>CM062805.1:407170733-407188233 GCA_031772625.1 Pinus tabuliformis
ATCGGCAATTGTTTCCCAATCACTTTCTTGAGGCACGATACATGGAAAACTGGTTGGATTTTTGCTGTAGGTGGGCAAAGCCAACTTGTAAGCCACTTCTCCAATGCGCTGAAGTACTTGGTATGGTCCGTAGAATTTTGGAGAGAGCTTTTGACAACCCTTGTCTTTGAGTGATGTTTACTTATATGGTTGCAGCCTCAAAAAGACCTGATCCCCTTCTTGAAATTGCGCCTGAGCGATGTTGGTCGGCCTGTTGCTTCATACGGTTCTGAGCTTGATGAAGATTCTTGCGCAGATGGGCGAGCATGGTTGCGCGGTGTTGTAGGAGTTGATCCACGGCTTTACTTTGGAGCACCCCGTGAGATAAGAAGTAGGGAAGGCGGAAGTTGACCATAGAACTGCTTCATAGGGAGTCATTTTGGTGGTGGCATGATAGTTGGTGTTATACCACCATTCAGCCAGAGGTAACCACTGTACCCAAAGGTGTTGCTTTTCTGAAGTGAAACACCTAAGGTAGGTTTCTAGACATTTGTTGACGGCTTCGGTTTGACCATCTGTTTGCGGATGATATGAAGTACTGAGTTTGAGTTGAGTGCCTTGTATTCTGAAGAGTTCCTGCCAAAAATTACTGGTGAAGATCGGGTCGCGGTCGACACAATAGAAGTGGGCATGCCATGCAATTTGAAGATCTGATCCATGAAAGTTTGAGCAACCAAAGGTTGGTGTAAACGGGTTGGGGTAGGGCGCAGAAATGAGCATACTTCGACAGTCGGTCCACAACCACCATGATGACTGACTTGTTCCCAGACTTGGAAGACCTGTAATGAATCCATGGAGACCTTCGTCCAAATTGACGCCGGAATGGGCAATGGTTGTAATGTGCCTGGTGTGTTGACGGTTTCCCCTTTGTGGCGTTGACAACGTCACATTCTGCTACGAAAGTAAGGATGTCCTGTTTCATGCCGGTCCAAAAAAATGATCTTCTGGTGCGAGCATACGTCTTCTGAAAGCCCGAATGTCCTGCAATGGGAGATGAGTGCAATTCTGCCAAAATGCGACTTTTGAGGGTGGATGTTGGTGATATTACGACTCTGTCCTTGTAGCGAAGAATATCATTCTGCCACGAGTAGCCCTTGCTGGAATTAGGATCTACCTGCAATTGAGAAATGAGTTGAAGAGCCCGGATGTGAAAACCATTCCTGCGAGCCTCTTCAATCCATTCTGGAATGGGGAGGGAAATTGCGAGCAGGGTACTTTCCTCCTCAAATTGGCGCGACAATGCATCTGCTACACTGTTGTCTTTCCCTTTCTTGTAAATGATCTCATAATCATATCCCAGCATTTTGGCTAACCATTTATTTTGTTGTGGGGACGATAGGCGTTGCTCCAAAAAATATTTAAGACTGTGATGATCTGTGCGGATTTGGAAACGTCGCCCCAACAAGTAAGGTCGCCAGGTCTCGACTGCATGTAAGATGGCCATCATTTCCTTCTCGTAGGTAGATTGGCCCAGATTCCTCCCACTTAGTTGTTGGCTGGTGAAGGCCAATGGTCGCCCTTCCTGCATTAAGACCGCTCCAATACCTGTACCCGAAGCATCACATTCAATGACAAAGGATTTGGTGAAGTCAGGTAGTGCTAAGACGGGAGTGGAACACATGGCGGTTTTGAGAGCGGTAAATGCCTGTTGTGCTTCCTCGTTCCAGAAGAAGGAATTTTTCTTTAGGAGTTGAGTTAGGGGCTTCGCTATGCGGCCATAGTTGCGGACAAATTTACGATAATAGCCTGTGAGACCCAAAAATCCTCTCAAGCTTTTCAAGGTCTTAGGTTGAGGCCATTCTTGCATTGCCTGGATCTTTTTGGGGTCCACCTTGACACCTTCACGCCCCACAATGTGCCCAAATACTCAACTTCTTCCATGCCAAACGAACACTTAGACATCTTGACAAATAATTTATGCATGCGGAGCAGTTGCAAGAGTAGATCTACATGCTGCAGATGTGCCGCCCAAGTGCCACTATAGATGAGGATGTCATCGAAGAAGACAAGGACAAATTTTCTGAGATATGGTTTGAGGAGGTGATTCATAAGGCTCTGAAAAGTAGAGGGGGCATTACAGAGACCAAATGGCATGACCAGGAACTCATAATGGCCTTCATGAGTTCTGAAAGCCGTCTTGGGAATGTCGACTTCCTTCATGCGAATTTGGTGTAGCCTAAGCGAAGATCCAACTTAGTGAAGAATTGAGCCCCATTGAGTTCGTCCAGCAAATCGTCAACCACCGGGATGGGAAATTTATCTTTTACTGTCAACTTATTGAGGGCCCTGAAGTCGGGACACATCCGCCACTCCCCATCTTTCTTGAGGACCATGACCATTGGGGATGAATAAGGACTAATGCTGGGACAATGACACCTGCTTCCAACAATTCCTTGATGATTTTTTTCTATTTCATTCTTTTGGTGAACGGATATCTGTATGGCCGCACATTTGGGGTTGGGCCCCTGGAACCAATGTGATGCTATGATCATGTTCCCCTCGCGAGGGTGGAAGCTCATGAGGCTTGTCAAAGACCGTCCGATGTTTATTTAAAATCTGTTGCATCTCAGGATGAATTGGCAGAGACATGGTGTCGACTACCTGGATGGCATTAAATTGAGCTACCACTCCATTATGGCCCTTTTTTAACAATTTTTTTCCATCCTATGCGAGCTGATGATAGAGGGGCTCCCGCCTGTAGTCCACGGAGGGTATGTGTGGAGTTGTTCTGCTTAAAACTCATATATAACTCTTGGAAATCCATTGTGATTGGCCCAAGAGTGCGGAGCCATTCCGCGCCTAGGACAATGTCACAACCCCCCATGTGTATTGCAAACATGTGGGTTTTCAATTGATAATCCCCCATTTGAAGTTTGACATTTTCACAGCGACCTTCACATTTCATTGTGCCCCCATCTGCAATCTGGACTTGGAAGTTAGAAACTGCCCGGACAAAACAATGTGCTGCTTCAGCGATCTTTTGATGGATGAAATTATGGGTACTTCCACTATCAATCAAGACTACTACTGGGCGATGTTTAAGAAAACCCCTGATTTTGAGAGTTTGAGGGGAAGAAATTCCTGCCAATGCATTTAGCGAAATAATTGGTTCATCAGATACAATCTCCTTTTGGTTATCTTCTTCGATCGCCTTCGGTTCCTCAAGTGGTGGATCTTCCTCGGTGGAGCTGTAGTCAGTGGCATCTATTTGAAAAAACTTGGCCTCTTTGCATTTATGACCCGTGGAATATTTTTCATCACAGTAGTAACATAGTCCTTGCTTCCTTCTTTCGGCCATTTCCGCAGGTGACACCTTTTGAATCTTAAGTGTCTGAGTCGTGTTGGGAGCCTGTGAGGGATGACCTTTAGCGGGGAAGTTGGGGCAGCTGGATTGGGCTGTTAATGCACGTTCCACCTTACGAGCTACCTGGCAAGCCTCTGTCCATGTGGGAGGGTGGTGGAGTAGAACCTGAGCTTTGATGGCTTCTTTAAGACCGCTGATAAAGCATTCCATGTAGAACTCATCTGTGAGACCCTTAGTGCGGAAGGCTAAGGCTTCAAAAGCAGTAATATATTCCTCCACTGTACCCGTCTGTCGGAGCTTAGTGAGATGCCCCAAAAAAGAGTCTTCCTGTTCAAAGCGATTTCGAAGAGCTTTGGCAAATTGGGCCCAATTCTGAAAATGTCCATTGCAACGCTGATGCCATTCCTTCCATTGCCATCGTTCATTGTCCAAGTACATGGTGCCCACCATAAGCTTAGTCCCCTCATCTATGATATGATTCAATTGGAAATACTGCTCCATTTGTGCTAGCCATGCGGACGTGTGAGAACTGTTAAATTTATGCATATCCAACTTGGGAGGTCGCTGAGTGGGTGGTGGGTGGGTGTGCCAGACGTGGGGAGAGTGGCTAGACTCATCCTCATGGTATTCATGACCATTATTCGCCTCCTCGTGGGCTGGCTCCTTGCCCTTCAGTGCGTTCTGTATCTGGATACTTATTCCTTTAATCTCATGTTGTATTTCGTTCACGCGAAAATTGGATGGAGTTCACCTGGTCTTCATTTTGTCCATCCTTTCATTGGCCATTGCTTGAGCGCGAGTTTCTACCATACACCAACCTGATGAAAAATTGGGACCGCCAAAAAATTTTTACTAAGAAATTGAATGGTACCACCTTGCTCAGCTCGTCGTCCTGATTCTGATAGGCTAGGTCACCAATAAGCGCCCCGGAAGATTGGAAAACTCCTAACGGAGTTTTACTCCTTCCTGATCAATACTGCAGTCGCCAAATCCTCAAAATGTCAATGCCGCCAAAAGTCCTGCGAAAATTATATCCAGGTACAGGAACCCTTCACAACTACTCCGATCTGGTGGATCTGAGAGATCTGAATGGTGTAACAACTGCTGCTGCTGATCTGATGGAGCTGCGGGACTGATGTCTGCTGGTGCTGCACTTGATGATCTGGAATAGATGATGTGTGATCCCCTGATAGAAAGGGAACTATGGTCTTGAGGAGTGTCAGGTGCTACAAATCACAATATACATAAGGGTCTGACAGTAGTACTCACCCCAATGTTTCAGGGCTCTAACTAAGGAGGATCGACCGTACCCTTAGCCGTACAACCCGACTACCCTATTGTACGGGCGAGTAATCTCTCCGAGTGCTGTTCTCGGTGTATTGTAGCCACAAGACGGTCTAAGGTTTATCTATGGCGAGGTTTCAAGGGAGCTAGGGGCTTCCTATATACCCAGAGGTTACGTGGAAGACAGTCCGTGCGCGGTTCTGTCTAATGCGCTACTACTCGAAGGGGTACCCACAGGGGTTATAAGGGAGTCCAACAGACGTGACCACCTCTTGTATTTCCTGCGTGCATGCCTCCCCAAATCCGCAGGTTTATGCGCTTAACGACAGATCCCGTGGTTTAAAGACGCCGGAACACGTCTCTAGCCAATTTTTTTTTTTTCTAAAATTTGGAGATCCCACCGAGCCCTGGAAAGTGCTCTGATACCACTTGTTATGCTCTTAACCTGCAAAGTAATACCCAAACACAAAATATGCGAAGAAAAGATACCCAGAACACAGAATATGCGAAGAAAAGATACCCAGAACACAGAATAGCAATGATTTTATTATTCAGAGAGAAATGTTCACAGGCCTCTTCGAGGGGGCAACCTCCAATAGAGCAGAGCTTGATTACAAAAACAAGATACGATACTCCTCGCAGGGAGTCTCTATCCTTTATATATGACTCATACATGCAATACCACGGGCCAATACCGTGGGTTTTATTAATACCATCTATCTAATACTACCGCCCATTTACCATCTATCTAATACTACCGCCCATTTGCAACTAACTGTGGTCCCGTCATTAATTGTGGGTTAACCACTTACAAATATTAATATGGGCTTTATTGACTCTTGACTATGACGTGATCCCATGACATAAATAAGGGGGTTAGGGTGGGACCCTAACAACAGTATATCTAGAGAGTCATGGAGGAATATTGAGCAAATTCAAAGAAATTTTAAACCAACAACCTCAATATGAAAGGAAAGATTCCCTACCCTTGTTAGGAATCATGATTGTCGTTAGACCAAAACTCGCAAGTTTTAGTAAGAAATCACATCACTAGAGATAAGGATCCATGAGAGGTGGTTAGCCCATGTCACGAAACACACGGGGAGCTCAAGTTTATCCAATGTCCAACAATCTTCCCCAAGCACAAGCTAGGTGTGCATAGAACCTGTGACCTGCACTCGAATACCATTTGTTGGGAACCATGATTTCCTTTAGACCAAAACCTGCAATAGTTAGTCAATGATCACATCACCAAAGATAAAGATCCATGAGTGGTTGTTACTCCATGGCATAAAACACACAAGGAGCACTGATTTATCAAATGTCCAACAATCCTATCCTCCTTATTTTAGCCAGCATTTACCCCATTGAAATCATGACGATCACTAGGTTTTTATGTATAATAAGAAGTTATGCAACATAGAAACCAAGAGGTTTCCTAAAATTTCTTCTAACTCTTGACAAAACCCCCACCTTCAACTCCAATGAGGATGTCGTAAGGATGTTGAAGCTTGGATTTCCTTTGGGGGGTTAAGGAGGAGATCATCCTACACAATAAGGATAATATTAAAAATATTATTACTCCAAAATTGAAGGAGAATTTTTGGGGGTGATAAAGAGTTAGAGTGAAAAAGGAAAGTAAGATATTATAAGGAGGTGATAAACCCCAATATTGAAAACCAAAGTTGTCTTTTTGTCTTAACAACAATGTAAACTTTGAAACAGGAACTGATACTGTTACCCATTTCGTAGAGATAGCAAAAAAATGACCCGATTTTCAAAAGTGGTGATGCAGAATACACATGTTTTTTTTAGAACATGGTTTTTGGAACTTTAATTTTTTTTCATGTTCAAGAATGAAATCAAGTTTTAGAATGTAGTGATTTTCATGCTGATTTTAAAAAGTGAGTATTCTGCATCACACCCTTTTTTTTTTTTTTTTTTTTTTTCGATGTGGTTCACGGGGCACCGAGGTGGGCCGCTACGTCCACGTAAAGCTGCACGGCCATCAGGCCTGACCCGAGGGCGTCGAGGAGATTTGACCCCGTGACCTCCCAAACCGGAGAGTACTATCAACGGGAACTCGACCATTTGAGCTATCCCTCGGGCTCATCACACCCTTTTCTTAAAAGACCTAATTTTTTGACTTTTAATTTTCTAGTGTGTGAAATGTAAAAAATTATTTTCTAAATTTGATAGTTTTTGAAGTCGTCATTTTATTCATATTTTCTTGTTCTCTTAATTTTTTTTTTTTTTTAGGGGGTTTTTATTGTTTTGCGTTTTAAATTAGAAAGTCGATAGTTTGAATTTTAGATAATCTACATATTTATACATCCTTAATTAATTTTTCAATCCACATGAAATAATTGTTTCTAAAAAACAACATTTTTTAACAATGGACATAAAAATAACCATTTTTAACATAATTATAACAAAAAAACTAAACGTTTTGATAATTTTTTGCTAGAATTAACATGTCAAAATCACAATTTTTATACAAAAATACTAACTAAAAATGGTCAAATAATAGTTTTTTTTATGAATTTCATGTCAAAAAAATAATAATAACAACTTTTTTTTCAAAAAATAATAATTAACTTAAAAATCAATGCGAAAATCACAAATTACAAATATTGAACACATAACAACTTTAATTCATTGATTATTCTTTTCATGAAATGTTAGAGTCAAAACATTGCAAAGCTTGATTTCCAGGTATAACTTAAATTTAATCAACAATGTCACGTAATCCAAACTCTTCGTCCTCTAGAGTTTCATCATTGTCATCTTCCACAATATTTTCTGCTTCCTTTTGCGCAATTTCCTCTTCTAATGGGTCTTTGATGTCTGCAAATCTCCCAATATATGTCCAAACATTCCATGTAATGGTGGTTGGGGTTCCTTTGCCTTTTTTGCCACACGTGATTCATTAAAGTCCCCTTTCCTCAACCCAATTTCTTGCATTTCATCTGGAAGAAATTGAAGAGCATTAATTCTTTGCTGAATGAAATTGCATTGTAATGGATCTTTCTCAATTGCAATGCAATTTCTTCCTTTTTGAAGGCAGCATGCTAGTGTTGTACCTAATTATCAAGCACAAAAAAATAATGAAGTAAATTAGTACAATGACATATTAATTAAAAAAAAGAACATATTGAAATTCAATTCCATGTGGCAAAACCTACCTGAGCCAGAAAATAAATCCAGAACCCAATCTCCTTCATTTGAACATATGTCTATAAGATAGTTAATCAATAATTGTGGTTTCTGATAAATGTTAACTATCTCTCCTTTCGTTTCTTTGTCTTCATATGTTAGTTTTCTCACAACAGCATCATAAGTCAGTATTTGGCTATGACTCTTTCTCTCCACCCGATTAAAAATCATAGACATATGGCTATCATCTTTTGCCCAACTATCAATATGAATGAACTCACAGTCATTTATAAATTGTTGATCTTCATTGTTAAGAAGATTTGACTTTTGCCTGTAACATAAAATAGTAAAAGTTCAATTAACTTGTACATAAATGAATTTTTCAACATTAATCAAATATACCTTTAAACATCTTACCATGTAAGCTGCATCCTTGAATTTGTTTTCCCCTTGAAGCTTGACAATACCATTGCCAATTGTGTGTCTGAATGAAATGTCACAAATATCCATAATGGTGATGACGTCACTTCCATAAATCCCGCCACCACTTTATTAAAAGCTTGATAAGTATAAGGGTCACTATCATAGCAAATGTTTGGAATATTGAAACCATGGGGAATATCTGCAATAACCAGGGCATAATCCCTTTTTGGTACGAGTTTAGCAATGTCTTCACAGTCGCCTTGTATTACTTGATATTGAATAGTGTCTAGCCCATTCCAAATGAAATGATTAAGAGTTGGATCAAGTACAACATTCTTAATACGTTGCTTTCTCAGTCTTTCAATCTTTATTTTTTCAACAAAAGTCTTGAAACTGTCTGGTGCTCCATTATCTTCTTTCTTCTTTTACCAAACAAACAAATGTATGTGTAAGTTTTAAATTAAAAATAGTACACAGATGATTAAAACTGAATGTATAAATCAAGTTACCTTTTTAAATGCAAGATAAAAAGCTTTTAATGTTGATGTAGAACTTGAATCTGGATAGTTGCGTACAACATCATCCCAACTATCTTCATTCAACAATTTAACCATTTGTTCCTGAATTTTCATCTAAACTTTGTGACTGCATAGATAAAGTAAGAAAAAGTTAATATAATGATATGTATAACAAATACTACCAATAACAACATGTTTTATTTAAAAGATAACTATAATCCTGGAAATAAGAAAAAATAATTCAGCAAACTTACTTTTGAAATTCTTCAGACATTTCTTCCAATGATAATTCCCCTGACCTCACACGAGATAATATTGTTTTGAAAATTTTTTCATCTTTCACTCCTTGCATCGCCCTCCAAAGCGTGATGGTCATATCATCTGGAAGTTGCTTCAGTTCAGGAGCTGATTTATTGTTGCTACATATCAATGGCTTAGACTTTTTGACCCTCTGGTTTTTAATGCCAATGTCTTCCCACATGCTAAAAATGTCATCAATCAAATTCCAAATATCTCCAGTTCTAAATGCCAATTGGAAAATGTTATCAATACCTCTGAATAAATCGCTATATCTGCTGTCTTTTCCACCTTTTGAATTGGTTTTCTCTTCAATTTGATAGCCTATTTCCATACAACATTCCTTTCGGAAATCTGCAGTAATATTTATTTTATCCCCACCACATTTTTCTAGGAATTCACTATGAATAAATCTAACCTTTTGGATCAAAGTCATAGACATCCTATATTCATTATCTGAATTATGATCCAATGCCACTAACTTTGCTTTTGTTTCATTTAAACCAGCATAAATGATACATTTCATTGTTTCAAAACGTGGGTTATTAGGATATTCCTCCATCAATTTTCTTTGAGCTTCAACAGAATGGTTCCCCCCAAGCACATAATAATTGTATTCAAAACATTTTGACTTATCAAATGCTTCTTTGTTGGGAACTTGAAGTGGATCAACAAGAAGCACATAACTAACCACATGAGCATATGGATTGTACCTCATCAATGTCTTCAAGTTGTGAACATGCAGATGATGTGGCTTTCTGATTTGAGCATTGTCCTTCACTTGCCTTATAGGTTTGTCTGACATTTAACTGAAATGTACGACCACCATCAATTAAGTTTCTCTTTGTCAAATTCTGTCGAATGACATTTTGTTTTGTTTTGATTATGCCATCATCTAAATCAACTCCTGGTGTAATGATTTCTCTGCTTTCTTTTGAAGTTTCACTAGGTTCTTGACTGCTGGTAATGACTACTTCAAGATCTTCAACTCTACTTTTTTTCGTCATAACATTCTCAAGAGATCTATTCTTGGGCATTGTTACTTTTGGTCTTTTACGACCTTCTTCAGTTCCAATGTCATCTTCAGTAATGGCAACATATGCTTCATTGTCAATTTCAACTTCATCGTCCTCAAAAGTAACTTATTTACCCTTGCTAGATTTATCCACTCGAGGCCTTTTTTTCTGATTCTTTGGATTTAGTTTTGTAGCATCATCAATTACTACATTTTCCATGTTTTCCATATCTTCTTCTGACACTGAGTAAAAATGGCTAACAACTTTCATGATATCATGCTCTATGAAATGAATGCCTCCCAACCTAATTGAACAACATTCAACAAAATTCTGCCAAACAAAATATCATATGTTAATATAAACAAAGTTAAAAAAATATAGCGAGACACTTTCAAAACGCAAAATAAAAATACAAATAACAATACTTACGATGTTTTGTGTCATCTCATTTACGAGTTGTTTACACAACTTTGTAGATACCTCTCTCGTGTCATATAATGAATATGATAGTCGCTATTTAATCCTTTCATGTGACTTGGGAGCTTTTGTAAGTACGTAAACAACTTCAGTGTTTGGTACCGAACACATATCTCTCACTCTTCCCATCACCTCCAAATTTTCATTATTTTGGGGTATATCAATGTATAGATATATATTCACAGTTGTGCTCTCTCTTTCTTTCACATACCAGACTCTTGATGGAAATTTCACCTCTTTTGAATTTTTCCAATCTGAGATTAGCTTCTTATCACTTGAAGCACTTGAAATATTTGTAGGCATGAGCTCAGGTGGAGTTCGTTCACCAATGTTTTTTGAAGATACACCTTTAAGACTCTTTGGTCCAAAAAGATTCACAGAAATTTTCCTTGATGCCATTTTCCTAAAAAAAAAACACATAAATTAGTAAATAAAAAAACATATTAACTTAAATTAATAACAAAAATATACCATAAATTTTTTAATTGTATAATCAGAATTGCCCAGCCACCTCTAACAGGCAGGTGGGTCGATGGGCGAGCGGGAGGTCAGGTGAGGGATAATGAGGCTAAGTAGACATTTAGGCAAGTATGAGTGAGCCCCTACCCACGCGCCCCCCACAACCCCCTAAGCTTCCTCCCTCCCCACCCCCTACCGTCCCCCCACACCCCCGCCTCCAAAACCCCCATCCCCCGCCCCCAAACCCCCTACACCCCCCAACACCTCCCCGCGGCCGCCCTTCCCCATTGCGCCCACCACTCCCCACACCACCCCCCCACCCCCAACATCCCCGCGCCCTAGCCCCCCCCCCTACCCCCCCGCGCCCTACCCTTGCCGCCCCCCTACCCCCCCGCGCCCTACCCCTATCCCCCCCTCATGCCCCCCACCCTTCCCCCCTCATCCCCCCCCCCCCCCCCTACCCTATCCTACCCTACCCTTACCCCCCCCCCATCCCCCCCACCCTACCCCCCCACGCCACCTACCCTACTAACCCCCCATCCCCCCCACCCTACCCCCCCCACGACCCCACCCTACCCCCCCCCAACTCCCCCCATCCCCCCACCCCCTATCCTACCCCATCCCTACCCCACCCACCAGGCCCACCCGGCCCCGCCCTACCCCCTACCCCGCCCACCCGGCCCCGCCCTACCCCCCTACCCCGCCCACCTGGCCCACCCCATCCCCACCCGGCCCACCCGCCCTCCCGGCCCACCCGGCCCACCCGGCCCACCCCACCCCCCCTCCCCCGCCCACCGGGCCCACCCGCTCCCCACCCGGCCCACCCGCCCTCCTTGCCCACCCCGCCCACCCGCCCCTCCCCGGCCCCCTCCCCCTCTGTCGCCCCTCCCCCTCCCCCTCCCCCGCTCCTCCCCGGCCCCCTCAGCCTCCCCCTCCGCCCGCGCAGGGCCACCCCCGGGCCGCCCCGCCCCGCCCGACCGGCGACGGGTCGATTCCCGTCATCGACCCGCCGCCGGTCGGGCAGGGCGGGGCGGCCCGGGGTGGCCCTGCGCGGGCGGAGGGGAGGCGGAGGGGGCCGGGGAGGGCAGGGGAGGGGGAGGGGGAGGGGAGGGGCGGCGGAGTGGGAGGGGGCTGGGGAGGCGGGTGGGCCGGGTGGGCGGGGAGGGCGAGTGGGCCGGGTGGGGAGCGGGTCGGCCGGGTGGGCGGGTGGGTGGGGATGGGGTGGGCCGGGAGGGGAGGGCGGGTGGGTCGGGAGGGAGGACGGGTGGGGATGGGAGGTGGCGACGGGGGGATGGGGGCGTGGGGGGGGACGGGGTAGGGTAGGGTAGGGGGGTAGGGGTAAGGTAGGGTAGGGTAGGGTAGGGTAGGGTAGGGGGGTTGGGGGTTGGGGAGGGGCGGATGGGCAGGGTGGGCGGGGAGGGCGAGTGGGCCGGGTGGGGAGCGGGTGGGCCGGGTGGGCGGGGAGGGATGGGGTGGGCCGGTGGGCGGGGAGGGCGGGTGGGCCGGGTGGGGAGGGCGGGTGGGCCGGGTGGGATGGGGGGTGGGGATGGGAGGTGGCGACGGGGGGATGGGGGGATGGGGGCGTGGGGGGGGGACGGGTAGGGTAGGGTAGGGGGGTAGGGGTAAGGTAGGGTAGGGTAGGGTAAGGTAGGGGGTTGGGGTAGGGTAGGGTAGGGTAGGGTAGGGGGTTTGGGGTAGGGTAGGGTAGGGGGGTAGGGGGGGGGGGGGGGGGGCAGGGCTAGGGGCAGAAGGGGGGGGGGTAAGGGTAGGGGCAGAAGGGGGGGTAAGTGGGCACGGGGAAGGAGTTAGGGGGTGGGGCCCATGGGGCCGGCGTTAAGGAAGGGGGGGAGGAGTTGAGATTGGAGGGGAATGGGAGTTAGGGGCTTGGAAAAATTATTAATTTAAAAAAAAAAATTCTTCGACGTTAAATTAATTTAATATGAAAATTTTGAAAAAAAAATTGAACTTACCTTTCAATTGTGATAATTGTTGTTGATAGCAATATAGCTGCTCCACAAATTCACGTCTTTCAACGAACTTCAGAAAACCTGGATGTGAGGTAAGTAATAGTGATAACGAAATTTAATATATAAGTGAAAATACGAAGATGTTTTTCTATACGATTAATGTGGGATAATTTGTTTTAAATTATTATAGAGCGAATATTGTAGAGTTATTTTACAATGGATTGAATGTGGGATTAATTTGTTTTAGAATATATTATAAAAATTTAAAAAATAAAAATTAGCTGTTTAGTAAATATTATATACTTTAACTATAATTTGTTTTAAATTATTATAGAGCGAATATTGTAGAGTTATTTTACAATGGATTGAATGTGGGATTAATTTGTTTTAGAATATATTATAAAAAAAAAAAAAAAAAATTAGTTGTTTAGTAAATATTATATACTTTAACTATTAGAATAATTAATATAGAAGTTGTTGTTTACAATTTGAATTTCAGTGATTGATTTCATAAAAAAATGTAGTTTATGTTTTTCAATGAATTGTAGAATAAAATAATAAAGGCAATTAAATCTAACAAACTTTTGGAGGGAAATATTTTCACGAAAATTTTTGGAGGGAAATATTTTCGCGAAAATTTTTGGAGGGAATATTTCATTCTTTAAGCTATATAATATTCTTAGGAGACTCCATTTGTATCATTCAACATCTTCTATTTGAAAGGGATGGATTGTTCTGATGGTGAAGTTTCGGTTTATACACCATCAACATCTTCATCGCGTAACAACTCTATTCATATTGATGAATATAGCGGGAATTATTCCACTATGAATAGAAAGTCAATTCTTCCACTTAGTCCCGATTCTAAGGACTATGAAAGCAGCGGTGATGAAGAGCATGATGGTGAAGTTCAAAAGAATGGAGTGCCACGATGTCCACTTAGTCCTAATTCTGAGGACTATGAGAGTAGTAGTTTTGAAGAGCGTGATGGTCAAGTTCAAAAGAATGGAGGGTCACGGTGTCCACTCAGTCCTAATTCTGAAGACTATGAGAGCAGCAGTTTTGATGTGCATGATGGCGAATTTCAAAATAATGGAGTGTCACGGTGTCCACTTAGTCCTAATTATAAGGACTATGAGAGCAGCGGTGATGAAGCGCGGGATGATGATTTTCAAAAGAATGGAGTGTCAAAGTGTCCAGTTAGTCCTGATTCTAAGGACTATGAGAGCAGCAGTGATGATGAGTGTGATAATGAATTTCAAAAGAATGGAGTGTCAAAGTGTCCAGTTAGTCCTAATTCTAAGGACTATGAGAGCAGCGATGATGAAGCGCGGGATGATGATTTTCAAAAGAATGGAGTGTCAAAGTGTCCAGTTAGTCCTGATTCTAAGGACTATGAGAGCAGCAGTGATGAAGCGCGGGATGATGATTTTCAAAAGATTGGAGTGTCAAAGTGTCCAGTTAGTCCTGATTCTAAGGACTATGAGAGCAGCAGTGATGAAGCGCGGGATGATGATTTTCAAAAGATTGGAGTATCACAATGTCCTCTTAGTCCTGATTCTAAGGACTATGAGAGCAGCAGTGATGAAGCGCGGGATGATGATTTTCAAAAGATTGGAGTATCACAATGTCCTCTTAGTCCTGATTCTAAGGACTATGAGAGCAGCAGTGATGAAGTGCGGGATGATGATTTTCAAAAGATTGGAGTATGATTTTCAAAAGGTTTATTCTAGGATCATATGGTGAGGGGAAATGCATTGAACAACTTAATGATATTAGCTTCCAACATCAATTTCGTATAAAAAAAATTGATGGGAAAACACTAATATGGGGCAAGAAGTTTTCAACTACTACAGAATGGGCACCATCATGAGGTTTACAATTTTTGAAGTTCATTCCAGATCGTCCAATATTTGCATCAAAAATATTGTTATTACAATCAGTTGGTGAAGTTCAGAATGCACGCAGACAGAATAGACATATAAATTATTCTGATTGCCTAGAAGAAATTAAAAAATGTATTAGATATACATATGAGTACTTTGACATTGCTGATTCAGTTTGGTGGGAGTCATTTTTCAATAATCAAAGTGATATCATTTCAACAACAACCAATGAAGATATACCTTTGAAAAATCCATTTATTTGGCCACAAAATGTGTCGAATGAACAAGAGGAAGTAAACATTGTTGAACAACAACAAACTCAAGGTATTATTAATTCTTCACAGGCAATGGAAAGAGAGATGTATATTGGTTCCAGAAGATCTCGTGCACAACATGAAGCCATGGAAGACCTTTATAGGGGTTTAGTACATGATATTAAGGAGGGTTGCATGATTGCAGTGCTAGCAGATGGGATCCCAAAGGCTATCCATTTTGGGTTGCTAAAGTTATAAAGGTCTTTACAGAAAATGAGGATGTTACAAGTGTTGAAGTACATTGGTATGCCACAAATACACACCCATTCAATGGTGTGTATAAGCCAGAGATGGTAGTTGACAAAAAAAATGGTGGAAAAAGAAAAAGAAAGGGTACAAATATAAATCGCCACCGCACAGACATATTATAATTGGAGGATGTCGACATACTTGTTTATGAATTCAATTTAACAAAGAGAGGAACTCTTCGCTTCAAGATGATAGAGATTTTGAAAAGGTTGTTACCAGAAGGAATAGTGTTGACATGGGAGTCTGCTGAAACCAGTCGTAGATCTAGAAGACTTTTGAAACCTGGAATGTTGGGCATGCATGTGGACTCAGATGGGGCACTAGTTGATGAAAGAGAAGAATATGGAACATCTTCGTCAGCATCCAGTCACTCATCTGAAGATGTGAATTGTGATGGTGTGCAAGAAAATATGAGTGATTTCGAATAATTGTTTAAGACAGATTATATAACTGATGTATGCATCATATCTTCAAATAAAATTAATGTTTTCCATATGTTGTTAAATGAGAAGTTATGAAGCATTTTTATGTTGTTGGATTATGTATTAAGTATGATAAATTTTATTGTTTAAATATCTACAATGCAATATCAAATTAGATATATAATGTCTGTTTTATTCAGTATACAAATAAAGACTTTTGATTTCATTGACTGATATACTTTGTTCATAACGTCATGGTTTTTTAATTTTATAGTTGAAAAAATTTCAATTTCTTTTGTATCTACCATGGTGTGGTTGAAAACATGTTAAATTTATACTTAGGAAAGAAAAATGATATTCTACCAAAAACATTAATGTGTTTTTTCCTTAAAAATTAACTTTGTTTGAAACATAAAAAATTGGTTTTATTAGCATTTTTTAAAAAGTTTGAAAATTGACCCTAAAAAAAAAACGTTATTCCAGTAGCATCACTTTCGTTTTGAAGCTATATTTTGCACGAAAATTTCGTAGTAAATTTCGTAGTCACCGCCATTTTTAAAACACGTTCAAAATTGGCACCTAAAAAAAAAACATCGTTCCAGTATACACACTTTTCGTTTTTAGCACTGTTTTTGATGTTTTTTTGGGGTTTTTGGGCCAGAGTTCCCGTTTCGAGTTTATAGTTCCCGTTTCAAAGTTTACATTGTTTAACCAGTGTTAGAAGAAAATGAATATTGTTGAGATAAGAACCAAGTCTCATGAGCATCATAGTGAAACTAGGAATTGGTCAATTCCCAAAACACCACGGGACGAAAGATTCTATCAATTGTATGATACCAAGAGTATTGAGGATGGAGAACATTTTCTCTTATATTACTAGTATTATACTCACATTCGATCTAATTTTCAAAATATTTGTCACATTACCAAGCTTCTTGAACTTCTAAGCCAACAAAACTAATGTGATTTAGGATGATTCTCTAATTTCTTTTTGATTATAGGAATAAAATGTTAAAGAATTTTGATTAGTCTCTTGCATTCTTACAGGTCTAATAAATCATATAGGTCTTAGTGGGTATTAATAATAATCATAATATATACATTTTTGACATTGCAATATTTGACATGGGCATTGAAATATTTTATCTATGATCCCCATTAGCCATAATTAAATGCTTTATTGTTATTAGTATACTTTTAAACACATTTTTCTCAAAACAAAAAATATATATCCGTGGGATAGATACTCTCTCTCTCTTTCTCTCTCTCTCTCTCTCTCTCTAATTTTTTGTTCTTAATATTTTTAAAGTGTCATATCTCTCTCTCTCTCTCATTGAAATATTTTATCTATGACCCGCATTATCCATAATTAAATGCTTTATTGTTATTAGTAGATTTTTAAACACATTTTTCTCGAAATAGAAAATATATATCCGTGGGATAGATACTCTCTCTCTCTCTCTCTCTCCCTCCCTCTCTACTTAATATTTTTTAAAGTGTCATCTCTCTCTCTCTCTCTCTCTCTAATTTTTTGTTCTTAATATTTTTTGAAGTGTCATCTCTCTCTCTCTCTCTCTAATTTTTTGTTCTTAATATTTTTTAAACTCTCTCTCTCTCTCTCTCTCTCTCTCTCCCCCCCTCCCTTTCCCTCTCTCCCTCTCTCTTGCTCTCCCTCGCTCTCTCGCTCTC
>CM062805.1:407850007-408258486 GCA_031772625.1 Pinus tabuliformis
AATTGTGGTTACAAGTTTATGTGTGAATGCATTCTTGATGTTGGCATATTTTCACGTGGAAGGTGTGTGAAAGTGGGGTGTTACTCACTTCATTTGTTCGGGTAAATTTGTCAATTCAACTCTTTATATACCCATACATGTTTTTGGGCTTACTGTACTTGTGTTTGTACTTGAGGGAGAGTTGAAGAATTGTACACATACATGACAGTTTGTGCGTGTGTGAACAGTGGAATTGTTGCTAGTTTCATTGTGTTTGAATACATGCATGAGTGTCGACTTGTGTCGATTGTTGTCACATGTATGTCATATCGACTTGGAAGAGTTGATTTTATCTCCAAAGATGAAAGGGAGATGTTAACAGATTATTGCATGAGATGTGAAATTCTTATTGTTTATGCAAAGATCGTCAAGTTGTTGTGCATGCTTATGTTTGGCTCTCAAGTCAAGTCAGTTGTTTGAAGAGGCACGTTTTGTCGACGTATGTTTAGTTGATGATGTTTTGTCGACTTGTTTAGTAAACCATTGACTAACACACAAAAATGGTTTGTACACCAAGATGCAAGGGTACATGGCGATGTTACATGATGTGACAATTGTTGCTTTGAAGGAGCAAAAGAAGAGGTCATCGATTTGCATTTCTTGCATAATGTGTTTTTCCATTTAATGGTTCTATTTGTGACAATATGTCGTGGGATTTTGGAAGGTCAATTCTTGAGAAAGATGCTAATGCTTAGCCTTCATTCTCAAATCATGACATGAGAAACATGTTGAACTAGAGGATGATAGAGACAAGAAGCGAAAGTGGACGAGATGCCAAATATTTGCAGCCATTGTAGACCGTTTTATGTGTTGATGCCAAGATTCTTAGTGGGAAGGCTAACTGATTGTATCAGTTTTCCAAGCATTGAGGGATCGATGTGGTACAATTTTTTTTTTTTTGCAGCCAGAAAGTGTCTAGCAAGTGTTAGACTAGGTCAGCAGCAAAAGGAGAGCAGTGATTGAGGGACATAGCCATTTGCAATGCAAGGCATGTCAGTGTACCCAAGTGGTTTTCATGGAGATATTTCAAGTAGAATTAGTTGATAGAACTTGGGAAAGAGAAGAGTATTCAAATCTCATCAGATAACCAGATTTGGTGGGTCCGAAATAATGTCAGTGGGAAGGAGTGATCAGAATCTAGATTAGGGGCAAGAAATAGTTCAAAAATCAAAGTGCTCAGAATCGATCAAAAGCTAAACGAATGCATCCGTCTCAGTGAAACAATCCCAACACAACTCATTTTGTTCAAAATGGAGTTCGTATGAGGAAGTTAGAGCGCGCTGACTGTTTCATCAAATAGGCAAAATTTTGGAAAATGTTGATTGAGATGCTGAATGGGCATCCGTACAACCCATTCAGTAAGGAGAATTTCCTTAGAATATTCCATGGAATATTCCTTAGAATATTCTTGTATAGGTGGATGAGTTATATTGTGCCAAGTGGCAGCGCTGCATTGGGAAATTGGTGATGAGATGGACCAATTAGAAGGCTACAACATAAGAGAACACTGCACATGAAGCAATAGATAAGCATGTGTTATAAATATGTAATTGAAATTAACATAGAAAAACTAACATTCAACTACAGATCATATAAATCCTAAGATAAATATTATAAACACTAAAATAAACATGGTTGACCATGGTTGATTTTCATATTGAGACAATCCTTGTCACAATGTGACATTAGACCATGGTTGACCATGATTGACCATGATTGTTTTTCAAATCGAGAGAATATTTCTCACAATGCAACAATGGACCTTGGTTGACCATGGTTGACCATGATTGTTAATGGTTCACGATGATTGATTTTCATATAGAGACAATTTGCGTCAGAATGCGACATTGGACCAAGGTTGACCATGGTTGTCACAATGCAATATTGGACCATGAGACATTCTTTGACACAATGTGACCATGGTTGACAATGGTTGATTTTCATATTTAGACAATCTTTGTCGAAATGCGATATTTGACCATGGTTGACGATGGTTGACCATGGTTGGGTATGATTGACCATGCTTGACTATGATATATATTATAAACTAAAGGGAATAATAAACCAAAGGATGATTTTATAAACCCAAGGGAGTAATTAACCCAAGATATTAATACTAAAACCCCAAGGGATTATGAACCCAGACGAATAATATTAAAACCAAGGGACTAATATTATAAACCCAAGGTATATAAACCCTATATAAATATTATAAACACTAAAATAAACACGGTTGAACATGGTTGATTATCATATTGATACAATCCTTGTCACAATGTGGCATTGGACCATGGTTGACCACGATTGACCATGATTGATTTTCAAATCGAGAGAATATTTCTCACAATGTAGCAATGGACCTTGGTTGACCATGATTGTCGATGGTTCACAATGGTTTGTTTTCATATAGAGACAATATGTGTCAGAATTCAACGTTGAACCAAGGTTGATCATGGTTGTCACAATGTTGCTTGGACCATGAGACAATATTTGACAATATGTGGCCATGGTTGAACATGGCTGATTTTCATATTGATACAATCTTTGTTGAAATGTGACATTTGACCATGCTTGATGATGGTTGACCATGGTTGGCTATGAATGACCATGGTTGACCATGCTAGATATTATAAACCAAAGGGAATAATGAACCCAAGGAATTGATATTATAAACCCAAGGGAATAATTAACCCAAGAGATTAATACTAAAATCCCAAGGGATTATGAATCCAAGCGAATAATATTAAACCCAAGGGACTAATATTATAAACCCAAGGTATATAAGCCCTAATATAAATATTCTAAACACTAAAATAAGCATGATTTCCCATGATTTCCCTATCCATCTGCATCCTTCGCTGCTAACCTGGAGCTTCTGAACCTTGCAAACAATGGAGATAACTACAGAAATCTGGATTAGCTGCGAAAACAGACCGATTTGGTAGTCAATTGCATTCTTTAACAAAACAATAGGGTATAAAGTCAAACATGAATAAGAAGACATATTATTGCATACCTTCATCAAAACCTAGTGGATATGGCTTTATTTAGGTGGTAAGTATATAGGAAAAGGGATGAATATTAGGAAAAAATGGATGTCATGGTAAGACAATCTTCAGACTCTACATTCCCCTAGATTAGAGATTTTTTATGTCCTCATACACTTCTTCCTTGTTAGTCACTTGTGCCTCCTGCTTATCACCTCCAAGTTTCACTGTTTTCTTCTTTTTGGCAGTTATTGGCATTCTAGGTTTTCTCATGAGAATTTTGTATTTTAAGCTGATAATATCTCTTTGCATAATTCTGTTTTCCTTCTTCAGATTTTTGTTTTTCTTATACCACAAGCTCAGATGAAGGATGAGATTGTCACTTTTTGCAATCTAGATCTCACTTTGTGTCTTCAATGCTTGATTCTCATTCTTGAGATACCGGTTCAATGTTTCTAATTCAAAGATCTCCTACTTTAAGATGTTTGAGGCTGATTGTTCATTTACCTGGTTGCTCCCTTCTCCAGGACTCTGAATTGTTTCTTTGGTTGCTGTCTCTTTCCTTTCCAATGACTCTATATAGTCATATATTTCCTGTTGAACAGGGTCAATACCCAGACTATGCACTGGGCTTCTTAGAGGTGAGCTGTATGGTTGTGGTGATACTCTCGGTGATGATCTTGGTGACCCTTTTGGAGAACTTCTAGGGTTTTCGATTGGCTCATCCTCTGTTGGTTCGTTCTCTGTTGGCTCGTTCTCCATTGGCTCATTGCCCTCAAGGTCAATGTACTCTGTAATTTTTGAGATTGTCTGTGGGACTGTGCTCAGCCTTGTACTCCTCCTCAATCCTGAGGTTTGTATTTCCTGTACTTTCCTTCTTTTAGTCTCTAATTTTTCTTCTTAAGGAGGGGGTTTAGTTTGTGAGAATTCTTCTTTACTTCTGTTGGCTTCCTTTCTTCTAGGGTTTCCCTTCTTCATTCTCTGAAAAATCTTCACTATAGGCAGCTCTTCTTCTTATACTTTTGTCTGAATCTGAGGTGCTTGCTCCTTTACGATTTCTATGGTTCTCTTTCTTCCTCTAGGGGCCTTGTTGCTACTTACTTTTTCTAGGGATTTTTCTTCAAAGTGGTTCCTTACCAGGAAACTTTCCCAGTTATCCCCTATACTTTGGAGATGAAATTCAATCAATATTTCTATCAAGCCATGCTGATACATGGTGTGTTCTATGCACTGAATTTTCTTTTGAACGTTTGTAGACATTTTCTTGAGACTATTTAAGAGGAAGTAGGGAAGGTTCATCTGGTGATATTCAAGGAAATGCATCATCATCCTAACATGATAAAAATACATTTTCCCAAACCTACCCTCACAAGGGACAAACTTTTGAAGCACAAGTAATAATTTTCTCCATTTATTCTTAAGAGCAGTGTTGGGAATACCTTTCTTGTAGAAAGTCCATGTTTGGATTTTTGAAGAAGACCTTCCAATCCTTGCCATCAATTCCCTTGTTCTTAAACCATTTTCCCCCAATTCTTTGTAGCTCAGTAGCCTCCGTGATCATGGACTTTGTTATGGTGAGCTTAATGTCTCCTATTTCGACTTCAGTCCCATCAAATGAGTGCACAAATGTCTTGGTCACTTCCCTATGAAAACCATTGAATTTTTCAATGAACCACAATCATTGTTTCTTTTGCAGCAGCTCCTTAGTCTATGGGTACCCCTCCAAGAATTGCTTTCCTGCTGGCTCAGTTTGAACAATTATCCCCGTTTTGAAGGATGATTTGCCTCGAAGACTGGTTACCCTGACAAGAAAATGGAGCTGGTAGGGTTTTCTAAGTGGTGGAAATATGGAGTAGCTATGAAAGTTCATAGGAGTGTAAGAATAGGGAGAAACAGGTGAATTATCATAAGGGTTATAGGAATGAATCTGACTGTTATGCGCATTTAAAGTGATGATGTGGTAATTACTTCGGAGGATTTGGAATGGGGACGTGACATGACTTTTTAAGTGGTGGCATATGATATTTTTGTTAGGCGGCCATCACCCTTAGGTTATAATGATTGCTTAATTTCCGACAGTACTATATCTTCTTAATCATATATACAATATAACCTTCCATATTGTTAAATTAAAGTAGCACGTACCTTTGATCTCTTTTTCTAACCTTATTTGTTGTCCTCTGATCTCCTGCAGGTACTTTTCTCTGTCAGCTGACCTTTAATCCAAATCACCAAGTGTCCTTATAGGTTCTAAAAATTTATCAAGCTGTAGAAACTTGTTGTAGCTACGGAAAGTTTTCCAAGCTGCGGAAATTTGTCCAAGCTGCGGAAAGTTGTTGATTCAGCAGTTGTGAAAGAAAAACTTTTAATAAAGGGACTTTATTTTTTTTTTTTGAAAGGAAAATTTGAAGTGCCAACAGAATTGGTTTTCACTCTAAATTTTATGTATAAACCTGCCAACAACATGTTGGTTTTCATGTTTATACCCTTTTTTTTATTTTTTTTTTTTTTATGTATATCTATATATATATACATATGATTTACTTTTTTTTTCCAAAGAAAAAAAAACAAACTTTTTATCATCATGATAAAAAGTTACATATCATATGCCGAAGCATTCCTTTCGCTGTATGATTGAGCATCATAAAGTTCTACAGAAGGCTATTATTCCTTCCTTCAGCTAAGCTAGATGGAGCTTACTGAGCATAACAAGAGCCTCCTCTAAAGAGGAAAACAACTCCACATATAATTTACTTATTATTATTATTATTTATTTTTTTAAGAGCAAACTGAGTAAAAATTTCTAAGGTGGAAAAGAAGAATAATTCTTCTTGACCATCTTTAGTTTTGAATTATCTTGAAACATTTTAACAAATTTCTCTTTTTTCTAATGGCTTCTAGTAAAGCCTGAGTCGATGTCCATTTACTAATAGAGGAATTTTCTCTTCATCTGAATAGTCCTGATTCTGACTGCACCATTGTCAAAGACATTTTCAACTTCATAAGTTCCAAGCCAATGGGTTTGGAATTTTCCTTTAAAATTTTTGAAGTTTGAATCAAAGAGCAATGCCCAATCTCCCAGATGAAATTTCCTTTCTTTAATGTACTTATCATGCCATCTTGACCCCTATTGTTGAACTAGGCTAGTTCTCTGGAAGGCCTCTTGTTTGATTTCATCGAGCTCATTTAGTTGTGTCATCCTTTACTTCTGGGCTTTTGACAAGTCAAGATCTAACTGGACTACTATCTTATAGGTATGGATCTAGAACTATATCGGAAGTAAGACTTGCTTCCCATAAACAAGTTCATAGGGAGTATGCCCTGTAGTATTCCTCCATGTAGTTCTGTAGGCCCATAAGGCTTCTGGAAGCTTTTCCACTCAATCTTTCATGTGTAGATGTACAATCTTGGTAAGGATAGCCTCAATCACCTTATTTGTGGACTCAACTTATCCATTGGATTGTGGATGGTATGGAGTGGACTTTCGATGTTTTACATTGTTTTGGTCCACAAGCTTCTGCACTAGTCTGGATGTGAATTGTGTTCCTTGATCTGTTAAATTTCTCTTGGGACACCAAAATGAGTAAAAATATCCTAAAAAAATGAAACTACAACATTTTCAGTAGCAAAAGGAAGTGCTTTAGCCTCTACCCATTTAGCGACATAATCAATACATACTAGAATATAATTCTTTTGCTTTGAAGATGGGTTGATTGGTCCAACAAAATCCAGTGCCCATTTTTCAAATGGTTCGATGAGTACTTGTGGTTGCAGTGGAATTTCATTTGAAAGAGTAGGTTTGCCCATTCTCTGACAACTGTCGCATCTTTTAACATATTCCTTGGTGTCCCTAAAAATGGAAGGCCAATAATATCCTAAAAGCAAGATTTTGTAAGCAGTTCTCTTGTCAGAAAAATGTCCTCCACATGGCTCATCATGACAAGCTTTAAGTATCTCTGGTATTTCATCCTCCCGAACACATCTTCTGATGATGAGATCTGGTCCTATCTTGTATAATTCTTCATTTATCCATGAATAAGATGTGCTATTGTGGACTATTCTTCTCTTTTCTCTAGGGGATAAATGAAATGGAATTTTTCTTGTGGCCAAATAGTTAGCAATATCTGCATACCAAGGTGATTTAGTAGATACTGCAAAAAGATATTCATTAGGAAATTTATCTTCTACGGGTTGATCGATATTTTCATTTTGTATTCTAGATAGAAAATCAACAATTGTGTTTTGTTTTCCTGGCCTATCTAGAATGGTTATGCTAAATTCTTGTAAAAGTAGGAGCCATCTAATTATTCTTCCATTAGTGACTGGTTTATTCATTAAGTATCTAATGACATAATGGTCTATGTGAACAAAGGTTTCATATCCGGTTATATAATGTCTGAATTTGTTAATGGCAGGAACTACAACTAAAAACTCCTTTTCGGTTATAGTATAATTTAACTCTGCAGGAGTTAGATTTTTACTGGTATTAAAGAATGCATAAGGAGTAAGATCTTTTTGTCCTAACACAACCCCTAAGGTTGAATCTGAATCATGTGTTGAGATATGAAAAGTTTATATCCAGTCAGGTCCTTTTAAGATGGGTGCTTCAGAAATTCTCTTTTTCAAAGTTTCAAAGGCAGCTTGACATTCAGAATCCCAACTGAATTCACAGTCTTTGGTGAGTAGTTTAAAGAGTGGGGATGCAATTTTTGTGAAGTTTTCTATAAATATTCTATAGTATCCAGTAAAACTGAGAAAACTTATAACATCCTTTTGACAACTTGGCACTGATAACTTAGAAATGACTTCAACTTTAGATGAGTCTACTTTGATTCCATCTCCTAAAATATGATGACCTAAAACAATTCCTTTGTTAAACATCATGAAGCATTTTTCATGGCTTAATGAGAGATTTGTTTCTTTACATCTTATTAATACTTTTTCTAAATTTTCTAGTGCTTCATTGAAAGAATCCCCATAGACTATGAAATCATCCATGTACACTTCCACACAATCATGAATAAGGTTAGAGAAAATGCTGAGGACTGCTCTTTGGAATGTTGTTGGAGCATTACATAACCCAAAGGGAAGTACCCGGTAAGCATAAGTTCCCCATGGACAAGTGAACGTGGTTTTATCTTGATCTTCAGGGGCTACCTAAATCTGGTTATATCCACTAAACCCATCCAAGAAGGAAAAATATTTTTTTCCTGCTAATGTGTCTAAGACCTGGTCTATGAAAGGTAATGGAAAGTGGTCTTTTAATGTTGCTTTGTTTAATTCCCTGTAATTGATGCATACTCTCCATTTTCCATTCTTCTTAGGAACGATTACTAAGGGTGAAATCCACTGACTGTCAGATATTGGATAGATGAAATTTACATTTAATAGTTTCTGCAACTCTTCTTTAACAATTTCTTTTAGGTTTGAGTTCATTCTCCGCTGAGGTTGTCTAACTGGTCTTGCAGTTTGTTCAATGTAGATATGATGTATACAAGTTTTAGGATCAATCCCTCTCATCTCAGTGTATTCCCATGCAAAAGCAGAAGAATGCTTCTGTAAAGTTTCGATCAATTGATTCTTTTGCATTTCTTCCAGGTTTTTATTAACATTCAAGGTTTTTCCTGGAAATATTTCCATCGAGGAATTCCCAAATTTTTCCATGGAGAGAAATGATACTTGTTTAGGTGAGAGATACCTATTTCAATTATGATCATAATGTGAGGAGGATTCATTATTTTCCAGTAAATTTAAAAGTTGGTCTTCCTCCTTTACTTCTTCAGTAACAAAAATAGGTTGTATATCTTCTTCATCTTCGATCCATTCTTCAGTTTCTGTATCTATTATTGTTCTTGTAGGGGGATATAATGTAAATTTGTTTGTATAATTTCCATATGATATAAACATAATTCCTGATCTATAGCCGATGAAAGCATCAGCTGTAGCCAACCAAGGCCTTCCTAGAATTAATGGATGTCCTCCTAAATTATTCTTGGGTGTTAAGACCATGAAATCAATAGGATATTCCCAAGAATCTAACGATACACAAACATATTCCAACACACCATCTGGTTTAATAACAGACCTATCTGCTAATTGCAACAAGGTTGGTGTGTACTGAAGGTTAGGAAGCCTAAGTGTGTCCATAACTTGTTTACTCATTATGTTTATTGCTGCTCCTAGATCAATTAATGTGTTTGTTATTTCAGTTCGATTGATGTGAATTTTTACAATGGGGCTTCTTGGATCTAAATATTTTTGAATTGTCGTCTTCCCCATCATAATGTTTGCAATTTTTCGACTAATTGAATTATTTTTATATATTTTCTTCTTCTCCCTGATCTTTGTGTACTTAATTCTCTAATTGTTTTTGCAAAAATTGGTATTTCTTTTATGGCTTGTAATAAAGGAATCTTAATACAAACATTTCTCAATTCATCCATCATATTGTAATCAGGAAAGACAATTTGTTTCTCTACTCCTTCATCGATTTTCAACCTTTCTGGTAAAGGTGGTCTAAATGATATTGTGGGTTGTTCTATGATAGGAGTATTTTTTGGAATTTATTTTGTTTGTTTATTTTCTTTTTGAGGGAGAGAAGTCTCCCCTTCTTTTGATTGATTTTTGTGTTTTTGAAGATCGGATCTTGTTTCTTGAATGACAACAAGAGGTTTTCTTGGTAATACTCTTCCATACCTTAATTGGAAATTGTTTAGATCTAGTGGAGTTATTACATAAGTTTGAGGATTTTGACCCTCCATGTTGTACACTAGTTGTTGTGGTATTTTATTATTAGGATTCGGAAGTGGTTGAGCGGGTAGTTGATTTGATTTTTTTGGAAATGGCAGAGAAAGTTGTGGGTTTTGATTCTGAATTGGAACTTGTGGTAATTGATTAGCTTGAGGAATTTGATTATATGGGGGTAAAAATAGTGGTGGAAGGTAAGATGGTGAGTATTGTTGATATTGAGCATAGGCTCCATAAGGATTTTTCATCCTTGATTCCAAGGTTGTGACTGTGGCAGAGCCCAAGGTTGCCAGGCTAAATTCCAATTATTTTGTGAAGACTGGGTGAATTTTTGTGGTCTAAATCCTTGTGATTTATTTGGTTGGGGGTTTTGCCATGGTATTTTGGCTATAAAGTAGAGAGGGTCTACTAGTTCTAATATTATTTCATCATTGAATACAACCTTAAGACCTGGTAAGGATGGACATTCCTTCGTATCATGATTATCTGCACATATGACACATGTTTCTATGGATTTTGAGTCTAAGGGACACTCTCTTAGAGCATGTTTCTTCCGACATTTGGGACAGAAGATAGATAATGCAACATTTTCAGAATTTTGCTTGTTTTGTATTTTAAGGGTGTCTATCTACTCACTTAGGCTCCCTAAGATATCTGTTTTGAAGGTGTCAAGCAAATTTCCTATTCCTACCCTACTGATTGTCCCAGCTGTGGATTTGTTAATTCTTGATAAGAGAGGGTCTCTACGTCTCCTTCCAACTCGTGCTTTACCCCTTGAGATATGTACACATAAAGCACAAATATCTGCAAATGGTAGTTGGGAAATATCTCCTTTCCCAGTTAGGTTAAGGAGATCGATCCATTCATCTGAGTAAGAGAGCTTTTAAGGTTTATTCATCTAAACTATCCATTTTTTCTCTTTTAACATTATAAACAAACCTTTCTACTAAGTCTTCAAGATTTTCATCTTCTTTTTGTGTCATTTTGAAGACTTCATCTTTAAGGTTACTAGGCATACAATAATCTCTATATTTTCCTAAGAAAGCCTCTTTCATTTGTCCCCATGTTGTTATAGAATGCACTCCTAGACTCATGAACCATTTTAATGCTGAATCTTTTAGTGTGGCAGGGAACAATTTTAACTTTTGAGCATCATGCAGATAGTCATACGGTCTGCATAATACTTCAAATTCGAAGATAAATGTCTTCAGATCTTCATTTCTTTTCCCGTGAAAATTAGTAAGAATCGAGGGTGATATATTTTTCATTGTGAGGGTTGTATCCTCATCAAGAATAGGGAATCCGTAAGGATCTTGGTTTCCTCTGCCTCTACCCCTTCCTCTACCTCTACCTCTTCCTCTTCCTCTTCCTCCAATCTTATCTTCTTCGCTATGGACATTGTGTACTTCTCCTTCCCTTCTTCAGCATTGATAGACTCTTCAGAACTAATATAGTGCTCTTCTAATCTTTCTGGTTCCTCTATCAATGGTTGCTTAGAATAAGTTTCCAATTCCTCTTCTTCACTAGGAACTTCTAATTTTTCTCCCAAAATTTGCTCACCAGTGGAGGATAGAAAGATTACTCCTGTAGTTGGGGATGTAGGATTTTCTTCAATTACAACTTTAGTAGAAGAAGTGGGTGAAGTTCTGGATTGGATTTCTGATCTTGAGATTTCAAGAATCCTTGTCGACCTCTAAAAGGAATTCAGGTTTGAGTAGGTGGTGTGGATTCTCGAAGTCTAGGTGAAGTGAGTGGATTTGTGGGAATTAAACTTCTTCCTCTCCCTACAAATCTACCTCTAGAGTCTCTATCCCTATGCATATCATGTTTCGATTTTTTTTTAACTTCTATTCATACTTCCCTGACAACGGTGCCAAAATGTTTGGCCAATTTAATGTCTTTAAATTGTCAATCATAAATCGTCAACTAAGGTGTGTAGACTATTGAAGTACATGTGCACAATATGTGCTAGAAGTTATTCGATATGTCATTATTTATTTGTTAGGATCTAAACTTAAGATGAATATGGAGGTGGTGTTTGTTAATTATACTAGAGTTGCAATCCTTAGAGGTGTTAGCTAATTTCTTGGGAGTTATTCTCTATCTAATTAGTTTATGGATGATATGAGAGTGATCCTACTTGTATTAGATTGTTTTGAGATTTTTGGTCTTGAATCTTTATGCTGCAGCTTCTAATTCACTAAGTGCAAAAATAAATCTATTCTATCAATTATGAAGAAATATTGTCTGAACCCAATTGTTTAGGAGAAAACTCTCACACTTTTACTTATTCAATTTTCATTCAAACAAGATATTTCAAACAACGTCTATACTATGAAGTAAACACCCTTAAACTATGCTAGATAATAAGAAAATGAAGTAACCATGATGTACCAGGTATAAAGTAATTCAAATGACAGGCTAAACTAGGTATGAAACAGATGAAAGTACTTATGCAAATAATGATTCATTGGCGAATTTATTATGCTGCATTTTCACACAAAACAGAGTATTCAAGGAATGAAAAGGAATCGAATTGCAATTGATTAAGACCTGTCACTATTCATAGGGGCCCTCCACAGATCAGTTCACAATCTTCAATCAATGCAACGCATACACACAAAACCAATTGTATTGCTGACAAACGAAATTCACAAATTGTTTCAAAATTACATCATCCGGCACGCACCAAATCACAGTGCGGCCATAAGTTTTATAACAGGTCTCTGGCATAACAACATGAGTAATTTAAGCCTAATATCTTTATCTTAGCTAAACTATATCACTAAATCTTCGATTTTCTATTCCGAAAGAAAATCGATAAGATTTCGATTAAACTGAGATTTTATTTTTGCGACAATCCTACAGTTGACTTGGGGTTTGATCGTGATCTCTTGCGCTTACCTTAACGAACAATTTCAAGGGGATATGGAGGGATCCACGAGGAAACCATTCCCTATCTATTCGCATCCTTCGCTGCTGACCTAGCTTATGAACCTTACAAACAATGGAGACAGCTACAGAAATCTGGATTAGCTGTGGAAACAGACTGATTTGGTGGCCAATTGAATTCTTTAACAAAAAAATAGGGTATAAAGTCAAACATGAATAAGAAGACATATTATTGCATACCTTCATCAAAACCTGGTGGATATGGCTTTATTTAGGTGGTAAATATATAGGAAAAGGGAGGAATATTAGACAAAAGGGATGTCATGGTAAGACAATCTTCGGACTCTACAGTTATTGACCATGGTTGACCATGGCTGATTTTCCTATTGAAACAATCTTTGTCGAAATGTGACATTTGACCATGGTTAACCATGGTTGATGAATGCTTGACTATGGTTGACGATGGTTGAACATGAACCCAAGGAAATAATAAACCCAAGGGATTAAAACTAAAACCCCAAGGGATTATGAACCCACACGAATAATATTAAACCCAAGGGACTAATATTATAAAACCAAGTTATATAAACCCTAAGATAAATATTGTAAACAGTAAAATAAACATGGTTGACAATGAATGACCATGGTTGGCTATGATTGACCATGGCTGACCATGATTGATATTATAAACCCAAGGAATTAATACTAAAACCCCAAGGGATTATAAACCCAAGGGAATATTATTAAACCCAAGGAACTAATATTTTTTTTTTCCCGTGGAAAAAAGTTGTAATTTCTATTGATATAAAAGAAATTACATTTTGTAGATGCTGAGGCATATGCATGTGGAGGCAAGATTGCCTGTCAAGATACATAAGACTATCCAAAAAAGATAAAACTTAACAGTTGTATCTCCACGCAGGGAGTCTGTTATCAGCTATATTGTGAATATGCCTTCTCTCTAACAGATAGAGAGAAACAGTCCAAAATTGTAATGTCTCTGCGCAGAGAGAGAAAACTATATACCAAAAACCAAAACTGTATGTCCAAAGTCATATAAATGAACCACTAAAGTAGATACAAGAACCTTAATTTATACAATATGAGCAGAAAGTATTAGGGCTTATATCCCATTTTGACCAAGTTCCACAAAAGGTCTGTGATAGTATTGATGGAAGGACCCATCAATTTCCTCCTGAATCAACCAGTCATTGCCCTGTCTATGCGCTACCTCTTTTGAAAGATGATATGCCCCCGTGTTTTGCTCCCTGTAAATGTGGCGACAGACAAATGAGTCAAATGAGGATATCAATCTTTGAGCTTCTCCTAGTATATGCCTCAAAGAAAATGCATTACAATGGGATGCATTATTAAGCCAATTACAAACGATTTTGGAGTCACCAAACAACTGTATATGACTGCAGTGTTGTTCCAAAGCAAAATGAATGAGATGTTTAGCAGTATTGAGTTCAACGTAATTATTAGTTCCCATGCCTAGATTAATTTGGATCTTAAAACAATGAGAGTCATTTAGGTAAAGAATGGCTCCTCCACCACATCCTGCCTCTTGTGCGGATCCATCAAAATATGCCCACGGTTTTGATTTGTCTATGGTTTCAGGAATTATGGTGCGGGGAGGGGTATTGGTATCCTCCTCGGGAAGAAGATCAAAATCAGCGATAGTATGGTGCAGTATAGTTGGCCAATGAGGGGCTTTGTGGTTGAATATATAATGGTTTCTAGCAATCCATATAGACCAACAGGCTAGAAGGGGCATGTTCCTGGCTTTTCCAATATGGTTTTGACACCAAGTACTCCAGGCATCCAGAATGTTATGCCCTTGCCAGGGTTTTAGGAATGGATGGTGTGCAATGATGCAATTCCAATATTCCTTTGAGGATGGGTAATTTAGGAAGAGATGTTCAGTACTCTCTTCATCATTGTGACACAGATGACACCAAAAAGGTCCATGAAAGGACCTTTTCATCAGATTAGACCCTGTAGGGATCTTATCAAACAGTATGTTCCACAGCAGTAAACAGGTACGGGAGGCCACCTTAAGCTTCCAGAGTAATCTCCAAGTCGAGTTGACGTTTTGAGGCTTGTAAGGTTCCATAAGTCTGATGTAGCCCTCTTTTGGAGAGTATGTTCCGTGTTTGGCAAAAGCCCAAATAACCTCGTCCGATTCTTCAGTCAGACGGATATGTGCTTGTGTGAGCGCTTCGGTGTATTCCTGCCAATCAAGTCGCCACTATTCGGGGATTCCAAGTCATGAGCCGATTTCCATGCCTACTGAAGAAAGGTGGAATTATTTCTATCACCAATGTGTTTAATGTGGGTGATACCCCTACTGTTTAGGTACCTAATCAAGTTTGCTGGCAGTCTGTGTGCATTGCCACAGCCAACCCATGGATTCGTGCCAATACGAACAACATTTCCCTCATTTATTCTCCACGTGATACCTTCTCGGAGAAGTGGTAATGCATTCATAACCGCCTTCCAAATATTTGAGATGTTATTACTTGTTTCATGTAGCTGTCTGAACTATTCCATCAGGTTCATGGGCTAGATGTATTTCACTTGTGCAACCCAGGACGAGAGACTGTTGGAAGTGATAAGTTGCCAACCAAGCTTTGCTGCCAGGGCTTTCGAAAATAGATCAAGCCTTTTGATGCCCCATCCTCCCCATCTCTTTGGTATTGCAATTCTGTCCCATTTGACCCAAGCGAAGATTCTACCCGGTAGGTTGCCCTTCCACAAGAATCTGCAGCATATACTTTGGAGCCTGTTCAAAATACCTTTCTGTATCCATGCTAGGGTCATCTAGAAAACAGGTTTGGCCTCAATCACAGCTTTAATAAGGACTAATCTACCGGCATGGGATAGGTATTTATGGTACCAAATCTGTAGGTGCTTTTCAACTTTAGCAATGAGCCACATCCAGTCTGCAATCCTGTATCCTAGGGGCTTGAGCCTGAAGCCCAGATATTTTAGACCATCTTCCAGATTCAGAGAGGTGAAGGGGAAGCACTGTGTGGTGAATATGGTCTCATGTTGTGAGCATCAAAAAGTAGTAATTGTGGATTTCCCGTCATTAACTATCATCCGGTTGCCTGTTGAAAGAGTTTGAATATATTATGGAGGACCGTGGTGTCTCCAATACTACCATTTAAGAAGATGAGAACGTCATTAACAAACAATAGATGGGTCAGATAAAAATTCTCTGAAATCTTGATTCCAACCAATTGATTTCTATTGCGGGCAGCGATGATTGATCTACTTAATCCTTCCGTGATAAGTAAAAATAGGAGGGGGGAGAGAGAACATCCCTGCCTGAGTCCTCTCTCCGAAAGGAAGAAAGATGTGGCTTCCCCATTTAATAAAAAACTGTAAGATACATCCTTGATGCAGCTCATGATCCATTTGATATATACATAAGGAAAACCCAAGTGGGTCAATAATAATCTAATGTAGAGCCAATTTTCTCTATCGAAGGCCTTCGAGAGGTCCACCTTCAAAATCATGCCTTTCTGCTTCTTCGTCTGCATAGTGTGTAGGAGTTCCTGAGCAGTGGCAATCGCCTCATGTATCTGTTTGTGTTGTAGAAAAGCAAACTTCTCTGAGGATATATGTCTATACAGGATTGGCTTCAGGAGGTTTACGATGATATTTGCGATAATCTTGTACAGACAGTTGCAAAGGGAGATGGGTCTGAAGTCATTGAAAGAGGAAGGGAAGTCAGATTTCAGGATAAGGGCAATGAAGGTGGATTTGATGGCCGGGGATATTTTGCCACTTCTTCTACAATCCTCCACAATCTTGAGTAAATCATCCCCCAGGATATCAAAGAAATCAATATAGAATTCGATGGTCCACCCATCAGGTCTAGGGCTCTTGTCTTTCTTGAACCATTTTATAGTTGCTTCAAGTTCTTCCTTCGTCACTTCCATCATCAGATTCTCTGAGTCTTCATGTTGTACAAACTTGGGAAAATGTTCAGCAACCCGCATGATTTCCAAAATATTCACATCTCTAGGTGCCTTGTAGATGCTTTTAAAGTGCTCAATGGATAATCTAGCCAAATCCTATTGTGTTGTTACCGATTGACCCTGTTCATTGTGAAGTTCCCAAATAGTATTTATAGCTTTTCTTCCATTGGAAAACTTGTGAAAGAACTTAGTATTGTTATCTCCTTCAGTGAGCCAAATTTTCCTGCTTCTGAGTCTCCAGCTCTCCTCCCTTTCTTTCAGGATTTGGGAATGCTTCAAGATAAGGGAGGTATATAGGTCTTTGCTTTCCTGTGATAAGAAGGTGCCATTAGATGTGTCCTCATATGAGGCAAGGGCCCGTTCTGCCTCCGTCAAAAAGTTGTCATCATTTTTCCGTTTCTAGTGTGCCCAATTTCTAGAGATCCTCTTAAGTTCTGTCAACTTTCTGATGAAGCCAACAGTATGATCCTCGCGTTCCATAATAGGGTTTGTTTGCCAATAATTGGAAACCAGTTGAATATAAGAGGGATCCTTGAGCCAAGAGGCATTGAACTTGAAGGGGCTTTTAATCCTCTGGTTTGTATCTGCCAACTCCAAAAATATTGGCCGATGATCAGAAATACCTCCGGTACCAACCCACTGTCTAATACGAGGATGAGAACTTAAGAAAGCTTCTTTGATGAGAAATCTGTCTAGTCTCCTTGCAAGGCTGTGGTCACCACTGCGGTTGTTAGACCAAGTATACTGTATCCTGGCAGATGGAATGTCTACCCACTGATGCTCCTCGAGTAAGGTAGAGATAGTGTCGGTGAGGCCATCAACTTGGGCCAAGTGACCCCAGGATTCACTGTATCCCAACGAAAAATTCAAATCCCCTCCCAGAATGATATTGTCAACCTGCAACAGTTCAGAGTCGAGGAGGGACCTCCAAAATATCACCCTATCGACACATGGACCATATACATTCATAATACGGACTTCTGATTCAAGTGTGTGGGCATATATGTCCATGCCTATGAAACCTCTGCCTCCCCATAAGTTCCTGAGATCCATAGAATTATTGCAGAAGCCTATAGAAGTACCTCAAGATCTCCTAGATGCATCCATGGTGTGGAAGGTCCAGTTTGGTAGCCAAGAATTAAGAGTAGAAATAAGAGAAACAGTCGAGCATAGGGTTTCTTGTAAGAATATAACGTCCAACTGGGTCGATGTAAGTAGTCTTCTGAGAGCTAGTTTTTTGGGAGGGATAGCGAACCCTCTGCAGTTTGAAGGATAAGAATTTCATGGAGGGTGAGGCTGAGGGCCATATATAGCTCGAAGGGCCCTGACAATGGTTTGCTGTCGCCTTAGGGAACTTCTTCACCCGCAGTGTGTCTGGATTTAGTTAGCTGTGATGGGCGTCCCCTGGATGATTTAAGGGAGGTTGGGGAATCACAAGGTCTAGACCAATCGCATCAAAACCCCTATCCTTCGATCTGGAGCAGAGTAGGTACTGGGGGGATACAGGGGGGGAGAGGGAGGGGAGAGTAGGAAGGGAGGATGATGTCAGAGATGGGATGCTGGGAGCAGTGATGGGAGGGGGAAGGGGAAGGGAGCAATAGAGGGAGGAGGGGGGGATAAAACCCTGGGATCTCAAGAAAGACGAAGAGACCGAGGATGGAAAAATAGGGGGGGAAGTACCCATACATGAATGAGATGCAATATCTTTTGAAAAGCCAGATACAGGAGAAGTGAGAGAGGAAGATGAAAATAACATACCCGATGTTGAGATGATCTCCTTCGCTGGACCGGAGCATGTTGGAGGAGGAGGCGAGGGAGGGATTGTATCAGCAGGACACTTGTCAGATGCCTCTTTATCAGGTGTTCCCCGGGGGTCCCCTGCATCTTTATCAATATTATTTGGTTCAGTGTCTACAACTCGCCGAGAAGGGTTTCCACAGGTCTACTCAGTCTCCAATCTATGATCAGTACCCCTGTTCTTATGCAAGAGAGGGCAATCCTTGTACAAGTGCCCTACTTTGTGGCATCTGCGGCAGCGATACGGGATGCCTTCGTAGTCAATGATCTGCTTGCGGGATGTGTCCCTCCACTGTATAGTGATGTACTCCTGTAAGCCTCCTCGAGTGTCGAGGTTTATTAGGATACGATCATATGCCATCATACCCGTGAGTAGATGGGACTTATCGTATTCCATGTAGGTGCCGATAGCGTTGCCAATCCGCCTGAAGATGTATTCAGACCAGTATTGTAATGGGAGACCCGGGAGCTGAATCCACACTATTCCTATGCCAATTTGCTCAGTCTCTTGATAAAAAAGAGGCGTCCAGCGTTTCAGAAGAACCAGGCATGTTCGAAATGCTAGTAGGAGGATAAGACCCAATTTGTGTGATCGAAACGAGTGAATCTCAATGCGAACCATCCCCTCACAAAAGTTTGTACGAAGGGGATGTCCACCAGATGGTGACCCCAAACCTCCGCTGCCCAGGTCTTCAAACGGGCGGCGTGTAGTTTCGGTCCCTGATGTGACCGACCAAGACCCTGTCAGCGAAATCCATAGTCTCTCCCCACTGAATGTCCTCTTCTAATCTCAGAAAGATGTCATCCGCCTTTGATTTGTAGCACTTGTACTTCTTCTTAGTCCCCTGAGGAGGAGGCAGATGTTGTACCTGACCCAGAAGAGGGTCCGAAGAAACAGGGGGAGGGTTAGGGTTTGACGAGGAGGGGGTGAGGCTGTCAACAAAGGTAGGTAAAGTACCGGCAAGAGGCGGGACGACGATAAAATTGCCAGAAGGAGGAGAAAAAGAGGCCTGAGGGTTTAAACCAGTAATACCCACAGTCACCGGTGGAGGAGTAATCAGCCGGGCCTGTGCTCCTGATACAAGGGGGTCTAACCGAGGGTTAGGGTTTAGACAGTCGGAGACGAAACCAAGGGTAGCCGGGGAAGTCGCGGGGGGGGGGGGTAGAAAACGATGGCCAGGTAGGTGGGTCATTCGATAGGACCACAAGATGCATCCGTGACAATTCCGCCAAAGAGTAACCAGAGCTATACAGTCCAACCGACGCGGGAAATGAGGAACGCCAGATGGATACCCCCTCCAGCGGGTCTTCAGAATAGTCCACGACATCAATGTCATCCATGTCGACAACTGCTCCTTGGAACGGAGGAAACCTCGAAACTGCAGGAAAAAAAACAGAGAAATGCCAAGACTTGGACTGGACTGCCAGGAAATAGGAGTAGACCGTAGATAGAGACGACCGATAACAGAATAACAATAACCCCCCGAAATCCCGGCAGGTCAAAACCCCAGGTAAGAGAAGCACAAAAGAGAGTTGGTGGTAAACGAATACCGACAAAAAAACGCCAAGCAGGTTACCGGTGGCCTTCCATGGTTAACTTCTATAGCCTGTAGTGACCAGAAACCCTAACCATAACCCTCACGAGCCATCTCTCCTCCGCTCAAGACCAAACCCTCCACCCAAGGAACTAATATTATAAACCCTAAGAGATATATTTTAAACACTAAAATAAACATGGTTAAACATGGTTGATTTTGATATAGAGACAATTCTTGTCATAATGCGACCTTGGACCATGGTTAACCATGGTTTATTTTCATATCAAGACAATTTTTTTCACAATGCGACGTTTGACGATGGTTAAGCATGACTGACCATGGATGACCATGTTTGACTTTATAAAACATGGAAACCCTTGATTGACCTTCGCTGACCATGATTATCATATTGAGACAATCTTTGTCATAATGTGATGTTGGACCATGGTTGAGACAATGATTGATTTTCATATTGAAACAATATTTGTCACAATGCGACATTAGCCAATGGTTGACCACAATTGACTTTATAAAACATGGTTGACCTTAATTGAATAATATTATACCAAAGGGACTAATATTATAAATTGAAGGCATATAAATCCTAATATAAATATTATAAACACTAAAATAAACACGTTCGACCATGGTTGATTTCATATTGAGACAATCTTTGTCACAATGTGATATTGCACCATGGTTCACCATGATTGGCCATGATTGATTTTTAAATTGAGAGAATCTTTCTCACAATGCAACAAGGGACTAATATTATAAACCCAAGGTATATAAACCCTAAGATAAATATTGTTAACACTAAAATAAACATGGTTGATTTTCATATAGAGACATTTCCTATCACAATGCGACATTGGACCACAGTTGACCATGCTCAACCATGGTTGATTTTCATATCAAGACAATTTTTGTCACAATGCGATGTTTGACCATGGTTAAGCATGATTGACCATGGATGACCATGTTTGACTTTATAAAACATGGTTGACCATGATTGACCATCGTTGACCATGATTATCATATTGAGACAATCTTTGTCATAATGCGACGTTGGACCATGGTTGAGACAATGATTGATTTTCATATTGAAACAATATTTTTCACAATGCAACATTGGCCAATGGTTGACCTCAATTGAATTTATAAAACATGGTTGAACTTCATTGAATAATATTAAACCAAAGGGACTAATATTATAAATCCATGGTATATAAACCCTAAGATAAATATTATAAACACTAAAATAAGCACGGTTGACCATGGTTGATTTTCATATTGAGACAATCATTTTCACAATGTGACATTGCACTGTGGTTGAACATGACTCCATGATTGATTTTAAAATCAATAGAATCTTTCTCACAATGCAACAACGGACCTTGGTTGACCACGATTGCCGATGGTAAATTTTCAAATAGAGATAATTTGTGTCAGAATGCGACGTTGGACTAATGTTGACCATGGTTTTCACAATGTGACATTGGACCATGACACAATCTTTGACACAATGTAATAATGGTTATTGACCACTGATTTTCATATTGAGACAATCTTTGTCGAAATGCGACATTTGACCATGGTTGAGGATGAGTTACCATGGTTGTCTATGATTGACCATTATTGACCATGATAGATATTATAAACCAAAGGGAATAATAAACCCAAGGGAATAGTTAACCCAAGTGATTAATACTAAACCGAATGGATTATAAACCCAAGGGATTTATATTATAAATCAAGTGGATTATAAACCCTAGTAATAATATTATAAACCATATCAATATTATTATACCCTAGGAATATGAAACCTTAGATTAATAAACCTAAGGGATTGACATTATAAACCCAAGGTAATAATAAAGCAAAGGGATTAATATTGTAAACCCTTAAATAAATATTATAAACCCTAAGAAAAACATGGTTGACCATGAATGACATTGGTTGATTTTCATATTGAGAAAATCTTTGTCACAATGTGCTATTGAACCATGGTTGACCATGATCGATTTCATATTGAGAGAATCTTTCTCACAATTCGACATTGGACCCTGGTTGACCATGATTAATGATGGTTGATTTTCATATTGAGACAATCTATGTCAGAATGCGGCATTGGACCAAGGTTGACCATGGTTGTCACAATTTGATGTTATACCATGAGATAATCTTTGACACAATGTGACCATGGTTATTGACCATGGTTGATTTTCATATTGATACAATCTTTGTCCAAATGTGACATTTGACCATGGTTGATGATGATTGACCATTTTTGACGATGAACCTAAGGGAACAATAAACACAAGGGATTAAAAATAAAACCCCAAGGGATTATGAACCTAAGTGAATAATATTAAACCCAAGGGACTAATATTATAAACCCAAGGTATATAAACCCTGAGATAAATAATGTAAACAGTAAAACAACCATAGTTGACCATGATTGACCATCGTTGGCTATGATTGACCATGGCTGACCATGATTGATATTATAAACCTAGGGGATTATTGTAAACCCAAGAGAATAATAAACCCAAGGAATTAATACTAAAACCCCAAGGGACTATGAACCCAAGGGAATATTATTAAACCCAAAGTATATAAACCCTAAGATAAATATTGTAAACACTGAAATAAACATGGTTGACCATGGTTGATTTTCTTATAGAGACAATTCGTGTCACAATGCGACACTGGACCATGGTTGACCATGCTTAACCATGGTTGATTTTCATATCAAGAGAACTTTCATCACAATGTTACGTTCGACCATGGTTAAGCATGATTGACATGGATGACCATGTTTGAGTTTATAAAACATGGTTGACCATGATTGACCATCACTGACTATGATTATCATATTGAGACAATCTTTGTCATAATGCGACATTGGACCATGGTTGAGACAATGATTGATTTTCATATTGAAACAATATTTGTCACAATGTGACGTTGGCTAATGGTTGACCATGGTTAACCATGGTTGACTGCAATTGATTTTATAAAACATGGTTGACATTCGTTGAATGATATTAAACCAAAGGGACTAATATTATAAATCCAAAGTATATAAACCCTACGATAAATATTATAAACAGTAAAATAAACACAGTTGACCATGGTTGATTTTCATATTGAGACAATCCTTGTCACAATGTGACATTGGACCATGGTTGACCATGATTGATTTTCAAATCGAGAGAATACTTATCAAAATGCAAAAATGGACCTTAGTAGACCATAGTTGACCATGATTGTCGATGGTTCACGATGGTTGATTTTCATATAGAGATGATCTGTGTTTGAATGCAACGTTGGACCAAGGTTCACCATGGTTGATTTTCATATAGAGATGATCTGTGTTTGAATGCAACGTTGGACCAAGGTTCACCATGGTTGTCACAATGTGACGTTGGACCATGAGACAATCTTTGACACAATGTGACCATGGTTGACCATGGATAATTTTCATATTGAGACAATATTTTTTGAAATGTGACATTTGACAATGGTTGACGATGGTTGGCTATGATTGATCATGGTTGACCATGATAGATATTATAAACCAAAGGGAATAATAAAACAAAAGAATTGATATTATAAACCCAAGGTATTAATACTAAAATCCCAAGGGATTATGAACCCAAGTGAATAATATTAAACCCAAGGGAGTAATATTATAAACCCAAGGTATATAAACCCTATATAAATATTATAAACACTAAAATAAACACGGTTGATCATGGTTGATTTTCATATTGAGACAATCCTTATCACAATGTGGCGTTGGAACATGGTTGACCACAGTTGACCATGATTGATTTTCGAATCAAGAGAATCTTTCTCACAATGCAACAATGGACCTTGGTAGACCATGATTGCTGATGGTTCACGATGGTTGATTTTCATATAGCTACATATGTGTTAGAATGTGACGTTGGACAAAGGTTCATCATGGTTGTCACAATGTGATGTTGGACCATGAGAAAACATTTGACACAATGTGACCATGGTTGATTTTCATATTGAGCCAATCTTTTTCGAAATGAGACATTTAACCATGGTTGACGATGGTTGATGATGGTTGGCTATGATTGACCATGGTTGAGCATGATAGATATTATAAACCGAAGGGAATAATAAAACAAAAGAATTGATATTATAAACCCAAGGTATTAATACTAAAACCCCATGGGATTATGAACCCAAGTGAATAATATTAAATCCAAGGGAATAATACTATAAACCTAAGGTATATAAGGCCTATATAAATATTAAAAACACTAAAATAAACACGGTTGACCATGGTTGATTGTCATATTGAGACAATCCTTGTCACAATATGGCTTTGGATTATGGTTGACCATGATTGATTTTCAAATCGAGAGGATATTTCTCACAATGCAACAATGGACCTTGGTAGACCATGGTTGACCACGATTGTCGATGGTTCACGATGGTTGATTTTCATATAGAGATAGTCTGTGTTAGAATGCGACGTTGGACCAAGGTTGACCATGGTTTTCATAATGTGGTGTTGGATATGAGACAATATTTGACACAATGTGACCATGGTTTACCATGATTGATTTTCATATTGAGACAATCTTTGTCGAAATGCAACATTTGACGATGGTTGACCATGGTTGGCTATGAATGACCATGGTTGACCATGATAGATATTATAAATCAAAGTGAATAATAAACCCAAGGAATTGATATTATAAACCCAAGGGATTAATACTAAAACAACAAAGGATTATAAACCCAGGCGAATAATATTAAACCAAAGGGACTCATATTATAAACCCAAGGTATATAAACCTTAAGATAAATATTCTAAACACTAAAATAAACATTGCTGCTCGTGATTGACCTTGGTTGCCTATGATTGACCATGGTTTACCATGATTGATTTTATAAACCCAAGGGATTGTTATTATAAATCCAAGGGAATAATAAACCCAAGGGATTAATGCTAAAACCTCAAGGGATTAATGCTAAAACTCGAAGGGATTATGAACCCATGGAAATATTATTAAACAAAGGGACTACTATTATAAACCCTAAGATAAATATTGTAAATATTAAAATAAACATGGTTGACAATGGTTGATTTTCATATAGAGACAATCCTTGTCACAAAGCGATGTTGGACCACGGTTGGCCATGCTTAACCATGGTTGATTTTCATATCAAGACATTTTTTTTCATAATGCAACGTTCAACCATGGTTGATCATGAATGACCATGGATGAACATGTTTGAATTTATAAAACATGGTTGACCATGCTTGACCAAGGTTGACAATGATTGACTATCATTGACCATAATTATCAAAATGAGACAATATTTTTCATAATGCGACATTGGAACATGGGTTAAAAAATGATTGATATTCATATTGAAACAATCTTTGTCACAATGCGACGTTAGACAATGGTTGACCTTGATTAACCATGGTTGAACACAATTGGTTTTATAAAACATGGTTGGACTTCGTTGACTAATATTAAACCAAAGAGACTAACATTATAAAGCTAAGGTATATAAACCCTAAGATAAATACGATAAACGCTAAAATAAACGTGGTTGAGCATGCTTGACCATGGTTGAGTTTTGTATTGAGACAATCCTTGTCACAATGTGATGTTGGAACATGGTTAACCATGATTGTTTTCAAATTGAGAGAATCTTTCTCACAATGTGACAATGGAACCTGGTTGACCATGATTGACGATGGTTCACGATGGTTGATTTTCATATTGAGACAATCTGTGTCAGAATGCGACATTGGACCAAGGTTGACAATGGTTTTCACAATGTGACGTTGGAGCATGAGACAATATTTGACACAATGTGACATTGACCATGGTTGAACACGACTGATTTTCATATTGAGACAATCTTTGTCGAAATGCGACATTTTAGTTGACGATGGTTGATGATGGTTGACCATGGTTGGCTATGATTGACCATGAAACCAAGGTAATAATAAACCCAAGGGATTAAAATTAAAACCCTAAGGGATTATGAACCCAAGCGAATAATATTAAACCCAAGGGACTAATATTATAAACCTAAGGTATGTAAACCCTAAGAGAAATATTGTAAACAATAAAATAAACATGGTTGACCATGATTGACCATGGTTGGATATGATTTACCATGGTTGACCATGATTGATATATAAACCCAACGGATTTTTATTATAAACCGAAGGGAATAATAAACCCAAGCAGTTAATACTAAAACCCCAAGGGATTATGAACCCAAGGGACCAATATTATAAACCCAAGGTATATAAACCCTAAGATAAATATTTTAAACACTAAAATAACAAATGGTTGACCATGGTTGATTTTGATATAGAGACAACTCTTGTCACAATGTGATGCTAGACCACGGTTGACCATGCTTAACCATGGTTGATTTTCATATCATGACATTTTTTGTCACAATGCAACATTCGATGATGGTTAAGCATGATTAACCATGGATGACCATGTTTGACTTTATAAAACATTTTTGACCATGATTGACCATCGTTGACCATGAATATCATATTGAGACAACCTTTTTCACAATGCGACGTTGAACTATGGTTGAGACAATGATTGATTTTCATATTGAAAGAATCTTTGTCACAATATGATGTTAGCCAATGGTTGACCACAATTTATTTTATAAAACATGATTGCACTTCCTTGAAAAATATTATATCAAAGGGACTAATATTATAAATCCAAGGTATATAAACCCTAATATAAATATTATAAACACTAAAATAAACACGATTGACCATGGTTGATTTTCATATTGAGACAATCTTGTCACAATGTGACGTTGCACCATGGTTCACCATGGTTGACCATAATTGATTTTCAAATTGAGAGAATATTTCTCACAATGAAACAAGGGACTAATATTATAAAACCAAGATAGATAAAACCTAAGATAAATATTGTAAACACTAAAATTAACATCATTGACCATGGTTGATTTTCATATAGAGAAAATTCTTGTCACAATACGACGCTGGACCACGGTTGACCACGCTTAACCATGGTTGATTTTCATATCAAGACAATTTTTGTGACAATGCAACGTTTGACCATTGTTAAGCATGATTGACCATGGATGACCATGTTTGGCTTTATAAAACGTGCTTGACCATGAATGACCATAGTTGACCATGGTTATCATATTGAGACAATATTTGTCATAATGCGATGTTGGACCATGTTTGAGACAATGATTGATTTTCATATTGAAACAATCTTTGTCACAATGCGACATTGGGCAATGGTTGATTGATTTTCATATTGAAACAATCTTTGTCATAATGCGACATTAGGCAATGGTTGACCGTGATTAACAATTGTTGACCACAATTGATTTTATAAAACATGGTTGAACTTCGTTGAATAATATTAAACCAAAGGGATTAATATTATAAATCCAAGGTATATAAATCCTAAGATAAATATTATAAACACTAAAATAAACACAGTTGACCATGGTTGATTTTAATATTGAGACAATCTTTTTCACAATGTGACGTTGCACCACGATTGACCACAATATTATAAATCCAAGGTATATAAACCCTAAGATAATTATTATAAACACTAAAATAAACACAGTTGACCATGGTTGATTTTCATATTGAGACAATCCTTTTCACAATGTGACATTGCCCCATGGTTGACCACAGTTGGCCATGATTGATTTTCAAATTGAGAGAATATTTCTCACAATGCAACAATGGACCTTGGTTGACCTTGGTTGACCATGATTGATAATGGTTCACGATGGTTGATTTTCATATAGAGAAAATCTATGTCAGAATGCGACATTGGACCAAGGTTGACCGTGGTTGTCACAATGTGACATTGGACCAAGGTTGATCATGGTTGTCACAATGTGACGTTGGACCATGACATAATCTTTGACACAATGTGACCATGGTTTACTATGGTTGATTTTCATATTGAGACAATCATTGTCGAAATGCGACATTTGACCATGGTTGACAATGGTTGACCATGGTTGGATATGATTGACCATGATAGATATTATAAACCAAAGGGAATAATAAACCCAAGGAATTGATATTATAAACCCAAGGGAATAATTAACCCAAGGGATTAATACTAAAACCCCAAGGGATTATGAACCAAAGCGAATAATATTAAACCCAAGGGACTAATATTATAAACCCAAGGTATATAAACCCTAAGATAAATATTATAAACACTAAAATAAACATGGTTGCCCATGATTGACCATGGTTGGCTATGATTGACCATGGTTGACCATGATTGATATTATAAATCCAAGGGATTAATAAACCCAAGGGATTAATGCTAAAACCCCAAGGGATTATGAACCCATGGGAATATTATTAAACACAAGGGACTAATATTATAAACCCAAGGTATATAAACCCTAAGATAAATATTGTAAACACTAAAATAAACATGGTTGACCATGGTTGATTTTCATATAGAGACAATTCTTGTTACAAAGTGATGTTGGACCACGATTGACCATGCTTAACTATGGTTGATTTTCATATCAAGACATTTTTTGTCATAATGTGATGTTCGACCATGGTTGAACATGATTGACCATGGATGAACATGTTTGACTTTATAAAACATGGTTGATCATGCTTGACCAAGGTTGACCATGATTGACCATTGCTAAACATGATTATCATATTGAGATAATATTTGTCATAATGTGACATTGGACCATGGTTGAGAAAATGATTGATTTTCATATTGAAACAATCTTTGTCATAATGCGATGTTGTCCAATGGTTGACCACAATTGATTTTATAAAACATGGTTGACCTTCGTTGAATAATATTAAACCAAAGGGACTAATATTATAAAGCCAAGGTATATAAACCCTAAGATAAATATTATAAACACTAAAATAAACATGGTTGGCCATGCTTGACCATGGTTGATTTTCATATTGAGACAATCCTTGTCACAATGTGACGTTGGACCATGGTTGACCATGCTTGACCATGATTGATTTTCAAATCGAGAGAATCTTTCTCACAATGTGACAATGGACCCTGGTTGACCATGATTGACGATGGTTCATGATGGTTGATTTTCATATTGAGAAAATATGTGTCAGAATGTGACGTTGGACCAAGGTTGACCATGGTTGTCACAATGTGACATTGGACCATGAGACAATCTTTGACACAATGTGACCATGGTTATTGACTATGGTTGACCATGGTTGATTTTCATATTAAGACAATCTTTGTCAACATGCGACATTTGACAATAGTTGACCATGATAAATATTATAAACCAAAGGGAATAATAAACCCAAAGGATTGATATTATAAACGCAAGGGAATAATTAACCCTAGGGATTAATACTAAAACCCTAAGGGATTATGAACCCAAGTGAATAATATTAAAAATATATTTAATTAAATATATTTCTAATTAAATAATTAATGTATTTTTAATTAATTAAATAAAAATAAATAAAATAATCTAATAGCAATTAAAATTAAAATAATTTTTTATTATTATTAAAAATAATTATTTATTATTTATATTTTTGTTAAAAAAAATATGTTTACTTCTTCTTATTAGTTAGCCAACTTGGTTGGCATGATTATATTAAGTCATTGGTATATAGTGGAGGTTCCCTGGTCAAACCCGTAGGCCTCTAACTTTAAGATACAACTTGAGTGGGTTTAATGGTTAAGAGCATGTGTTTCCTCCTAAGAGGTCACACATTCAAAACCAAAGGGCGCAGAGTATGTATGTCTTTATAGACTTAATGGTCAAATTGTTGTGCGGAAGTGGGTCTCTTTTCCCACAAACAAAAAAATCTTATACACTAATTTCGTATCTAGCTTAACTGTGACCTTAAAATTCGTAAAATATATATATTTTAAATATAAATAATTATTTTTTATGATTATTAAAAAACAACTATTTTTATTAATATTTAATTATTATTATATTATATTATATTATTTTTAATTATTTAATTAAAAATATATTTTATTATTTATAATAGTTAATTATATTTAACCATTTTTATTTGGGATAGGTGACATATCTATTCACAATTTATGTTAAATGTTGTGAGAATTTAAATTTTAACTATATATTAACTTACAACACATAAAAACATGAATCCTTAACAAAAATGCAAGCTATTACAAATTAATTCAACTTCTTTTTTTGGCTTATGTTTATAGTGGAGAATTTTTATCTTTGATAGTTGATTGCTAGTATTAAGTAAGGCATACACTAGGTTTGAATCGAACTTTACACACTGAATTTAATTACCAAATAGGGGTTGGCATATTAGTATGAATAAAATATTAAAAAATTCCTCGCACACATAATTATCTTATGATATATTTTTAAGATACTCGACCGTTCACGGAAATTTGTTTTTGGAAAGTATATTTTTATGGAATTGTCTATGGAGGCGGAGGAATTGTTTGGACGACTAAAACGTGGTTAAAATCTGGTTTATAAAAAATTTTAAAAATTTTTGTAGATGCAGTATTTGAATCATGTTTTTGATGATGGAAATAGATTCATTACCATAAAAAATGTCTAGGACACCTAAAATTTTGAAATTTAACTTTACAAAAATCCTTGCCAGATTTTCTCAAAATATAACCGAAATTTCTATAACTTTCTAAGAAAAAAACAATCTCATTAGACTAAGGCTATTTCCACTAATCATATATCTTTTAATAAAAAATATTTAAAAAAGTACACCTTAGCGACACTGGATTTAGATGAAACATCTTTTAGTTATATTCCCTCAAGTTAAATCCAATATGTTAATTTAAATTAAAAAAAATTCAAAACAAATTAACTGATGCCCCATCCACCTGGGTCGAACTATGGCGAATTATTTTTTCAAATTATTTTATCTTAATTTCCCATTTATATTAAAATGTTATTTCCCTAACTTAATTGTTTAAATAATATTAATAAACTTAGTAATTAAATTTGAATCTAGCGGTCCGCTATGTCATTATCTTTACCACTAACAAAGCCACTTTTGCTCTCAATATCATTATCTTCACCTGATAACAACACCTATCTAATATTTAAAAGCATCAAAGTTTTTCTGGGGTGTGTTGTTATTTCAAGTTTCACCATCCCATTATATTTTATTAGTCACTTATCCAAACCCATCCTACAAGGTGCAATATAATTAAGAAAAGGGGAGATTTTCTAAATTTTCTGCCTAAAAGGCAAACGGAGAGGAGATATTGCACAATTTTGGGAAAAATGAGGTACAAAGATAGCAGACAATTTTGCTTTTTACAATTTTTTTAAGATACGATATTGAATTATGTGATTAATAAATGAAATTTATAAAAATTAGGGTAGATCTGTTTTAATTAGGGATCTACCAAGCATTGAGAGGGATCAAATTTCTTTTCACTTTAAAAAAAGTTTGCATCTCTCTCTGCGCTTGGTAGATCCATAGTTAAAATGGATGTAGATTGGTTTAATTTCCCCTTTAAATAGACTACATTCCACATGAATACCATGGATCAATACCATAGGTTCTTAATACCATGGGCTATTTTTATTTTTATTTTATTTTTATAGGGTTATTTTTATTTTTATATTTTATTTGGACCCAGTTAAAATGTTTACCTTACATTATATTAATCTCTTAATTTAATTTAATTTATTTTTATTTCTACCATACTAGGTTGGGGAGTGCCTTTTTTGCAATTAATAAATTTAAAATTAGTATATTGTAAAAATTAAAAGTTATGTCATATATATATATATATATATATATAATTTTGCACAAAGAACGTTCTCCAGCCAGTATGTAAGAGATGTTGTAATACCCAGCCCCATAAACATTTTGACTCCGTCAAAATAATATAAAAATAAAATAACCTTATTTTAAAATAAAAATTCTACGTTATTATTTTTTAATCAATTTTTGTTGGGTAATTAAGGTAAAGCTTTAAATAAAATAAAAATTCTATGTTATTATTTTCTTTTATTAATTTTTGTTGGGTAGTTAAGGTAAACTTGACTTAGTCAACTTACTAGTGGTTTTTGAATTCTAGGTTTATGAGAACCCATAATATTCATGTGGAATATAGCCTATTTAAAGGGGAATTAAACCGTCTAGTTCCATCTTAACTCCGGATCTACCAAGCGTCTAAAGGAATCAAATCTCTTGAGATAAAAATATCTTAGCAAAAAGATTTGATCCCTCTGTGCGCTTAGTAGATCCATAATTTAGATGGATCTAGATTGGTTTTTATAATAGTGTTGTTTTCAAGAGATAAAAATATCTTAGCAAAAATATTTGATCCCTCTGTGCTCTTAGTAGATCCATAATTTAGATGGATCTAGATTGGTTTTTTATAATAGTGTTGTTTTAAGAAAATAGTGGTAGTTTGTATAACACATAAGGATAAATATATTTATGTGATTTGAGAGTTTGGTTTAATTAGCTATAAGTCCCATTTTCTTCTTGATTTAATAAAATACCTTGCTTTACCTTACCCCATGTCCCATGGATGCTTCCTTGACATAATGTCAAGGTTTTACCAAGTAAAAATTCATGTTGTCCAAGTGATCCATGTTATCTTTATACCATTATTTTTTCTTCATTTAATTTTGTTTGGGCTAAAAAATGCCAACACAACATAAGTCCAACTTTTGTTAATCTTATTTCATAATAATATTTTTGTTTTGTTTTGTTTTTTGTTTTTTCTTCTTTTCTTTGGATGTCATTACTCTGTGTGTGGTTAGAGGATTGTGTCTAACATTTCGGGTGGACAATCCACCTATCCTTAGGGACTAAGCTAAGCAAAATGAGTAGAAAAGAGTCTAGAAGGGATTAAGTAGGTGTAGGGAGAGGAAGCTTAAAAACCCAAAAGAATACTTTGGTCAAAGTACATTAAGAAAAAGTTAAAGATCAAAATGGGCCATTGGAGGAAGATGTAAAGTGGTGAATAAAATAAAATAAAATAACTTAAATAAATAAATTTGGAGTAGATTTTAAGTGCGACTTTTTGGAGTTTATGGTGGGATTTTGGCCAAAGCCCAATGAAAATATTTATGGTCAAATCTTGATTTGTGTTTGTTTAAATTTGTTTTTTTACTGCATATATGGATTCAACACCTTAAAAAACCCATGAGGCACTTCGATTGTGAAGAGTTCACTTGTCAAACTTGTGATTTCAATGAATCCCTGTCAGATTCTAGACAATTTAGATCAAACAAAAAAAAACAAAAAACTTTCTAAAAAGTCCCACTTAAAGACTACTCAAACAAATTTTAGATGAGGATCAATAGAAAACATTTTTGAATGAAATAATAAATTAAATTAAATAAATGAATATTAAAATAAATGGGAGAAATTTAAATTTAAAAAAAGTTAATTTAGATTTGACTAATTAATGCGATAAAATTAGGAATAATGTTGAAAATTTGAGAATTTATTATTAATTAACATAGAATCAAGAATTTAAGAAATAATTAAAATTTTAATTATTTAAGATTAAATTTAGATACAAAAATGGCTAAAGAAATAGAGGAAAAAGGGATGAATAAGCTTGATTAGGGCTCTATAGAGATAAATAAGGGCAAAGGACGGGTGGTTAAGACATAACTAAACTAGGATGAATCAATTGAGATTGGATGATTAAATTGAGAAGGGTGGGGGGGAGGTTGGGAAAAAGAGAGACACAGAAATAGAGGAGAGGAAACAAAGCACTCGGTGATAGATGGAGACAAGAACAAAGTTTGAAAGAAAGGGGAAAATTATAAATAGAGGTTGTTAATGAGAGGCTTCTCGGAGTGGCTTAACTTATAGCCATCTTCTTGATTAAAATTATTAGGATGCTTTTCAATTTCCATGGCTTCTCGAATGATTCAAGTGGAATGGAAGGGGGTGGGGGCTAGGATTTTTGCTTGATCAAAACACATAAGGTCTTTAGATTTTAGGGAGTATTCAACAATCGCTGATTTTAGCACCAGTTATGATATGTATAAGATATGTGTTCTTTCAACTTGGGTTTTACAAATATACAAGTTTTTCCTATATATGAATGCTCGCATGAGCAAGAAATTTTATAGACTCTAGGGCCCACCACTAGATCCATTTGGTCTTTGAAGATTTGAAAATTTTGATGTTTAACATTCCCTTAATGTTCTTTGACCAAATTATTATTTCAAGATTTCAACATTCCTCTCCTAACACATATTTAATCCCTTTTGGATTTTTTCTAATCATTTTTCTTAGCTTGGCTCCTAAGGATGGATGGTGTGTCCACTCGAAATGTTGGACACAATTCTTCGACCACACACACAACAAAGACATCTAGAAAACAACATTACTATGATTATGGACTGTGGAATCTTACATGCTCTTAATCCTTATTTCATTTAATTCCTTTGTCTAAAAATATGCTGAAAGGAAATTACATAAGTGAAATTTTGAATTTAAACAAAGATGGGGCATAACATAAAAGTATTCAAAGATCTTGGTTACTATATCCACTTAAACATGGTTTGAGAATCTTCAATAAATTAAATTCTTGAAGTACTTTTTTTCAAGCATAAGAGATTTGAAGGTTATAAACTCCAATACATCCATGAATTCCAATATGCATGTGTCTTTTAGAAAAATTGTGCCTTGTGCCCCTTAGAGTCCTTAAGGATTACCTTGTGTTGCACCATCAATGTATTCTTAGTTACTTATATGTCAATGTAATCAATAATAATCTATATGAGAGACTTTAATTCTGCATGTAAAAATGTTTAGAATATTAATACTCTAAGTGGCACATTGGATAAGTGTAATAAATGTGTCTTTAAATAAACCTAAATTCCTAGCAAGCCAAACACCCCAAGTTATAAGCAAAGGCCAAGCTTTAAATCTATTTGTAGTCAAATTTCCACACCAAGACCTCAAACATTCCCTTGGGCATATAATAGCACCAAGATCCTACTACACTTGAAACAAATATACACAATAAATTAAGAAATGAGGAATTATCTATTCATTTTTTTCAGGCTAGGCATTGATAACTCCATAATGTGACTTGTTTTGTTGCATTAACCGAATCATGAATATATACATGAGTGGAGAGACTCTTGGGATTCCAATTCCAAGGTCTCTTGGTTTTCTCTAATTCATAATTAAAATATTAAACTATTTACAATATTTACAATAATCCCAATCCTTTCGGATTAGGTGTAAACATTCCCCACCCCCCCTAATCTGAAGGGAGGTTGGTGAGTCCAAGCATCATTCTGAATCTTTCAAACTTTTCTCTTCCAAGAATTTTGGTGAAGATGTCTGCAATCTACTCATTTGTGGAACAATGTCATAGGTGGATAGCCTTGGCCTCAATATGATGTCGAATTAGATGATACTTTGTATTGATATTCTTGGTTTGATCATGGAACTTTGGGTTCTTGGAAAAATTTATTGCAGAAGTGCTGTCAATCAAAAGAGGAGTTGAATGCACTTGTTTCTCTTGTAAATCTGCCAAAATTTTCTTGAGCCACACAATTTCCTTTGTTACTTCAGCTGCTGCCACATATTTTGCCTCAGTTGTGGAATCTGTTGGAACTAATTATTTGCATGACCTTAACGAGACAACTCTTGATCCAAGATATTTTACTTATAGATGTATCAAGATTACATATAACAAAGCTAATCAACCATGGAACTTAAAAGCACATAAAACAATGAGGAAATAACTAGAAGAACATGAAACCATGACACAATGATTTGATTACGGAGTTTGTCCAATTTGGACTATGTCTCCGGGCCCTGCTCAATAGTGGGGATGCCTTCATTCATTAAGTGGCATAAAAAGAGATAAAAGTACAAGAAATATTCTTTACAATCCTTATATCTACATGCTGGAATATGGACAAAGAATGGAGAGCCCAACTTCAGAAACAAATAGTACCACTGAACTCTTGGCGAAAAATCGTGCAAAAACGCCTATCCAAACTCCCAATTTGGTTAATTCGGCCTTTTGCAACTTCTTGAAACCTCCTTGCTGCTCAAGGAAAGGTCTCGTCCTACTGCTAGGGTTAGGGTCTGCTATGTGCAACTCTTATGAACTATTCCGCTGATCCCCTCCCTTCTTTCAACACAAAATGGCCTTTTATATAAGTAGGACAGAAAATCCTTCAATACCTGGGCAGTTCCGAACAATAGACCAAGTTAAGCAGGTAGGATAGTCTTAAGACCAAGGATCTCTGGCCCTGATTAGTATATGGAAACCACCAATTACATACATGGAAAAACCCCTTTAACTGTGCTTTTATCTTGGTGGTTTTCATTGTCAGTGATTCTTCATCATCATTTCCATTCGTCGAAAAAACCAACCCATGCTTCAAGCGCTCTGCGATACAACAGACCCACCAGGCTATACAACACAACATATAAAAATATCACGTCCGAGAACCCCATTGCAATTGCAAGCAACACTTAAAGCATCAGTGCATAGACCCTAAACCTACGTTTTGTGGTAACACGGACCCACTGGAATTATACATTACAATGGATAATAAATCATATCCAACAATCCTATCAAAAATCGCAATCGGCGATTACTTACAGGGCCACTTCGGACCCACTAGCCCTTCTGCGATTGCAATATGAGATATATTGCATCGCAACTAGGCTCTTCCAGGGGCCGATTCTTGAATACTCGTTCCCCTTGTGATATGCGATATCGCAATTGCAGCCGGGATCCTATCGGGGCCGATTTTCCTTAGTCCGCTTCTTCCTCTTGCTCTGATATGCGATACGTGAGACCAATGGTAGCTTTCCACTTGGCATTTTCCCATTCGATGATACTTTTTCCACATCATCTCCTCAGCCACCTAGACAAGTCAAACATAAAATTTGAATTGCTCTAACTTCTTCATATGAACTCGGATTTGAGCATCGTTCACACCGTTGGAATCAGGGTGACGAGAACTTCAATCCGAAGCTAAGTTTATCTAGATTCTACCACTTTGAGTTTTGAGCCTCTTACCATGCCATTGGTACTTTCTGAAGATCCACCTTGATCAATCCTCCCCACTAAGCGCTTTTGGACCACCAAAATCCTTTCCAGTCAATTGACAAGTGAGGAAATTTCTCCCTCACTTTTTCCTTCTCCATCCATCGAGCTTTACTTGTATGCATTCCTTTGAAGCCAACATGAATGTACTCCACATCTCCCCATCACGAAGTTCTGGTTTTCCTATCGAGAATGTATCTTCAGGTAAATTATCCATATACTCTAGTGCAAAATCATCCACTATAGGAATTTGTGCAACCTCTTCGGTATCCATAATCAATGGAGGTTCATAAAGCTTGAGGTTTTCAACATTTAGTACTGAGTACATTTGCATATAAGCAGACAAGTCAAGATGAAAAGCATTGTCTATAATCTTTGCCAATATGGTGAAGGGACCATATCAAATGGGTCTCAATTTCTTCCCTTCTCCCTTCATTCTTTCCTTGTTGATGTGGAGCCATACCTTGTCCCCAACTTGAAACTGATGGTCAACTCAGTGCTTATCGTGTCGATCTTTGTACCGTGCTTGACTCTTCCCCAACAACTCCTGATGAATCACATGTATTCACTAAATAAACTTTCATGCTTTGTCCTTATCATCTCGTCCATTGCCATCTTCATCTTTCCCAAAGACCATGTCCAAGGGATCTCTTGGTAGATAGCCAAAAGATGTCTCAAAAGGTGAGCTATGTGTAGATGAATGTGCTACTTGATTGTATGCATGTTGCACATAAGGAAGTTGTTCATCCCACAACTTGGGGATTTTTTCCATAATAGCCTCACAACACATGTACCACGGTGCGGTTGACAACCTCTATCTACTCATCTGTCTATGTATGAAATGTCATACTTCTTTTCAGCTTAGTGTCCATCATTCTCCACAAGCTAGTCCAAAACTCCCCAAGAAAGCGAGAGTCTCGATCTAACACAATAGATGTGGGCAACCCAAAATGGACCCAAACATATTGAAAGAAAAGATAAGAAGTCTGCTCAGCAGTGACCTGATTTTTATAAGGCATTAAAATACACATTTTACTAAAACGATCCACCACGACATACAAATAGTTGTGACCTTTCCTAGACATAGGCAAACCTCCTACAAAATCCATGGACACACTTTCCCATGGTCGACTCAGAATAGGGAGTGATGTGTAGAGCCCAAGTTTTCTATTAGAGGGCTTTGAAATAGAACACAACACACAACCCTTTACAAAGCGAGTCACAATGTTTTCATAAGAGGCCAAAAACAAAACCTCTGTAAATGACATAAAGTTTTTCAATCCTAAAATGACCAGGCACCAAAGAGGTATGGGCCTTTCAAATTACATGTACCCTTTCATCAATGGGTATGCACAACTTACCAAGGTGGTACAATATTTTCCCTGCAAGTAATAATTGTCCACCTGCAATCCACGAGTCAATTTTGCATAGATATCTTTAAAATCATCATCGTTAGCATATTGTTCAGCATAACTATATAATGATAAGGAAACATTCCACAAAACTACAGATTCAGAAATAGGAGGGCGAGAAAACATATTTTCTATTTTGTTGCTGGCGCCCTTCTTGTATTTCATTTCTAGATGAAACTGTTGGAGGAATCCCATCCATATGAAATGATGGGCTTGTTGAAGCTTGGTTTGTGACTGAAGTTACTGCAAGGGTTGATGATCCATATGGATGATGGTCTCCTTACCGATCAGGTAGTGTTTCCACTTCTTTACACTCTGAACCAAGGTGTACAACTCCCTGTCATACGTGGGATAATTCACAACAGCTTGGGAGAAAGTCTCCAAATGGTAACATATAGGCTTCCTTTGCTGCATCAATAGAGAACCCATGGCATATCTACTAGTATCTGTCTCAATCTCAAAAGGCCACTGAAGGTCTAGTAATGCTAGCACTGGCGTTGTGTTGATCTTCTCTTTTAGCGTGTTGAAGGATTTCTGCTGCTTTCCTCCCCACTGAAAGGCCTGCTTCACACTGGACAATGCATGCAAGGGGGCTGCGATAACATAGAAGTTTGTAATGAACCTTTTCCAATATTGTACCACGTCCAAGAAGCTTTGGACCTCTATAACATTTGTGGACTCAGGCCATTTCATAATCACATCTACTTTAGAGGGATCTATCCTCAATTGCCAGTTACCGACTATGTGGCCTAAATAAACTAGAGAGATCTTCCCAAACTCGCACTTTGTCAGTCTTACATACAATTTTTCTCACTTTAGAGCATCAAGCACTTTCTTCACATGAAATACATGTTCATCCCATGTCCTACTACAAACAAGAATATTGTCCAGATATACAAGCACAAAATTATCAAGAAAAGGTCTAAACAAATCATTCATTACCCTCATAAATGTGGTCGGGGCATTGCACAGTCCGAATGGAATCACCACCCATTCCATTCGAACAACCCCTGTTTGGTTTTGAATGCAATCTTCCAAATGTCTCTAACTTGGTGATATCCACTGCACAAATCAAGTTTTCTAAAATAGATAACATTTTTCAACTAATCTAGTAATTCATCAATGCGAGAAAGAGGGTATCGATTCTTCACCGTAATCTTGTTTAGCGCCCTGTAGTCTACACAAATTCTCCATGTTTCATCTTTCTTTGGCACCAACATGATCGATCAGCCACACGAAGAAGAACTCGGTCAGATGACTCCCTGATTTAACAATTCTTGCACGTTTTTCTTGATCTCCTCCATCTCGATAGAAGCGAATATGTACATGCCAACATTCAGTAAAGGAGCATCCTGTTGTAAATGGATCTCATGTTGGACTTCCCATTTTGGGGGAAATCCTCTTGGTTCCTGAAAAAATCCATCATAGTAAGAAATAATTTCAAACAATTCTTTCTTATGATCAGGATCACAACCTTTGAAAGCATCAACTGTCTCAGCCTCTTTCGCTCTCACTACCATGAGCATGCACCCTTTACTGGAATTAACCAGTCATTTAATTTGTCCTGCGCTTACAAGGCTAGCACTGAATTTTGTATGATGAGCTCTGACTATATATTCTACCCCATCCTTTGTGAGGTGGTATTTGTTTTCATGCCGAAAGAAAACTGCCTTTCTGTCCTATAGATATGGTCTTCCCAAGATGTTCAAAGGCACAACATCTAACTCTACCTCATCAACTAATTTAGAAGCAATAACAAATCTGGCCCTACATTGCTTGGTTACCTGTAGTTTGGCTTTATCGCTTACCCAACCAAGCGGGTATGGACTCGGATGAGGCTTAGTTTCAAGGCCTAACTTTTTCACTAAGGACTCTAAGATTAAGTTTGCTTGGGAACCTAAATCGAATAGAGTTTCCACCTTCATATGTTTTATAACAAATCTAATGTGGAATAACTCAATTCTCTTTTGCTCATTACTTACAGGCTCATTCAAAGAACTAGTACTTGCAATCGAATCATAACTATCATTAACAGAAAGAGTACATTTTTCTCCCACGGATGTGATCAATGTCTCATTGCCAGAATCTGATCCAAGGTCCTACGCTGTTGCCACTATCTTCTACTTCCCTTTTCTGCTGAATCTCTTAAGTATCAGCTCCAGATGTAGCTTCCAGTAGTGGTCTTTGTCATTACCATCTTTCTTGAAATGAGTGCAAGACGGTGTTGTTCTGTCCCCTTTCTTGGTTGTGACAGTCTTCTTATCCTTCCCTTTGCCTTTCTTCTAGAATTTTCCATGCTGAGGTTTGAATGGTGGTTTCTTGGCTTGATCATCTCTGTCATTCTTGCCTCAGCTTTCAATATGAATAGTCTTTATTTTGGATGTGTCAATTGTAGTAAGCTCAAACAGTAATAGTGAGTGTGTGATGTAACTATGTAGTGCACCTACATACTTAGTTACAGTCTTGGGTGAATCTAATGAGATTCCCAGATTCAATGCTTGTTTCCGAAATTATTCAGTGAATCTTTGCACGTTTTGGCCTTTACCTTGCCTTAGATATTTCCATTCCATAAGTGCCTTTTGTTTATAACCCAAAGGGTAAAATTGGTCTTTCAATGCATAAATAAAACTAGACCAAGAGGACAAAAGTTTACCTAACTTTGTACTGCCCTTCTGCAACTAGATCTCCCACAAAACGAGAGCAATGTCACTCAGCTGAAGAGATGCTAACTAGACTTTCACCTCATCTTCTTCAATTTGCTAGATCCAGTAGTAAATCTCTATCTGTCTTATCCAATTATTAAGTTTTTCTGCACTACACTCTCCATTGTACATGGGCAGGTCAAAATTTACATCTAACTTGAAGAATAGTTTCTTAGATGTCTACTTGGAATCTCAATGAGAGTGATGAGAACTATCACTTGAAGAAGGAGAGGGAGGAGGCTCTTCTCCACCACCTTCATGATTTTCTGATCCATTATCATCGACATCCTTCTCCTCGTGCCTAAGTGCCTTCTCATACTCTGAAAACAACTAGTCCACTTTCTCTGCCATATTTTAGAATACCTTACATAAATTATGTTCCTCTTCTCAACGAGCTTCTTCATTGGCCATGTTTCTTCTTCATTGTGCACGTCTTGTTTTAGGATCAAAGGAATTAAGTGTTCCTTCTCCTTTTTGTAGCTTGCTTTAGGTTAGCATATACTCATGCAATTCACATCTACAAAGACCTGATCTGATACCAAACTTGATCCAATATATTTTACTTACAGAAGTGTCATAACTACATATAACAAAGCTAATTAACCATGGAACTTAAAAACACATAAAAAATGCAGAAATAACTAGAAGAGCATGAAACCATGACATAATGATTTGATTACAGAGTTCGTCCAATTTGGACTACGTCTCTGGGTCTTGCTCAATAGTGGGGAGGACTTCATTCATTAAGTGGCATAAAAAGAGATAAAAGTACAAGAAAAATTATTTACAATCCTTGTATCGCCAAGCTGGAAGATGGACAAGGAATGGAGAGCTTAGCTTCAGAAAAAGACAGTACCGCTGAACTCCTGGCGAAAAACCATGCAAAAACGCCTATCCAAACTCCCAATTTGGATAATCGGGCCTTCTGCAACTTCTTGAAACCTTCTTGCTATTCAAGGTGAGGTCTCAACCTACTGTCAGGATCTACACTATGTGATGATTTCGAACTATTCCGCTGATCCCCTCCCTTATTTCGACACAAAATTTCCTTTTATATAAGTAGGGTGGTAAATCCCTTAATACCCAGGCAATTTCGAACAACATACCAAGTTAATCAGGCGGGATAGTCTTAAGACCAAGGATCTCTAGCCCTAATTAGTACATGGAAACCGCCAATTACATACATGGAAAAACCCCTTTAACTATGCTTTATCTCGATGGTTTTCACTGTCGGCGGTTCTTCATTGATGTTTCCAATCAACGAATAAACCAACCCATGCTTCAAGCGCTCTACGATATAACGAACCTGCCGGGCTATACAACACAACATATAAAAACATCGCATTTGTGAACACCATCATAATTGCAATCGACACTTAAACCATCGGTGCATCAACCCCAAACCTGTGTTCTGCGATAACACGGACCCACCAGAATTATAAATTATAATGGATAATAAATCACATCTGGCAGTCCTATCAGTATTCGCAATCGACGATTACTGCTGGGGCCGCTTCGCATCCACTAGCCCTTCTGTGATTGTGATATGCAATATATCGCATCAAAACTAGGCTTTGCCGGGGGCCTATTCTTGAATACTCGTCCCCCCTTCGATATGCGATATCACAATCGCAACCGAGATCTTGCCGGGGCTGATTCTCCTTAGGCCGCTTCTTCCTCTTTCTCCAATATGCGATATGCGGGACCAATGGCAGCCTGCCACTTGGCGTTTCCCCATTTGCTGATACTTTTGCCACGTCATCTCCTCCTGCCACCTGGACAAGTCAAACATAAACTTTGACTTGCTCTAACTTCTTCATATGAACTCGGATTTAAGCATTGCTCACATCGTTAGAATCAAGGTGACAAGCACTTCAATCCAAAGCTAAGTTTATCCAGATTCTTCCACTTTGAGTTTTGAGCCTTTTACCATGCCACTGGTACTTTATGAAGATCCACCTGGATCAACTCTTGATCCAAGAGTCATTACATAACCCGAAGTAGATACTCCAATTTCTTTATCTCCATCAAAATCTAAATCATAGTATCCTATCAAGCTAAAGTCATCCACTTGTGTATACTTGAGTTCAAAGTCTTGAGTTCCCTTCAAGTACTTTAGAACTCTTTTTGCATCGGACCAATGACCCTCATAAGGCTTTTGCATAAACCTAGAGAGGATTCCAACAAAAAATGAAATGTTCAGTCTGGTAGTAGTCAGGTAGTTGAGACTTCCTACGAGTTGTTTGTACTTTGTTGCATCCTTAAATTCATTTCCTTAAGTGGATGTGAGCTTTAATTTATGTTCCATTGCAGTATTCAAAGGATTTTTGATCCATAAAATGTCATGGATATTCCAATAGATAGTTCTTCAAAACAGATTTGATAATATTATATTAAAAATCCGAGATTCTACACTATTATAGTTTTATTAAATTTTAAGATTCGTAGATTTAACTATAATTAGTGCATGCATGCAAATGGAAATTACGAAAAAATTAGACAACAAAAAAATAAGCTCACACACACATATAAGACACAAGATATGCTCTCTGGGAAACCCTTTCGGGAGAAAACCCAACTGGAAGGTGAGGTTGCTTCGCTCTCTCTCTCTGTCTGGAAAATATGGTTGTAGGTACAAAGAAGTAATGGTTATGGCCCGTGGGTAGCTACAGTGCACAAATCCTCTCTGTGTGCTGTACCTCCTATCTCTCTTGGCTATCTTTTCTCAGCTATGGAACAAAATTCTCTTGAAATAATGGAATGCCTCTTCCTCTTAGTGGTCGGGTTATAACATAGCCCGATAGCCTACTAGTGGTTAATTTGAATACATCAACTCTTAACTAGAGTTATAATATAGACCCTTCTAGAATATTTTACATCATAATCATGTGGATAGCCCCTTTTCCATGAATAATGGGGGTTGATCTGACATCCTCCCAAACTATAAGTGTGGAAACAAGGAAGGTCAACTTTTGAGTGGCATAACTTTTGCGTACTAACTCCGATTGATGTTCTTCTTGCACCGTTGGAAAAATATTTGTATATAGAATAAGATTAAATGGTGCCGCACTAAAGTTGCTAATTTTTACTCCCAAAAAACATCATTTGATGCCTAAAAATGCTCCTGGAAGGTTTCAGACCCTACTTTGCCAAACCGGGTCCCAATGGTAAAAATGGTCCTGTGAGATGATTTCTCCACATTTTTCCACTCCAAATGCATCAGTATGGATGAAAAACAATATAATGATCCAATATAGATCACACCTCCCCTTTTTGGGAGGATTTTGGTCCCCAAAAGCTTCTACTGAATGAGGCGAGGAAATTTTTCCTCCACCCTATCTCTAGTGTACCATTTAGCTTTGTCTGGAAGTTGTTCCTCCCTAAAGGTCATGCTGGCTCTGTCTTATAGTTTTGTAACTCTTCTACAAAAATGTATCTTGTATCAAATCAGCTTGAGAATCTGGTGCCAAATCCTCCACAGAAGGTAGGACCTGTTCCTCTTCCTGGTCTAGCATGGAAGGCTCATATAGTTTCAAATTCTCTACATTCACAACTTAGTAAATATGCATATATGGTGGTAAATTGAGTTGATAGGCATTATCACCCACCTTTTCCAGTATCTCAAAGGTATCATACTGCAGAGCCTTGATTTTCTTACCAGGCCCCTCTAACCTCTCCTTACTCAACTATAACCATATTCTATCTCCCACCTTGAATGATTTCTCTATTCTATGTTGATCATGCCTGACCTTATACTTCTCCTGAAACTTCTACAATGTTTCTTGTACATGTAGATGGATCTACCTGATATTTTCTATAAATTTTTCAGCCCTCAAAGCGTCTCTTGTAAGATCTTCCCTTACTCCTCCTTACTACCCATATGCAACGTCCAATGGTGAAGGCGACAAATATCCAAAAAATGTTTCAAATGGGGATTTCCCTATAGACGTGTGGACTGTTATGTTGTATATATACTAGATTTTCATCCCAGGTCTTCAGATGCTTCTGGTTCTATCCCCTTGGAAGCTGCACTAAAGTCCCGTTGACTACTTATGTCTTCCAACCTATCTGTGGATGGTATGTTGTATATATCTTCAACTTTGTGTCCATCTTCTCCCACAATGTAGTCCATAATGCACTAAGAAATTGTGTATTCTTATATGAAATGATGCTGCTTGGTATCCCAAAGTGCAACCAGACTCGTCCAAAGAATAAGTTTGTTGCTTCTTTCCCGCTAATGGTATTTTTACAGGGCATAAGAGCACACATCTTGTTGAACCTCTCAACTACCACAAACATGTAGTTATGTCCCTTCCTGATTGTCGATAAACCTCCCACAAAGTCCATGGAAATGCTTTCCCAGGGACGAGTAGGTATAGGTAAGGGGTAATATAGACCCTGCTTCTTGTTGCTAGGCTTAATGGTACAACAAAGCATGTATCTTATTATTAACCTAGCTACCTATTTTTGCATCTTGGGCTAATACACATACCTCTACAAGCTAGGCACGGTCTTCCCTACACAAAAGTGTCCTGTGACCTTGGAGGTGTGAGCCTCTTTGATCAACTGCAATCACTCACCTTTAGGAACACATAGCTTATCCAACCTGTAGAGTAACCCATCTTGGAGATGGTACTCAACTTTTCTATCACCATCATGCACATGAATCTGGATCTACAACTGCTGATATGCCTCCTTGAAGTCCTCATCATGAGTGAATGGATCCATGTGCATAAGAGTCCCCAAAGCTGTGGTCTTTGATGTGTGTGGCCTTGAAAGCATGTTGGCCAACTTGTTTGTGCTTCCCTTATTATACTTGATCACCAAATGAAATTGTTGTCAAAACCCTATCCACTTGTAATGCCTGGTCTGTTGTAGCTTACGCTGGGTATGCAAGTATTGTAATGGTTGGTGATCTGTATGGATTAGTGTCTCCTTTCCCATCAGATAGTGCTTCCACTTCTTCACAGCATGCACCATGTCATAGAGCTCCTTGTCGGAGGTAGAGTAGTTAAGGATTGCCCTATGAAATACTTTAGAATGGTAGCAGATAGGCCTTCCTCCCTGCATCAAGACAAATCCCATAGCATACCACTCGCATTTGTCTCCACTTCAAAGGGTTTCTACAAGTTTTGTAATGATAGAACTGACGCTTGACTGATCTTCTTCTTTAGCTCTTCAAAATCCCTTTGCTGACCTTTTACCCACTGGAAACTCTTGACACTTGTTGTTATGGCGTGGAGTGGTGTTTCTACTATTGAAAATGAGGCTATGAACTTCCTCAGGTACTTTGTTGCCCCAATGAAACTCCTAACCTAAGAAACATTAGTAGGCACTGACCATTTCATGATGGACTCCATCTTGGAAGGATATCCACTGATCACTTACCTCAAATACACCAAAGGCTGCTGCACAAACTCACACTTCTTGAGATTTTCTAGCAACTGGTGCTTCTTCAATGTTTCCAACACCCACGTCAAATGTAAATATGCTCCTCCTAGGTAGCACTATATACCAGAATATCATCCAAATAGACAATAACAAATGAATATATAAAAGGGCGCAACAAATCATTCATTAATCTCATAAATGTAGTTGGTGCATTACATAGGCCAAATGACATGACTAACCACTCATAAAAACCCTGCCTGGTTTTGATGGTGGTTTTCCATGCATCTTCTTCTTTAACTCAAACATGGTGATATCCAGACTTCAAGTCCAGTTGGGTGAAGTATTTTTATTGTTGCAACTAATCCAACAAATCCTTTATCCTGGGCAGGGGGTATCTGTTCTTGAGCATGATTTTATTCAACGCCTTGTAATCTATACACATCCGCTAAGTCCCATCCTTCTTTGGAACATGATGATGGGTGACCCACATGGTGATGTGCTCAGTCAAATGACACCCTGTTCTAGCAACTGCTGCAACTATTTCTTCACCTCACTTGCTTCTATGATAGAATGCATGTACAACCCAATATTTGGAAACATGGAGTCTGGAAATAACTTGATTTCATGCTCCACTTCTCTCTTAGGTGGTAATCCTTTAGGCTTTCGTAACACATCGTTATATGCCTGTAACAACTCCTCCAATTATTGTATATTTTTATTAGTACACCCCTCTAGGGATTCCTTGCCTCTTATTGGCTCCTCTTTAGACTAGCTTTCTCTTAAAAATAATAAAACATACTTCTTGCTGGAATTGATCAATTTCTTGGCTTTGTTGGCACTTACCAGTGAGATTTTCGACTTGTCTTTATGCACGTTGATTACAAATGATTTTCCATCCTTAATGAGCCAATACTGGTTGGATCTCCTCATGCATATTGCATCACGCATGTACATGTATGGAATCCCAACCACGACTCCACATACATCAAGGGGAATCCCATCTAGGTCTACTTCATCAATAAAATCAACACTAATAGAAAATCTAATTTTACACTGTTTTATTACCTTCAACTCTACATTCTTATTTACCCATCCTAATGGAATTGGGTTTGGATAATCACAAACTTCTAGCCCCAACTTCTTGACCAACTCTGTTAAAATGAGATTCACATGTGATCCTGAGTCAAATAGAGCATCAATATTTATCTTCTTGAATAGTATCTTTATATGGAAGAGTTTTGTCATTTCTTTCTCTTCCTATTACTAAGGATACTCAGATTCACCTCCTTCTGTACTGATGTACAAATGGTCTTTTCATCCACATCTAAGGTGCTTTCCACTTGGTTGCTCAAATCAGTGGCCATGAGATTCTCCTTCTTATTATCTTTCTTCTTGTTCTTCGAGTTTAGCTCTCGATGCAACTTCCAACATTTTTTCTCTATTTTGCCATCACTCTTGTAGTGGTTGCCAAGATCTTTACACTAGTGTGCCGTTGGTTATGTATTTTTATCTTTTCCCTCTATTTTCTTTTTCTTCCCCTCCTTAGAATCATCCTGTTGCACCTTCTGCTTTGATCCACTTGACTGTTCTCTCTTTAGGCCTATGTTTTTCAGGTATTGTTCTTTTACACAAGCCTCATCCACCAATTTGGGCTTGAACAACATCACTTGCTCACGCAGAAAGAAGTGCAAACCTCCTAAATACTTGAGGAATACATAAGGGTTGGAGAGATACCCAAAATTATAGCCATATTTCTAAATTCTTTGGTGTACCCTTGCACGCTTTGGACTGGTTTTTGCCTGAAATAATGCCATGAGATCCACTAGTCCTCCACTTACACGATGGGATAAAACTGGGACTTAATGAGGGTTTTGAAATCCTCCCACTTAGTCATTGGAGGTTCTCCCTCCAACCTTAGTGTTTCTGTGTGGATATCCCACAAAGTTAGTGAATGGTCCTTTAATTTTAGCCGTGCGAATGAGATCCTTTTCCCTCCCTTAATTTGATGGACACTGAAATAAACTTCTAGTTGCTACAACCAATGGTTAAACTTCAGAGTGTCGATCTTGTCGTGGTACGAATTGATATCAAATTTTGCTTCCATTTTGAATAGGGACTGTGATTGGTTCATGACACTTGAATTGGGTTGATATTTTTCAAGTCCTTTGTTTGAATGGTTCTCTGTTTCTCCTCAATCTTCTAATCCCCATTCTGATTTTTCCTCTACATTCAAACCCCCATCTTCTCCAAATATCCCAGATTTCTATTCAAGGCCGTCATGAGGAGGCTTACATTAAGGTTGATATCAATGAATTGTTCCAACCATGTATACCTCACCTTCGCAGGATCACAAGGTTCGCTTACAAATTCGTCGACCATGATTAGGGTTTTATGGTTTTTGGCCCCACCGATCTAGATCCATGCAATATCCACAAAATACACAAATAAACCTTCTGTGATACATAAAATTCCATGGATATTCTATTGAACAGTTCGCCACAACAAATATGATAATATTATATTAAAAATATGAGATTCTACACAGTTACAGTTTTATTAAACTTTAAGATCTGTATATTTAACTTTAATTAGTGCATGCATGCAAATCAAAATTATGGAGAAAAGTAGAGAACGAAAAAATAAACTCTCACACACACATAAGAGACAAGATATGCTCTCTGGGAAACCATTTCTGAAGGAAACCCAACTAGAAGGTGAGGTCGCTTCACTCTCTTTCTTTGTCTGGAAAATATGGCTGCAGGTACAAAGAAGTAATGCCTGTGGCCTGCGGCTACTACAATGCACATATCCTCTCTGTGTACTCTACCTCCTATCTCTTCTTGATATCTTAGCTCAGCTATGGAACAAAATGCTCTCGAAGAAATGGAATGCCTCTTCCTCCTAGTGGCTTGATTATAACACAACATGATAGCCTACTAGTGGTTAATTTTGACTACATCAACTCTTAACTAGAGTTACAATATATAATATTCTATAGTATTTCACATCATAATCACGTGGCTAGCCCCTTTTCCATGAATAATGGGGGCTGACGCGACATCCTCCTGAACTATAAGTGTGAAAACAGGAAGGTCAACTTATGAGTGGCATAACTTTTGCATGTAGACTCTGATTGATGCATTTCTAATGTCGTTGGAAAGATAATTGTGTGTATAATATCATGAAATGGTTCTTCATTAAAGAAATATAGTTTTAATCCAAAAATATGTTGGTTGATGCATCGAAATGCTCCTCAAATGTTCCAGACCTTGTTTTGCCAAACTGGGTCCCACTAGTAAAAATGGTCCTATGAGATGATTCCTCCACTTTTTTCCACTCCAAATGAATCAAGATGGATGAAAACATTATAATGATCCAATACAGATGAATTGTACTCAACCATGCCAAATCTGTTTAACAAATCTCCAATGTAATTCTTATGAGAGAGGAATATAAACTTCGAATGTTGGGTTACTTCAATACCAAGATAGTAATGACCATATCCACAATATTTCATTTCAAAACCTTTCCTCAATTATTTCTTTATGGATGCAATGTAATTCTCATTGTTCCCTATCATCAAAATATTATTTACATACACCACAATATATACAATTGTTTTGCCAACTTTCTTGACAAACAAAGTTGCATCATCAATATCATAGTGTTTGAAATTGAGTTGAAGAAGATGCTCAGTCAATTTCTTGTACCAAGCTCGAGGTGATTGCTTGAGGCCGTACAAGGATTTGAAAATATTTCATGCTTTTTGTTCCCGACCCTTCACAACAAATCCTTATAGTTGGGACATAAAAACATTCTCTTTCATATCTCCATTCAAGAAAGAAGTTTTTACATCCATTTGATGGAATTTCAACCATTATAAGATACCAAGGAAAAGAGTATCCATATGGTAGCCCATTTTGTTGTGGGGGACAAAGTCTCGTCATAATCATCCCCTTCCTTTTATGAACAACATTTTACCACAAGCCCAATTTTATGCTTTTCAAGTGAGAAATCTACTTTATACTTGTTCTTGAAGATCCACTTGCAACCTATTAGTTTGGTTCCCAATGGAGGATCAACTAGCTCCCAAGTGCCATTCTTTATCAAAGCATCATATTCTTTCTACATCAATTCTTTCCATTCATCATGAGAAGTGACTTCTTAGAAGGAATTTGGTTCGAAATCTGTAGACAAATTTAGTTCAAAATCATAATAAATATCCATACCAATAGGTGAATCAGAATCATCTACATAAACTCCATTATGCCTAGAAGAGCTTCTTGTCTCTATCTTTCCAACCTCATCAGGATGAACACTTTCAAGTTTCTTTGTGAGCCATTTTGGAGGACCTTTCTAAGATGGGCCAGGTTGCTCAGTTGATTGAGACAGAGTTGAATCAAGATTTGGCCTCCCAATTATCTCAATCACATCACTCAAAGTGTCTTCTTGATCAATGGTTGGAGCTTCATGAGGGGGAGAGAGTGCTTCAAAAGGAGATTCCACAGATTGATCTAGTATACGGACCACCCCTTCAATATTTGGAATCTCATTATCAAACTCTTGAAAATTTTTGCATGCCCAAATCTGTCCAAGCGATCAAGCTGCCACTCAACAACATTATCAGTTTTGGAAGATTCAAGACAGATCACATCTATAGATATTATAAACTTCTTATTTACTTCATCATAGAGACAATATGCTTTATAGGTATCTGAGTACCCCAATAAGATACATTTCTGACTCCTTGCACCGAGTTTGTTTCTTTTTTCCTTAAGTATCAAGGCATACCAAGTGGAACCAAAAACCCTAAGATGCCTCACTAAAGTAATGTGGACATACCGCATTTCATAGGGAGTCTTGTTTTTGAAAGCATGAAATGGACATCTATTCTTAATATAAACAACAGATAGAACCGCATCAACGCAAAACATCAACTTAACATTCTTGAAAAACATCATTGAATGTACCATATTTAAGATTGTCTTGTTTATTCTTTCAAATACTCTATTCCGTTAAGGATTATAAGGAATTTTTGTTTGATGTTTGATCCCATGCCAACAAAGATAGATTTCAAATTCATTTGAAGTATATTCTTTTCCATTACTAGTATGAATATACCCAATATGAGATTGTGTATCATTTTCAGCCCATTCATGAAAATTATTGAAAGTTTCAAAAGCTTCATATTTGTTATTCAATAGATACACCCAACACATTCTGGTGTAGTCACCAATTAACAGCACCATGTATTTATTACCATTTGTAGAAGGAACAAGCACTGGGCCACACAAAAAAAGATGAATGAGTTCAAGCTTCCTTCAACACTTCAACTATTTGTTGTGCTTTTGAAGTTTTAAAGAAGTTGAAGTGTACACTTCCATCTAGTATTTTATGGAAGTGTTCCTTCAACTTCTTTAAAGCTTCAAAAGCATTTGAAAATGGAAAAATATGATGATTCACCTCTTCATTTACTGATGTTGCAATCAAGACATAGGCCTTGTTGTTCTTGTTTTCCCAAATGGGAAGCTCTTTGTCAGAAGTACGCATTTTTAGGTGGATTTCCTTCTTCTCCTTCACAAACTCCTTTCTAAAGTTTATTGAAAATGAGGGCGTGTTTTATCTTCTTGGACCACTCATGGTAGTTCTCTTTACCAAAGAGAACTATTCCAACTATGGAGATGAGTAAATTACCTACTTTCATTTTCTAAAATAATAAAAACTTTATTTATACCTTTTTATGACAACCATCCAACTAAGCCAATGTGCATATAAATGAAGAGAAATAATATATATTTAATTCAATGCTCATCAACTTTCAACATATACCATTATATACCTTACGGACCACCAAAACTAAATGCATACATATTCTCATTTAAAAACACCGTTTTCATAAACTTCAAGGTATACATGAACCATACACACTTATGCATTAGTTGATATAGCAAGGAATCAACACATAGTCATCCACAATATACGACGTTTAAAAAAGGACTATTCAAACCATGCCATCACATATTACCATTAAAAACTTTGAATTATGTACCCCCACCGTAAAGCATATATCGACCTTCAAAATTAGTTAACACAGGTGTATGTAATACCTATGATTCAAGCTGACAACGCACAACACAAACCAATTTCACACATACCATACTCAATTCAACGCAGGAGTAATTGCACATTTGCAAACAAAATTATTTCACTGCACTATATTTCATAGTCGTCCTTATGCAACCATTACATGGTCTTTCTAGCCCAGTCAACGAGATTCAAGATGTTAAAAAACAATGCCAGGAGCCACAGTTTAAAAAAAAACAGAGGACCAACTCACACATTCTTCACGGATTTCAGGCCTTCAAAAAGGAATTAACTTAGAGAAAACAACATGAACATGACCATTCTATATTCTCCAAGCACACCTGACATTCATGATTTTTGAATGGAGTGAACGCACTAAATTTTGCAGAGAATATGGCAGATAACAAAGGGACATATATGGCATAGAAAATAGGAATTATTACAGAAAGAGACTAATTTGGGACTTGTCCTTTGATACCATGTTAGGCTAAGCATTGGGAATGCCACAATGTGACTTGTTTTATTACATTAACCAAATCATGAATATTTACATGAGTGGATAAACTCTTGGGATTCCAATTCCAAGGTCTCTTTGTTTTCTCTAATTCATAATTGAAATATTAAACTATTTACAATAATCCCAATCCTTCGGATTAGGTGTCAACGATTTTATTTACAAAAGATACATCTACTAGTACCTTACCATGCCAAATGTCCTACGTTAGAACCATAACGTTAAGTACCAACCAAATAAAAATGTGGGTTTTTAGGGGATATAATCAACTTATCCCACTAATGAAGATATTATTTAAGAAAAAATTGAAGTTTAAAATGGGCCTTCTAAGAAAAATAATAAAATAATCGTTAAAATGATAAAATAAGAGCCATACATTTACAAAGAAAAATAAAGACTATTTTTTCATTGTATATTTGACTTATCTTATTATAGGTTTACTCATATGTCAATTGTAGGCACAGGTTTTCTTCTTGTATTTTCAATTTATCTCAATGCGGCTATACTCAAAAGTATGTAGAGTGGATATTTCTTAGATGCAAAATTTTAATTTTGCATCTAATGAATATCTGGTTGTGGACATGGAAGCTTAGGATCTTGGAAACACAAGAAAAAATCTATGGGAATTGAGAAATATGTTAAGGGCAACAACTTCAGGAATGGAAAGAAGTCACGATAGTGGCAGAAAGTCGAGTCTTCGACCTTGACTTTCACCTGGTTTAGGCGTGGCCCGTCCTGCGAGTTATAGTTGGGGCCATGGGAACCCAATTCCCACCTTCTCCCTTGCCTCCAACACCATATACAACACATTAGAAAATTAAGCTTCTCATAGTCCTCTAGATTTTGTCTCTCAAGGAGTTAAACCCCCGAGTCCCATGAATTCAAAACCAATGAGTGGGAGGGAACAATCCTATGGAAAACCTTAGCCTATCAACAACATTACGGAGAGAAATCCTAGGGAACCAAGACTGTTGAGCAATAGAGTGGAAGAACTGGTGACTAGTAGCCAGTGAACAACAACCGATCAACAATTGGAGGTGAACCTGCAGCAGGATGCAAACATAAGCTACAGTCTGACTCTAATGGAATGGAAACGACCACCCTGAATGAAGGACAGACAAGAGGATCCATTCAAGTAGCTTGATGCACGAAATTGATCACAAACAAGAAACATAAAAGGATTTAGTTACTTCTATTGTTCATTTGTATATCAACTTGGTTTTTGTATGATACAAACTGTTCTCCCCACAACAATTCTAGACTAGTTAATTATTTTTTTTCTTTTTGTACAAGTTCAAATTAGACATTGTCCAACAAAATATTTCTATGATTATATATTATGTAAATTTTCCATAATCCAATAAATCCTTAGTTAAAATAAAAATAGATGATAAGAATATAGATATATCAGTACATAATTATGGGCAAGTGAGTTTTTTAGGTGATTTTGATGGAAAAATATCCTTTCATGATATCTTAGCATGATGAAAATATCTGCATTCAATGATTCACCCCTTGATTATTTTGTTTGCGCAAATAAAACACTTGTGATACCCAACCCTTTCCTTAGTTGCATTGGACGATGACTCCACCTAGAAAGATTCACTCTTGGTCATGGTTATGTTTTGGTCCTTTTATGCTTTTCCCTGGAAAAAACAACAACCTCTACTTGCCAATTATTATTGATATCATTGGATTACCTTGGTACTTATATGATATTTTCGACACTTATAGATGTCACCTAACTTATTTAGTTTGAAGAAGAGTCTCATGTGATTGAGATTGGATTCGTTAAATTGAAACATGTTTTAAGTTGATTTGAATTGAGTTGATAAATCGTTTATTATTGTATGTTTATGTGGCTCATTAGATGTTATTGTAAGCAACACTTTTTTTCCATAGCTCAATGAGTGTGATGGAACTAATTTTTAAAAAATCCATGCACATGTGAGATCAATATTAAGATATATGGTTACGCACAAAATGTATATGTAATTATAATCCTTTTTGAATATGTTATATGATCTCTAATCTCATTCTCTTAGATTTTATAACTTTTAAAAATTATGTAATTAACTTATATAAATATATTGTATTTATATAATTTATTTGAGCTGTCTTTAGTGAGACTTTTTGGAAGCTTTTCTGGTCTAATATCTCTAAAATACGGCAGGAATTTATTGAAATCACAAGTTTGATGGGTAGCCCCTACACAATCGAAATGCCTGAAGGGTTTTTCAGGGTGTTGAATCCATATATACAGTCAAAAAACCAATTTAGATAAAGAAAATCAAGATCTCACCTCAATTTTTTTTGCCAGATTCCAACACTGAAATGTCCAAAAAGTCGCACTAAGGACAACTCCTAATTTATTTATCTCTTTTCATATATTTTAATATTTCTTAAAATTTGAATTCTAATCATAAGTGTATTATCCCTTGAATATGTTTTGCGCTTTCTAAGAACCAATTTTAAAATGATATAATTAATTAATTAATTAATTCTTTTTAAATTTAATAATATTTTTTACACGAGAAAATATAAATATAGATATGGCATAAAATAACAACCAAAATTAACACTCTCACTTGAATACAGGGCAAGGTTTTCGGACAATGATTCTAAAAGAATGATAAATTCAATACACACACACACACACACACATATTGTAGTCAATGATCATTATGTTTGCATAATATTTGTATAAAGCAGAACCACCTAAAGGGATCACTTCCTACTAGCTCAATCACGAAGCCTAACCCCAAGAGTTCTAAGAGAATTGAATCAGTGCCCTCTCAATAGCGAAGGTGCTTTAACAACAATGACTCAACCAATTGAACTAATCCTCAAAGTTGTATGTGTTCAGATGAAACTATGTGGAGGATGTTTAATCCTGTCCAACGTTTCAGGTGGACACTCCACCCAACATTAGGGACTTTGAGAATTGGATGATTACAAACGAGAATTAGGAATCCTTTAATAGAAGGAGGAATCTAGAATTGGCCATTAAATAATAAGATTAAAATAATAAAAGTAGTCGTTAAATAATAATAATAATAATAATATAATTAGTTATTAAGAGAAAGGGTCAAGTCAATAGATTAAATAAAATAAAATATATAAATCACTGGTAAGAGGTGGGAACACGCCACAAGATTTAAATAAATAAATGATTAATTAAATTAAATTAAAAGAGAATTAAAATAGATAAATGGCATGGGGGATTAAGGGAAAATTAAGGAGGATAATTTTGTTTATCCTCAATTTTCTCTTAATTCCCCATCCCATTTATCTATTTTAATTCTTTTTATTTGAATTAATTAATCATTTATTTATTTAAATCTTGTGGCTTGACCTTGCCTCTTACCAATTATTTATATATTTTATTTTGTTTAATCTATTGACTTGACCCTTTCTCTTAACAACTAATTATATAATTTAATATTATTATTATTATTATTTAACGACTACTTTCATTATTTTAATATTATTATTTAACGACTAATTCAAAATTACTCCTTCTATTAAATGTTTCACAACTCTTGTTTATAATCATTCAATTCTCAAAGTCCCTAACGATGGGTGGTGTTGTAACTTATTTTTACCATTGTAATAGTTTATAATTTTCCTTTCATTTTCAAAAATAAAGAAAAGAAATAGAGAAAAAGAAAAAAAGAAAAAAGAAAAATTAGAAAAAGAAATAGAAAAAGTAAAAAATTTCAAAAGAAAGAAATGAAAATAAAAGGGGAAGAAAAGAAAAGAAAAAGTAAAATATTATGCCCCTAGAATGAGCGAGTACGTTTAAATGCGACACTTTTTACTGTATTTAGTAATAGACAATTATTTTATTTGTAATAAATTCAATTTCACTGCCCGCTGAAGAATCAATTTTCTTACAACTTTTGACAGACACGATTGGGCATGCCAAAATCAACGCTACCATTGCATTGCGGGACCCCCCACATTCCCGAAAGTTAATGGAGGAGGGGGCGGTCCACAAATCGATTTCGTTCTATTCTGTTTTGGATATGTGGCAAGCTCTTAAGCACTACGGTGCCCCTCCGCTCAAAACCACAAACTGCTCATCGCCTTCTGCCACTTCTCTCGCCATTTTCGCCTTTTGCCAATTTCCCACTAAGGTTAGTCATGACCGTTCCTTCTGCTAAACCTATTAGCCACTACACCATTTAATTTTCCCACCAAAGTTCAAAATCATTAAAACTTTTGCGCCAATAACAGTTAGCCCAACTAAAATCTATTATGAACACCTTAATAAAAGTTGTTATCCTCTCCAAAAATATCCTTTCGCCATTTCTACTTGCAACTAGAACTTCTAGCACGACACTGTAAGCGAATTTTGGCGAATACCAGCCTTCAATCATCGCTATTTCCAAGTAATTATCCATTTGTCCTCAATAATTTATTTTTCCAAAATGGCTACACATAAAGGAAAATATGAAATGTCTGTAGACAATCCTCTGTTAACCCCCGTGATTAATTTAGATGAGCTTCCCCTTATTGACACCCGTTTCAAAATTCTTGAAACCAATTGTGAATTCGACTTGTACGAGCTTCACAATTGGGCATTTCAAAAATATGAAGATGCAAGTGATGAGTTTTCTTTCTGGGAATCCTTACTACCTCAATTTTGTTTCCCTCAGACATATCATTTTCCTCTGATATCTTCCTAGTCAGAGAGCTGTAATTGCTCAGAATAATGAAACTCTTTTCTACATAACCTCTGGTTCAATTTGTCAGGCCCTCCAGATTAACCCCCAGGACTGCCTTCACCATTTTTCCACTGATGCTCTTATGGAGATTTATCAGAAACTTTATTTTTCAGAAAGAGCGCATATTTTGAGTCTTTTTTACCAAAAAATTCAAAATTACCCAGAACAAACCCACCTTATCCCTCTGCAATGTTCCCTAAGATGTCTAGTCAAGTTATTTCCTTAGTTTATTATTTGTTAGGATATCCCAATGATTAGTGGGTAGATGAATTTATTTTGTGATTTTTATCCGTGTTTTCTTTGGTAAAAAACCTTCAATTATGTTAAATTATAGTTAGTTTCTGTCCGATGCAATTCATGATCAAATGTTAAAGTTTAGTGCTGAAGGGCCATTCAAGCACTAGTTAATTTTGATTTACTTATTCTTATATCACCAGTCAGAAAGGTTCAAATTTTCTTTACATAAATTGGATGCTGAAGGAAAACCACAGTCAGTGATTCACTGATTTTGTTAATCAATTTTTATATATGGAAATATATTTGTTAAGTAGTGATGTAGTTCCTAGAGTTTCAACAGAGATCAAAAGGATTTTTCATTTGAGCGAGCAGTCTAAAGTTGGAGACTAGTATTTACCAAAATTTTATAGAGATTAGGTTATATGGTTGTGATCTTCCACCTTACAAATTACCAATGTTCCTCCGCATGAGGATTTTTGCATTAGAGTATATTAGGCAGATGATGAACATGGATGATGTTCATTTTGTTTCTAGGAAACAAAAGGCTCAATTCAATATAAAAGCACAGGTTGGGCCATTCATAGTCAACACCAGAGTTGTAGAAAAATAAATCAATGATTTGTTGGGACAAATGAAGTTTAGATTAAGTTTCAGTTGGTCATATGATCCATTAGGGGTAATATCAACAATGAGAGTTAGGCATAAGTCTGTAGGATATGTGCACATTGAAAAACCTGAGATTGAAAAATATGCTAGCAAAGAAGAATGGGAAGAGAACACACTGCAAGGAAACAAACAACATTGGAAACTCCAAGGATGATAGAAAAAGAATTGAAAAGTTTATCTCTAGCAGGATCAAAGTTACAAAAGGAAACATTCAAAGTGTTCAAGAGGAGAAAAACCATAAATGTTGAAGAAGAGTCCTCAGAAGTTTAGACTTATGAAGAATCTACCACAATCATACTTTCAAGAGAATCTGCATTTTCATTACAATAGATTGAAGAAACCACTATAGATTCTCCTTCGTCTCCTTCTTCTTCAAGGCATCAGAGTATTTTTGCAAAATTATTAGAGATGAAGAAGAAAAACATGGCAATAAAAACTTCTACATATGCAGAGTTTTGGAAATAGTCTTCCACAACTCAGACTAGCTGCCTTAGATAGTGAAAGAGGACAATTCCAATTAGCATTTATGGAACGAAAGGTCCCTATGCCTAAGAGTGCTAAAGATTAAAAAACCTCTGTGTTTTAATTTAATACTAAACAGATACATCCTATAGATCAAATTGATCTTTACAAGAAGACATGAGAAATGATATACACATCAATCTACAAGCATCTCTGAATAATATTCATTCTCAATTGAAGCTAGAAAATATGTCATCTCTAGCAAAGGATACCAAAATTAAGTGGTTGGAGGATTTGGCTTTAAAGTTAGGATTGAATCCTAAATATGTAAAGGTAGCTGAGGAAATAACTAAAAGAATAAATGCATACATACAAACACTAAGGAAACAACTGAGATTACCAACAACTGAACATCCTCAAGCATAAGAAGTAGGTCATGGAGAAGGAAAAAGAAAACATGCTTTGGATGATTGTTGAAAAATATATACAAATTTAGAAAATGAAGCAAAGATGGAGAAATTTATCAAGGAAAGACAAATCCAAATCAGTACTGGAGTAGGAACATTTGCAACAACAGTATATACAACAACAGTGTCCACAACAGAAACATAGTGTACTAGTCAGAATCCAGCATAGAAACTATCAAAAGCTATGGGAGACATGTCATTAAAAGATATAGAGAATGAAAAACCTAGAGTTTAGTTGGAAAAGACCCAAGATAATAAAATAAAACATGATAATTCATATCTGGCCGAAGTACATAAAAACTTCAAATTAACCAAGCAACTAGAAAAATATGAAAACGAATCATTGATTGCACAGACATTATCTGAAGCAAAAGAAAAGATATGGATTGATATAAAATCAAACATGACTGAACTTTGGACATCTATTCAAATCATTTTTGAACAAGAGGAGCTAGTGCAGAGGTCAAAAGAAGCCATTATAGAGATCAAAGAAGATTTAGATCATAAGTCAGCGGAGGTAACCAAAATAATTAAAGTGATAAATTCTAAAACAGAAGAAGAACTAGAGGAATTTGAAATTGAAGACATGACTGATACAGTCCTAGAAGTAAGAAGAGTTTTGACAAAAAGGAACTTAATGTTACAGTTAGAAAACAAATGTCAAAACTTAGAAGCACAGGTTAAAAAAATTCATAGAAAGTTTAATGTTTTATGTCAGAAAGGACTTCCACCTCTACAAGATTCTAGTGGCCAATTGATTCCACTAAAGAATTACCAACACGGATTGCACGAGATAGAAGCAGATAGAACCAAGTTTTCCAAAGTCAAAGGGATAATCAGTGGCAAAGCGTTCCTTGATGGCCTAGAATATGATGTTTTTATCCAACATGAAGTTCAACATTTATTCATTACTAGGACAACCTTTGAGAGATACACAGAAATCAATGAGGCTTATAGAAAAGTAACAAAATTTTATATCCCAGATGATAAAATATGGGATAGATTACTTGAACTCATAGAGTGAAACAAAATGGAAAAATTCAGTCACCAGTTGCAGAGAAAGAAGGAACAGAAAGAAGAAAATTCAGTTTCAAGTAGCAATCATAAAAAAAAACTCTCAAATTTTGTGCTAATTACTCAAATTAGTTCAGAAAAGCTATTTTTATGTTCTATTTTTGTAATATCCAAATTAGCTTAGGATAATATTCCATTTTGTAATAAATTTTATTAGATCTAGATATTTTTAAATTACACTCTATAAGTATTTTGTAATTCGAAGAAGGAAGGGTTGAACCCTTGTGATGATCCAGTGACACTATTGTAATATTCTTTCAGAAGATAATCAAAGGATTTTGGCTTCATTCTTAACAACTTTTGTGTCCATGTAAGTTTTTCCTGTTTATTCATTTATGGTTTCCATAATTTAATTTTTCATATGTTCAAGGTAACATAAGAGTTAGGGTAAGGCTAGATTGAGTATCAATCTCCCTGAAAACCCACTGCAAAGTTATAATCATTAAAGATATTAATTAACTAAACAATATGTTTAAGTTAGTTTCTGTATATTTTAATTGTTTATTTTTGTCATATATTGAACATATATTGTTTCACTGTAGAATTTTTCTGCATGCATCAACTGTATTTTATTAATTAAATATTAAATATGAATGTTTGATTATCACATATCTTCTTAATTTATGCTTTCAAACTCAACTTAAAGATTTATTACATTATGAATGAAAATAATCCCTTTGAGCTTCTCATATGTATTTAGATTTTACGAGTGTTAAAGGTTTAATACATTGGTCATCCAATTCAATTAAACCCTTACTTAGATGCTTTGACACAGTTCCCCAACCTAGAACTATCTACAAGATACAACATCATATTGGCGCCATTTACGGGGAACGAAGCTTGAAGTTTTTCCTTGGGACAACAATTAGAATGGCCTCTTAATGGTTAATAAGAGGTCAACATGCTAAAATATCTCACCTTACGACTTCACTAGTTAAATCTGGCTTCACGGATACCAGGTCTCATTCAGATCCATATCTCTTCTCTCCTTTATCAGATCCATAGAGACTTATGAGAATCAAATCTATTAGATGTAGATTAGAACCATCCACTTTTGTTTCTGCCTCTCTTCCACCTGAGATACCCTCACAAACTGATCCCTTTCAATCAATCCTAATACCTCCTGAATTATCAGATCTACCACCTAAAGTTTTAGAACTCCTTTATAAAGGAGTAGATCTTCAATTAGCATTGCTAGTTCATTAGTTGGATACCTTTGATTTTTCTTCTTCCCATTCAGAACCATCTGATACTAAAGAAAATCCTGAGCTTTAATTCCCTGAATTGAAACCAACTGATTTAATTTCCTCTCTCACACATACTCATACTTCAATTTCTTCCAAGCCCGAAGAGGAAAGTAGAATTTATAGCAATCCCATAGCCTTTGAAGATCAAGACAAAATCATACCTGAAGTCCAGAAATTAGTTTTCCATCCTTATTTTTTCAAGAAATTAAAACCTCCATCCAAACCATATTCAAGTAAAGTTGTCTCTCCAAAACAGACACTTCCATTACAACACCAAATGGTTGGAATTAGGCCAACTGTAATAGCTCAATATGCATCATTAATGCTTCCACTAGCAGCCCAACTTCATGATTTTCGTGAGGGGTATTTGAAAATTTTGCCTAGATTCAAAGGAGAAACTAGGCCATCCATGGAAGACCACTTGGTTTCATTTCTTGAATTTGTAGATAATATGAACATTGCACATGAGGATGTTTACACCCGAATTTTTGTTCAATCATTAGAGGGAAATGTCAAGATATGGTTTAGAAAACTACAAGCAAATTATATAAACTCATGGGATGCATTAAACAACTTCTTGAAGAATTAATGGGGAACTAAAAAGGATCATGTTTACTATTTAAAAAAATTTGAAGATTTAAGAAGAAATCATGGTGAACTTGTTACAGACTTTATCAAGAGATTCAATAATATTTATAACAACATGCCACCAGATTGTAATGCTTAGCGATAGAAAATCTGAAACCTTAGCAGGCATGCAAACTAATGCAATTGAAGTGGAAGCAAATAAGTCATCGTCCAGTAAATTGAAAGCAAAGGCAAATTAGGGTGAAAGGAAAATGAAATCCAGAGAGGAAAGTACTTCATCATCAAAGACTAAAGATGAAGAACACAAAATTGATGAAATATACTCTTTATTAAGAATTTTTTCTAATAGAATTTCAAGAATGGAAATTCAGCCTAGAGTAACCCAACAGGTTCCAAATAGACCTCCATTCCAATATAGAAGACCTTTCCAACCTCAAATTTTATAAATACCAAATACTAATCAACAAATTCAACCTCCATTAATGATTGATGACCACGAATCTAAAGAAGTTGTTCCCGTTTTTACAAATGATATTAATTTTTTTGAAGATACATCATCACAAAATGCTATTGTCCCAATCAGTCATGACCGACCTCTAGCTCAACATCAAGAGTCATCCCAAGTTTCCAAATATAAATATTTTCCTGAGTTTCTCATTGATAAAATGAATAGAAGATATGACCTAAGACCTAGAGAAGACCCCGGTAGGCCTGTAAAAAAGGTTACCTTTGATGAAACTCAAGTAACAACTGCTAAAATACCATATGTCCAGCCACCAAATCAGTTACAAGAACAATCCACTACTGAAAAACTTGTTCCAACTATTTTTAATGTTGAAAAGTAATTAGAAAAGGTTAAAATTCCTATTCCCTTATATGAACTTTCCAGAAATCCAGGTTATAAATAACAAGTCTCCAAATGGATGCAATCTTCAAGTGTAGATGATGAAGCGGATGTCATTAGCCTACAAGATAAGACACCTTCAGTTGTTATTGGACCTAGTTCATATATGATTGATGAAAGTGTATCACCTTCTATGTTACATTGAAAGTTCATGATTTCCTTTTGTACAACTTTATGTTAGATTTTGGTGCTTCCCATAATCTGATGCCTAAAGTTATCATGGACCAACTTCAGTTGCAAATCACCAGGCCATATCATGATCTATACACTTTTGATTCAAAGAAAATTCATAGCCTGGGATTAATCAAATATTTAGCCGTTATACTTGCTTAAATCCATGTGAAAAGTATAGTGTTGGATATAGTTATTACAAATATTCCACCAAAATTTCGCATGTTGTTATCAAGATCTTGTTGTGCTAAGATTGGAAGAAGCTTGCAGATGGACATGTCCTATGCTACAATCCTGGTTTATGGAGGTGAATATTTAAGACTGCACAGAGAAGTAAGATTCATTAATATTATCTCTAAAGCTAATCAAGCAATAAATCATCCGATTTATGCTATTGATCACTATTTTGGATGCTTTACTTTGGCTGCAAGTGATATCTCTAATCCTCAATCCATAATTGAAGATATTTTCAATATACCTTAGTTTTCAGATAGTGACATTTGGAAAATGTATTTTGATCAAGCATTTTCTAAGGATGGAGATAACTTAGGAATTGTACTCATTTATCCTAAAAAGGAAAATTTAACCCAATCCTTCAAATTAGATATTAAAGTCACAAATAATGTGGCAGAGTATGAAGCTTTAGTTTTAGGATTGGAATTAACTAAACGCTTAAAAGTACAAACCTCGTAGTAAATGATGATTCATAATTAATTGTCAAACATATCAAGAATATTTGTCAAACAAAGCATCCTAGACTCAGAGCTTATAGGAATGAAATATGGGACTGGGTGGAAAACTATTTTTCAGGCCCTCAATATCGCATTAATTTCGAGAGAAGATAATATCCATGCAAATTCTTTGGCAGTTTCTACAAGTTCTTTCAAAACACCTGATCCTTTGCAATTACATTATTATATTGAAGTAAAGTACAAACCTCCCATCCTAGATAATTTAATACACTGGAAAGTTTTTGAAGATGATCAGAAGTTGAAGAATTTCTTACAGGTAATTGATGAATTTTATGGTTTACATGTTGAGGAAGAAAACAACAATGAAATGAAATTAAATGATGGCGACTTACATTTGAACTTAAACCATAAAATTATTGATCATCATATTATTTAGTTATCAAATAATTATATTCCAAATGGATTGGTTCCCCTTGAAAAGCTTTTTGATCAAAATGATGTATCAAAAACTTCACTACTAAGTTCACAACAGGAAGATGTACAGGACTACAATATTGGTACTACGGAAGAAAACAAAAATGTCAAAGTCTCAACCTCTTTGTGTCAAGACATAAAAGAAAGATACGTCAATTTGTTTAAGCAATACAGATATGTATTTGCATGGTCATATGAAGAATTGAAAACCTATGACATAACTAATATTGAGCACAAAACTCCTCTTAAAGTAGGAGCTAAGCCATTTCAACAAAAATTAAGAAGAATTAACTCAATATTACTTACTATTATTGAGAAAGAAGTAAGAAAACTATTGGATGCTAAAATAATTGTTCCCTTAAGATATTTTGAATGGATAGCTAACTTGGTACATGTTAGGAAGAAAAATGTAGAAATAAGACTGTGTCAATTTTAGGAACTTGAACAAATTATCCCTAAAAGATAATCATTTGTTACCAAAAATGGTTAAATTTCATCAAATATTATCAGGTTATGACAAGATTTCAATGTTAGCTCGTTTTTTCGGATACAACTAGATTCTGGTTAGTTAAGAAGACAAAGAAAAGCCTGCATCCACAACTCTGTGGGGGTACTTTCATGTATTCCAAGATGCCGTTTGGTTTAATCAATGCTGGAGAAACATTTCAAAGGCCAGTGGATCTGGAATTTGTTTGGTAAGGTAAATAAATTCATAGTTATTTGCCTTGATGATTTGATAGTGTTTTTTTATTCTAATGTTAAACACATTAAACACTTGAGAAAAGTTTTTGAAAGATGCAAAAAAAATGGGATTTCTCTTAATCCTAAATAGTCACTTTTTGCAATGAGGGAAGTAAGATTGTGGGGTCATATAATTTAAAAAAAAAGATTCATAATTGATCCTAAGAGAGTTTCAGCAATTCAGGTAATTAGTTTGCCTAGAAATAAAAAAGAAATTCAGTCATTCTCAGGGAAGATAATTTTTTTAAGGAGGTTCATACCTAATTATGCTGAAATTGTTAAAGATATTACTGATATGATAAAGAAAGATAATGAAGTTAAATGGACTGTCCAAGCTATATACTCTTTCTCATAGATCAAAAAGGCAATTCAGAAGCCCCAATGCTAGCCAGCCCAGATTATACAAAACTTTTTAGTATTTTCTCCTTTGCCTCATATACTACCATAAAAATCGTTTTATTGCTGAGAAATGATGATCAACATGACCAACCTATTGCTTTCTTTAGTAAGGTTATGAGAGATGCTGAACTAAAATATGAAATCATAGAAAAACAAGCTTATGCCTTGGTATAAGCTTTGAAATCATTTAGAATTTATGTTTTACATTCTCCTATAATCACTTATGTGCCTAATAATGTAGTAAAGACAATGTTGACTCAGCCTGATACTGATGGAAAGAGGGGGAGATGGATTGCTAACATAATTGAGTTTGATGTAGATATCAGACCTAGAAAGTTGGTGACAAGACAAGGTTTAGCTAAGATGTTGGTAGAATCAAATTGAAAAATACTTGATATTAATACTATAATGTAGATTTTAGGTGAGAAGAATCCACAAGAACCTTCTTAGGTTTCAGGTGAGAAGAATCCATAAGAACCTTCTCAAATTTAAGGTGATAAGAATCCACAAGAACCTTCTCAGATTTCAGGTGAGAAGAATCCATAAGAACCTTCTTAAATTTCAAGTGAGAAGAATCCACAAGAACCTTCTCAAATTTCAGGTGAGAAGAATCTACAAGAATCTTCCTCCAGTATAGTTTCTATTCCTCTTCCTTTACACTTTGATGATTTGTTTTACTATCAGATTGGTATACAGACATAGTTCATTTTCTACATGATTTTGAGTACCCTCTTGACTTGAAAAAAAATCAATGTAGATCTGTTGGGTCCCTATAATACTAGTGATTACCCCATTACTATTGTATTTATACCCCTTATTTATATTTTTGTGCCCCTATTACCCCCATATTGTTATTTCTGTGCCCCATAGAATCCCTCTATTGTTATTTTTGTGGCTTTATATTATTATTGTTAGGTCGGCTGGATTATATTGTGACTCCTTAGACTCCTATATATAGAAAGGAGGTTTTGTCATTTGTATCATCCAAGAATTGTTCATTTATGTAATGTAAAGGAGGTTGCCCCCTCGAAGAGGCTGAATTCTAAGGCGTTGATCTATCTTTTCTATCTTTTCTTGAGCTGGTTTCATAACAAGATCCCTCAGAATCAAGGCCATGAAGTATTGCATAGTAAATGCAATTTTGTATTGGAAAGATCCCTTAAATATCCTCTTACTATGTTTGACTGAGAGTGAAACAGATGGAGTAATTGAGCAGTTTCATGAAGGAGTTTGTGGAGGACATTATGCTTGGAAGGAAACTGCATATAAAATACTGAGAGCAGGTTTCTATTGGCCAAAATTGTTTTCACAGGTTGGAGAAAAGGTGAGAAGTTGTATCCCTTGTTAGATATTTGTAGGAAAACAGAGGTTAGTAGCACTTCCCCTTGTCCCAGTTTTAATGGAAGCCCCTTTCTTACAGTGGGGATTGGATTTCATTGGTGAAATAGTTCCAGCTTCCAACAATCAACACAGATGGATATTAAAAACCACTGATTATTTCACAAAGTGGGTAGAATCAATTCCTGTTAAGAATGAAACTGACACAGTGGTGATAAAATTCATTGAAGAAAACATTTTGTCTAGATTTGGTTGTCCTAGACAAATAGTTACAAATAATGCTCAAGCTTTCAGTAGCATAAAGATGATAGAATTCTGTCAAAAATTATCAGATTAATTTACAACATTCTACACCTTATTATCCATAGGGTAATGGGTTGGTAGAATAATCAAATAAAAGTCTGATTAAAGTCATCAAGAAAGTGTTAGCAATTCATAAAAGGAGTTGGGATAGTCATCTCAAATATGCAGTATGGGAAAATAGGGTCTCACTTGAAAGGTCTATTGGTAAATATCCTTTTCAACTTGTCTATGGAATAGAAGCTATCTTCCCTACATAGTTAGAATTTCGAGTCATAAAGTTTTTGTAGGAGTCATATGAAGAAGCAGATGATTTTTCAAGAAGGATCAACCAAATCATTGAGCTAAATCAGGACATAGATGAACTTCAACATAAACTTCAACAATATCAAGACAAGATGAAGAGTTTGTTTGACAGAAAATCAAGGGAAAGAGATTTCAGACAAGGATATTTAGTTCTTATATGGGATGCAAGAAGAGAAGAAGGAGGCAAACACGAGAAGTTTGATAACCTATGGTTATGACCTTTCAACATTACAAAATTCAAAGGAAATAATACATTCATCCTACGCAATCTGGAAGGAAATTATTTCTCATTGCCAGTCAATAGGAAATATCTCAAGCATTATATTCAATATTAAGTGTTTTTAATCATTATCATTGTATATTTCCGATTTTTCTTTAAATTCCAGAGTAATTGTGTTTTTCACAGCAAAGACTCCGTAACCAAGGAGAAGGCACATGGATCTACAGGTTCTCTACATCCCGTAGGGGGAAGCAGTTCCTAGATGGAGCTGATTTTGTAACCTATTTTTCCCCTTGTAATAATTTGTAATTTTCCTTTCATTTAAAAATAGAGACAAAAAAAAGAAAAAGAAAAAAAAGAAATAGAAATAGAAAAATAAAAATAAAAATAAAATCAAAAGAAAGAAATGAAAATAAAAGGGGAAGAAAAGAAAAAAAAAAGAAAATATTATGCCCCTACAATAAGCGAGCACGTTTAAATGCTGCACTTTTTATTGTATTTAGCAATAAATAATTATTTTATTTGTAATAAATTCGATTTGACTGCTGACCAAAGAATTAATTTTCTTGCAGGTTTTGACGAACACGATCGAGCACACCAAGGTCAACCATTGCCTTTGCATTGCGGGACCCCCCGCATTCCCGAAAGTTATTGGGGGGGGGGTTCCGCAAACCAGTTTCTCTATTTCTCTTTTGATGCGTGGCAAGTGTGTTACCCCTCCGCTCAAAACCATAAACTGTTGGCACCCCCCCTCCACCTCGCAAACCGCTCATCACCTTCCACCTCTTCTCCCTCCATTTTCGCTTTCTTCCAATTTCCCGATACAGTTAGTCATGACCATTCCTTCCGCTAAACCTAGCAGGTGATCGTTATGCCATTTAATTCTCCTGCCAACGTTCAAAATCATTAAAAATTTTGCGCCAATAATGGGTATCCCAACTAAAGGCCGTTACAGAAACCTTAATAAAAGTTGTTATCCTCTCCAAAATATATCCTTTTTCCATTTAAACCTGCAACCAGAACTTCTAGCACGACACTGCAAGAAAACTATGACGAATACAAAACTTCAATCATTGTTATTTCCGTGTAATTATCCAATTGTCCTTAGTAATTTATTTTTCCCAAATGACTAACCATAAAGGAAAATCTGAAGTTTCTGTAGAAAATCCTCCATTACCTCCTGTAATTAATTTAGATGAATTGTCCTTATTGACAACCATTTCAAAATTATTTACAAGCTTCACAATTGGGCGTTTCAAAAATATGAAGATGCAAGTGATGAGATTTCTCTCTAGGAATCCTTACTACCTCAATTTTGTTTCCCTCAGACATATCATTTTTTATAATTTGTTACCTAGTGTGGAGCCCAATATCTTCCAAGTCAAAGAGCTGTAATTGCTCAGAATAATGAAACTCTTTTCTACATAACCTCTGAGTCAATTTGTCAGGTTCTCTACATTAAACCTCAGGATTCCCTTCACCCTTTTTCAACTGATCCTCTAATGTAGATTTACCAGAAACTTTATTTTTTAGAAAGAGCGCATATCTTTGAGTCTTTTTTACTAAAAAATTTAGAATTACCCATAACAAACCCACCTTATCCCTCTACAATGTTCCTTGAGATTCCTAGGTAGGTTATTTCCTTAGTTTATTGTCTATTAGAATATCCTAAGGATCAGTGGGTAGATGAAGTTATTTTGGATTTTTTATCAATGTTTTATTCTGGTAAAAAGCCTTCAATTATGTTAAATTATAGTAAGTTTCTGTTCGATGCAATTCATGATCAATTTTTAAAGTTCAGTGCTGAAGGGCCATTTAGGCACCAGTTAGTTTTGATTTACTTATTCTTATACCATTAGTCAGAAAGGTTCAAGTTTCCTTTACATGAATTGGATTCTGAAGGCAAACCACAGTCATTGATTCATTGGACCTCACTATTGAGGAAAACTTCTAAAGAATTTTCTTTCAATGATTTTGTCAATCAATTTTTTTATATGTCAATCTATTATTTAAGTAGTGATGCAATTCTTAAAGTTTCAACATAGATCAAAAGGATTCTGCATTTGAGTGAGCAGTCTAAAGTTGGATACTGGTATTTATACCAGAATTTTATAGATATTATGATATATGGTTGTGAGCTTCCACCTTACAAATTACCAGTGTTCCTCCCCATGAGGATTTTTTCACTAGAGTATATCAGGCAAATGATGAACATGGATGATGTTCATTTTGTTTCCTGGAAACAAAAGGCTCAATTTAAACTAAAAGAACAGGTTGGCCCATTCATAGTCAACACTAGAGCTGTAGAAAAATAAGTCAATGATTTTTTGAGACAAATGAAGTTTAGATTCAGTTTTAGTTGGTCATATGATCCATTAGGAGTAATATAATCAATGAGAGTTGGCAAAAGTCTACACCATACGTGCACATTGCAAAACCTGAGATTGAACAATATGCCAAAAAAGAAGAATGAGAAGAGAACACATTGCAAGAAGTTGAGGAGTTAGTTTCCAGTCAAACAACATTGGAAACTCCAAGGGTGATAGAAAAATAATTGAAAAGAACGAGAGAAAGTCTATCTCCAACAGGATCAAAGTTATAGAAGGAAACATTGAAAGTGTTTAAGAGGAGAAAAGCCATAAATGTTGAAGAAGAGTCCGAAGAAGTTCATACTTCTGAAGAACCTACCACAATCATATTTTCAGGAGAATCTACATTTCCATTACATCAGATTAAAGAAAACACTATAGATTCTCATTATTTTCCTTCTTCTTCAAGGAAACAAAGTATATTTGCAAGATTCTTAGAGATGAAGAAGAAAAAGGAGGCACTAAAAAGTTCTACATATGTAGAGTTTTGTAAATAGTCTTCCACAAATTAGACTAGATTACTTTCTTCCTTTGATAATGAAAGAGGACAGTTCCGATTATCATTTTTGGAACCAAAGGTCCCTGTGCCTAAGAGTGTTGAATATTATAAAACCTCTGTGTTTTCATTTGATACTAAATAGATACATCCTATAGATCAAATTGATCTTCACAAGCAAGCAGGAAAAATGATATACACATCCTTGACAAGTTCTTCCATGGCAGCTTCTAAGATACAAGCATCTCTGAATAATATTCATTCTCAATTGAAGTTAGAAAAGATGTCTTCTCTAGCAAAGGATACCAAAATTAAGGGGCTGGAGGATTTGATTTTAAAGTTAGGATTGAATCTTAAAGATGTAAAGGAAGTTGAGGAAATAATTAAAAGCAGAAATGCAGACATACAAGCACCAAGGAAACAACTGAGATTACCAACAGTTGAACATCCACAAGTACAAGAAGTAGGTCAAATGGAGAAGGAAAAAGAAAACATGCTTCAAATGATTGTTGAAAAAAATATACAAATTCAGAAAATGGAGGCAGAGATGGCGAGATTGATCAAGGAAAGAGAACTCAAAATCAATACTAGAGTAGGAACATCTACAACAATAGTGTCCATAGCAGAAACATAGACTACTAGTCGAAATCCAACAAAGAAACTATCAAAATTTATGGGAGACTTGTCATTAAAAGATATGGAGATTGAAAAAATCAGATTTCAGTTGGACAAGACCCAAGATAATAAAATAAAAGCTAATAATGCATATTTGGCTGAAGTACATAAAAAATTCAGATTAACCAAGCAACTATAAAAATATGAAAATGAAACATTGATTGCACATATATTACCCGAAGTAAAAGAAAAGATATGGATTGATATAAACTCAACCGTGACTGAAATTTGGGCGTCTATTGAAATTATTTTTGAACATGAAGAGCTAGTGCAAAAGTCAAAGGCAACCATTATAAAGATCAAGTAATATTTAGATCATAATCCAGGGGAAGAAACCATAATAATTAATATGTTGAATTCTAAAACAAAAGAAGAACTGAAGGAATTTGAAATTGAAGATATGAATGATACAATCCTACAAGTAAGAAGAGTTTTGACAAAAAGGAACTAAATGTTACAGTTAGAAAACAAATGTAAAAAATTAGAAGCATAGGTTAAAAAATTTCATAGAAAGTTTAATGTTTTACGCCAGAAATGACTTCCAGGTCTACGAGATTCTAGTGCTAATTGATTCCACTAGAGAATTACTAGCACATTTTGCACGAGATAACAATAGAAATAACCAAGTTTTCCAAAGTCAAAGGGATAATCAATCGTAAAGTGTTCCTTGAAGGCCTAGAATATGACCTTTTTATCCAACATGAAGTTCAACATTTGTTCATTACTTTAACTCATCGAGTGAAACAAAATACAAAAATTCAGTTACTAATTGCAGAGAAAGAAGAAGCAGAAAGAAGAAAATTGAGTTTCAAGCAGTAGTGATCAAACAACACCCTCAAATTGTGTGTTAATTACTCAAATTAGTTTAGAAAAGATATTTTTATGTTCTATTTTTGTAATATCCAAATCAGTTTTGGATAATATTCCATTTTGTAATAAATTTTATTAGATCTAGATATTTTTGAATTACACTCTATAAGTATTTTGTAATTTGAAGAAGGAAGGGTTGAACCCTTGTGATGATCCAGTGACACTATTGTAATACTCTGAAATATTTCTGAAGATAATCAAAGGATTTTGGCTTCATTCTTAACAAATTTTGTGTCCATGTGAGTTTTTCTTGTTTATTCATTTATGTTTTCCATAATTTAATTCTGCATATGTTCAAGGTAACATAGGAGTTAGGGTAAGGCTAGATTAAGTATCAATCTCCGTGACAACCCACTGCAAAGTTATAATCATTAAAGAGATTAATTAACTAAATAGTTTGTTTAAGTTAGTTCCTCTATATCTTTTAATTGTTTCCTTATGTCATCTCTTGAACATATATTGTTTGGTTGTAGAATTTTTCTGCACGCATCAATTGTATTTGATTAATTAAATATTCAATATGGATATTTAATTATCACACATCTTCTTAATTTTTACTTTCAAACTCAACTTAAAGATGTATTCTATTATGAATGAAAATCAACCCTTTGAGCTTCTAAAAAATATTTAGATTTTACAAGTGTTAAAGGTTTAATAAATTGGTCATCCAATTCAATTAAACCCTTACTTATATGCTTTGGCACAATTCGCCAACCTAGAACTGTCTACAAAGATACAAAAAGTGGAGTATTCACCCAAAATGTCAGATAAGATTAAACATCCTCCACACAGTCTCATTTGAATATTTCTCTCAATAGCAATAACTGTGGAAATATACACTCTCATTTTATTTTATTTTTTGTAAGTTTGACAATGGTGAGGCTACATCACAGTCATGTCCAAGAATAAAACTTGAATAGGGCAGGGAATTAAACCAAGGACTCAACATCTAGGAGTGACTTAACAACGTGCCCAATCACCGTCTATCCAGGACCCCATGGACCTCTCTCATTTTATATTAAATTAAGATATATTAATTAATTTTTATAAAATTAAGTTTTATATTAATATTTAGTTAAATTATTATTATTATTTTTTTAATTTATAATAATTTAATTTAATTTAAATTTAATATACGCATAGTCTAATTTATAGACGAAATAACTTTTTCCACTGGAATCCATCAATACAATTTCAAGCAAGATTGTGATTTTTTTGTTATTTAAAATGTATTTTTGAGTGCATAAATGGATTTGACACCCTAGTTGGGGCGCTCAAATTCTATAGATTAAACAACTTAAACTCAAGTTTTTAAAAATCTCTGTGGAATTTTGGTTAAAACTAACCAGGAAAATGCTTTGAAAGAAACCATTTTGTCTCTAAGTTAGAATACTCTTTTAATATATAACAAAAAATAATATTGGTTTATGATATAAAAATATAATTTAAATAAATTTAATAATAAATAATAAGAACTTTTAATATAATATATTCAAATTTAAAAATTTAAAATATATATATCTTTATAAATTAAATCAATTTCAATTACGATAAACATACATAAACCAAGTAGAAATTATTTTTAACATAAAATAAAAGTTCAAAATAAATATAATATATTCCAATACATATTAGGTATTATATTTATTTTACATATTATTTTAAAAATGTTCATTACAATTATGTTTAACATATTTACCAAATTTCTTAAAATCACATATTTTACAATTTAACTTTTTAATTATATATAACCAACCTAGACCCATCTTAACTCAAGCGCCAAGAGGAATTAAATCTCTTTTCACACTAAAAGAGGTTTGCATCTCAAGGGATTTGATTCCTCTTGGCGTTTGGTAGATCCGAAGTTAAGATGGATGTAGGCTGGTTTTTTTATTAATTATAATTATAAATATAATTATTAATTTTATGTTTTATATTTTATTTTACTTTTAGTTTTAGTTTTATGTAATTTGACCAATTCTGTTTTTCAGAGATTTGTCTTCGGGATCCATCACATAAATAATTTAAATCGCTAACATTTTTCGAACCAGCTAATGTGTTTCTTCCTCAGGATGATTAGATGAAGAGAATTTGATCCAATGTGGGGAACCTGATTCTCTTCATCTAATTATCCTGAGGATGAACCACATTAGCTGGTTTGAAACACGTCGAAAATTTAAATAATTTATGTAATGGACCCACAAGACATATCTATGAATAACTGTACTTATAAAAGCCTCAATTCATGTCAGTTTTATTGATAATTATAATTATTAATTATTTCAATTTATAATATTAGTTTACTTTTATTTTTATCGATTCAAAATGTTTATGGGACACTACAACATATGGCCCATAGTGGTTTGCGCTTTTTTTTTTTTAATAAAATTAAAATAAAATATTTTGATTTGGAAATGAGTTATGGTTTTTTGACATGTGGTATTGATAAGCCATGGTATTGGCCTATTGTATTGTAACAAAGCATATTTACAAGTTAATAATATCCATGGTAAAATTCGTGTGAATATACATGGTTAAGAATCTTGTTATATTGTAAGTTCATTGTAAGTATTATGTTTTTATTTTCTTATTAATTAAATTTAAATATGGTTGCTAAATCATTATTTTACACTAATACATATCTCCCATACCTTTTTGCTTTTAGATTTAATTTTACAAATGTTATATTTTTTTTTCTTCGAGGAAATATCCATGCAAATCCACTTGAAGGGATCACATACCACTGACTTATTAGTAGAGCCTAAACCCAAGGGTTTCAAGGAGAATTGATCCCATGATCTTCGATTAATGAGGTTCTTTTAGCGATGGGAACTCGACCAATTGAGCTAACCCTCAAGGCTTGTTGATAGGCACAAGAATTCCTTCTGCAACGAGTGAGTATTGACCCGATTAGGGTCCCAATTTGACCCCTATTTGTTTGGTGTGGCTATATATTTTTTGGAACAAAGGCTTGGTTGCCTATATTAATCTAACTTCAAAATATATACATAAACATCAATTAAAAAGAAGACTAATCTAATCTAATTATTCTAAATACTAACAAGTAAATATAAACAAATATACAAACTACTATGTATGAGTGCATCTTCTTGAACAATATTAACAATAGGAGATGTGGAAATCACCCAAACACAACATTTAAAGAAAATACTACCGATGTCTCAATTAGTTATAACCCTGACTGGAATGTGGTCTAGTCAACGACTTAAATTGATTTTTGGGCTCTGCCTTAAAGAACTTATAAAAAACTGATTATATTTTTTATTCTTTTTAATGTCTCTTTGAATATAGTGAAATTAATCTAAATGACAAAAAATAAATCTATCTCGATAACAAGAGCAAGATTGATAAACTATCTTTTTGAATATTAGAAACAAATGCCTATTCACTTAAAATAAACTGAGATAAATATGAGTTTATTAAAACAATTCAATAATACAATATACTTTACTATTTCAAAACAATTGACAAAAGAACATTCCAACATTCAACAAGTATCTATACACATGCATACAATATATGATGTATACAGTGTGAAAATTTATTAAAATAATCCAAAGAGAAGCCTATGTAAAATTCAAAAGAGATTAATATAATAATAAAAAAAATACAAATAGTGTTAAGGAGGTTGGATGTGAATGGAGACAGGTAGGAGGCTGAGTTTCATAAAAAGTGACACTATAGATAACCCTGACTCCTGACCTGCTAAATATGACAACCACCCTCGACCTAAAATAAAAATAAATCAATTAATTAAGAAAAAAAAAATTAAAATTAAATTAAATCATATAACAATTTGTAGTGAGAAGGTCGGGAAAAAAAATATCTTAGAATTAAATCATCCTAATCTCCTACTAATATAAAAATACAATAAAATAAAATAATAAAATAAGTATATAAAACAGTTAAAAAGTACAAAATTTTAAATGGTTGTATTTTTTGATCTGGGAGTTGGAATTTAACAAATTTTATATCGTTAGAAACGTCTCAACGAGGCAAAGGTGGTGGAAATATCAGAAATGAAAAAATAAGAAAACTAGAAATCACTAAAAACAAGAATCCAAATGCAAACCAAGGCTATATTTCAAAATTTTATATGAGGGGCCCTTTATTTTTCTCAAAAATAAAAGGGGGCTTGTTGGGGTGACAATAAATGGTGACTCACTGGAATGAAGCAGTTATCTCTGATAAAAATATTGATATTTTCTCATTTAACTTATTGATGTTGGTTTTATGTTTTCACTTAATGGTTTTAAGAGTACAATTCTTAATATCTAAAAATGATTTGTTATTCATTTACTGATACTATTTCCATACCATAACAGGTCAAAAGAGCATAAACATCGAGTTCATTAGTTATACTAACAAACAGTTTCTAATCAGTTATGAAATAAAACAAATGCCTAAGTCTTTATTCAAACCAAATCTTTGCAAACATTTGTTCCTCGTCTCTCTTTAATAATTTCATTGCTTCGCTATTTACAAGCATGTATATATAGGTTTTAACCATGTACAAAAATACTTGCAAATGAATTATTAAAACATAAAAATATACAATGGAGAGAACATAAAACAAATATACATAGAGATTTTCATCTGGACCCCAAAACTGGGAATACCAGATTGATTTTTCATTATATCCCTTTCAATGTTACAATATATATATATATATATATATATATATATATATATATATATATATCTATATATATATATATATATATATATATATATATATATATATATATATATATATATATATATATATATATATATATATATACATGTTGAAGCATTCATAAACCCCAATCCACTAACCCTGGATTATAACATAACTGTAGTTCCCTTGATTGGATCTACAAAATACCATGGGCAGAAAACCATCATGCCCAAAACCATGTGAAAAAACCATACACAAAACCAATGGTAAGTCCACCCACCATCTTAGTGTCTACCCTCCATCCTTGGGTCTCCCCAACTATTATTGGATTTTCATAAAATAAAAAAAATTCTAGGGCACTGCCTCAGACACCATGATGCATGGAACGATTATAACAGACACCCAACATTCTCCCACTTGTTGTTTTCTTTCCACATAGAAGGCTACAAGAGAGTTTATTCATTGGTATAGGGATATAATGCCCATTGTTTCTCTACACCAAGAAAACTTCTCATTGCTCACAGACTTTGCCAATGCACCTGCAACATTCTTCAAAGTGTCCACCTTTACCAACACCTTTTTGTCTTCAACCATATCCTTCAAAAAATGATATTGAAAATCAATGTGATTTGTCTTCGAATGATAAGTAGGGTCATTTTTGAAGAAAATTTCACTTTGGCTGTTACAGTCTATCCTTATATCTCATTGTATCAACCCCATAATTAAACACAATCTCTGCAACCAAACCGCTTCCTTGCTTGCATGAGTGGCTGCCATGTATTCAACCTCTGTAGTTGAAAGTTCCACTACAAACTGTCTCTTGCTCATCCAACTTACTGCTCCTCCAAATAGGTTAAACACATACCCACCTATAGATCTTATATGATCTAGATCTCCAACCTAGTATGCATTAACAAATCTAGGAATGTACAAAAATTTGTTCAATCCTATTAGTCCTTGGTAGCACAAACCATAATCACTAATGCCATGCAAATACCTGAAAACCCGCTTCACTATTGTCCAATGTTCTTTCCTTGGTTTTGACATAAACCTACTCAATGATCCCACTGCATGTTCAATGTATAGTCTAGTACAAACCATTACATACATCAGGATACCAACTGCACTCACATATGGAACACATGGCATGTTCCATTCTTCTTCTTGTTTCTTGGGACACTATTCAACAGATAACTTTACACCTACATGAATAGGAACCTTGACCTATTTACTATCCTACATAATAAGTCTCTGCAATATTGTCTCAACATACTTTCTATAGTTTAGCCAGAGCTTCCTCTTTTCCCGATCTCATTAATTTCCATGCACAAAATATAGTTTGTAGCACCAATATCCTTCATGTCGAATTTGGAGGATAATCGGGTCTTCAAAACCTGGATAATTTCTTTGTTGTTTTCAATCAACAACATATCATCCATATACAAGACCAAATAAATAATACGGTCACCAATTAATTTAAAATACAGAAAATGATCTTTTTTGCATTTTGTGAAGTCAAGTCCCCGTATATATGTATCAAATTTCTGAAACCACATCCTTGGTGATTGTTTTAACCCATAAAAAGACTTTTTTAACCTACATAACAATTCTTTATTACCCTTCACCGTAAAGCCTTCTGGTTGTTTCATGTAGATCTCTTCTTCCATATCGCTGAGAAGAAATGTTGTCTTCACATCCATCTATTCTACCTCAAAATCAGAAGCAAAAACAATAGATAAAAGTAATCTAATAGAAGCTAACTTGGAAACAGAAGAAAAAATATCACCAAAATCAATTCCCCACACTTGGAAATAAAATTTTTCTACCAATCGAGCTTTTTATTTATCCACCTTTCCTTTTGCATTCATCTTCTTTTTAAACACCCATTTGTTGCCAATGGGTTTCCTTTCAGTCAACAACTCCACTAAATCCCAAACCTCATTTTTGTCTAAAGATGCCATTTATTCAACCATGGCCTCCTTCCAGAGTTTTCCATTCTCTGAATCCAATGCATTCCTGACAGTTATAGGATCATCATCAGTAATAGATAAAGAAAAATTTGAACATAAAGAAAATGGACTATAACTCTCTAGTTGCTTTTTTCTCTCGAGTCGATCTCCTCAAAACCGGAGTGTGTGACTCTTCCTCTTCTGATTCCTGTTTTGATGTAGAGTTTGATTCTTCCTCCTTCAACTCAAACTCTAACTTCTGAGGTTCCTTTGGTAGGACTTCATGTTTAATAATATCTTTCACCTCTCCAAATACAACATATCGACTGTACACAACCTTCCTTGTTTCTAGGTTCCAAAGCTTATAACCTTTTAAACCATCCTTATACCCAATAAAGATGCACCTTTCAGATTTACTATCAAACTTGGTTCTTTTCTCCTTTGGAACGTGTACATATGCATCACAACCAAATACCCTCAAGTGTGAAAGAAAAGGTTTCTTACTAGTCCATACCTCATGTGGAGTCTTATCCTCCAACATTGATGAAGGTGATTTGTTAACCAGGTAACATGCAGTATCCTCTACCTCTTCCCAGAATTCCCACCCTAATCCAATGCCACTGAGCATGTTTCTTTCCTTTTCCATCAACGACCTATTCATTCTTTCTGCAACTCCATTTTACTGAGGCATGTATGGAGTAGTCTTCTTCCATGCTATACCACACTTGTTACAAAATTCTTCAAATTCCTTCTTGCAAAAATCTCTACCATGATCTTTCCTCAACACCTTAATCTTCTTCTCTGTCCGATTTTCCACCAAAGCCTTAAATTCTTTAAACCTATCAAAGACCTCAAATTTTTTTCCTAAGGATATGTATCCATGTATTCCTTGATAAGTCAAATATAAATGAGATATAGTACACAAACTTACCAAAAGATGGAACCAAAATAGGTCCAAACACATCACTATGCACAAGCTCCGATATCCCTTTCGCCCTCTTAGCACTTGAGGGGAAACTCACCCGATTTTTCTTCGCATATACATAAAGTTCAAAGAAATTGAAATCCAGAGAGAAATTAAACATACCTTATACCATACCATTACCATGCAGTATTTGAAGGCCCTTCTTTCCAATATGTCCAAGTATTTGAAGCCATAACATAGTATTTTCTCTAGAGACCACTAGATTTTCAGCTCCAGTTTTAGGAACCACATAACTATTGCACCCATCAATAACAGTGCCACCCAGAAGCTTGTACAAAGTTCCAATCCAAACTCCTTGCATCAATACCAGTGCTCCTTGAACGATCTTGCAAGTATCTTTCTCAAACACTAGTTTTACACATGCATCATCCATATTTCTTATCGAAAAACAATATAAACTATCAAATGAGAACTATATTGAGTATCCAGTTTTTTGAGGCAACAAAAAATCATCCAATTTTGAAAAGTGTTTATTCAGAATACACCCTTTTCTTTATCATATTTTTGACACTTTAAATTTTCTTATGTATCAAGTATGAACATTATTTTTAAAATGTTCATGATTTTCAAAAATGTTGATGCAACATCAACCCCTTTTTTTAGAAGACTTATTTTTGACACTTTAAATTTCTAATGTATTAAGTGTAGATAATTAATTTTTAAATTTAACAAGTTTTGAAGTAGTCTTCTTCTTCTTCCCCGAGATATTTATTTTTAAGTGTTTTTCAAGTTTGCGTTTTTTTTTTTTTTTTTTTTTGTAGTGAGATATTTGTGTTTTTACATAGTATATTTTAAAGTTACGATGTTCTATATATTTACTTATCATTAATTAATATTTCAATGCACATCAAATAGTTGTCGCTAAAAAAAAATATTTTTTAACATTTGACATAAAAATACACATTTTGAATATAGATATAACAAAAAAATACATATTTTGAGAATTTTTTGCTAAAATGACATGTCAAATAAATGATTTTTATGGGAAAATTTTAACAAAAAAAATTAAAAAATAGCATTTTTTATGAATTTTATGTCAAAAAACAATAACAATAACTATGTTTTTCAAAAAATAATTATTCACATAAAAATTAAAGTGAAAATCACATAATACAAATATTAAACATATAACAACAATAATTGAATACTTATTCTTCTCATAAAATATCAAAGCCAAAATATTACAAGTATAACTAATGAATAGTTCCAATAAATGTGTTTGATTTGCAAGCATAACTTGAATTTAATCAATAATATCATATAATCCATGCTCATCATATTCTAGTGTTTCATTATTGTATTTTTCCATAATATTTTATGCTTTAGTTTGGTCATTTTCCTCTTCTGGTGGATCTTTGATGTCTGCAAATCTCCCAAAGTATCTCTTTCTACTCATTCCATCTAATTCTGGTTGAGGTTCCTTTGCTTTTTTTTTTTCGACATGTGATTCATTAAAATCCCCTTTCCTCAAACTAACTTCTTGCATTACATCTGGAAGACATTGAATAACATTAATCCTTTGTTGAATAAAATTGCATTGTAGTGAGTCTTTTTCAATGGAAATGCAATTTCTTCCTTTTTGTAAGCAACATGATAGTGCTGTACCTAATCATCAAGTATAAAATAATAATTAAGTAAATTAGTATAAAGACATAAAAATTTAAAAATAAAATATTGAAATACAATTTTATATAATAAAACTTACCTGAACCTGAGAATAAATCAAAAACCCAATCTCCTTCATTTGAACATAAATCTATAAGATATTTAATCAATGACTGTGGTTTTTGATAAATTTTAACTATGTCTCCTTTTGTTTTTTATCTTCATATGTTAGTTTTTTTTACAACAACATCATGAATGAGTACTTGTCTGTGACTCTTTCCGTCTACATGCTTCAAAAGCATAGGATTATAGCTATCATCTTTTGTCCAACATTCAACATGAATGGACTCACAATCACTTATAACTGGTTGATCTCCACAACCAATAAGATTTGAATTTTTCCTGTAACATGAAATAATAAAAGTTCAATTAGCTTGTACATAAATAATTTTTATAACATTAATCAAACATACAATTTCAATGACTTAGCATGTAAGCTGCATCCTTGAGTTTTATTTTCCCTTGAAGCTTGTCAGTAACATTGCAAATTGTTTGTCTGAATGAAATGTCACAAATATCCAAAATAGTGATTTTGTGACTTCTAGAAATATCATAACCACTTTAGTAAAAGCTTGATAAGTTTAAGGCTCACTATCATATTCAATGTTTTGAATATTGAAACCATGAGGAATATTTGCAATAACTAGGGAATAATCCCTTTTAGGTATTATTTTTGCAATGTCTTCACAATGAACTTATATTATTTGATATTAGATTGTCTTGAGCTCATTCCAAATTAAATGACTAAGACTAAGATCAAGTTCAACATTCCTAAGATGCTTCTTTTTCAGCCTTTCCAACTTAATTTTTTTCAGTAAAGCTTCTGAAACTATTTGATATTCCATTTGCATCTTTCTTCAACATCTTTAATGAAATAAACAAATATATGTATTAGTATACATATGAATAAAAAATGAATGTATAAATGAACATACAATTTTAAATGCAAGATAAAAATCTTTTAGTGTTGACGTATAACTTGAATATGGGTAGTTGTGTACAACATCATTCCAACTATATTCATTCAACAATTTAACCATATGTTCTTGTATTTTCATATAAATCTTGTGACTAAATAAATAAAGTAAAAAATGCTAATATAGTGATATTATAACAAATATGACCAACTACAATATTTTATATTTAAAAAAAAATTATAATCCAAAAATAAATAAAAATAATTCAACAAACTTACTTTTGAAATTATTCGAACATTTCGTCCAATGATAATTCACCTAACTTCACATGGGATAATATTGATTTGACAAGTTTGTCATCCTTCACTCCTTGCATTGTTCTCCAAGGTGTGATAGTCATATCATTTGGAAGGTGCTTGATTTCAGGACCTGATTTACTACTGGTACATATCAATGATTTAGACTTTTTAACCTTCTATTTTTTTATGGCAATGTTCTCCTACATGTCAGAAATCTCAATAATCAATTCCCATATCTCTTTAGTTCTAAATTCCAACTAGAAAATGATATCCATACCTCTGAATATATCTGAATTTACTTTTCCACCTTTGAATTGATTTTTTATTCAATTTGATAACCTATTTCAATACAACATTCCTTTCGAAAGGTTAGACTAACATTTGTCTTATCCTCTCCACAATTTTCTTCAAATTCATTACGAATAAATCTAACCCTTTAGATGAAATTCATAGACATCCTATACTCATTATCTTTATTATGATTTGATGCCAATAACTTTGCTTCTGTATTTGTTAAACCAACATATATGATACATCTCACTGTTTCAAAACATGAGTTATTGGGATATTTCTCCATCAATTTTCTTTTAGCCTCTGCATAATGGTTTCCTCCAATTACATAATATTTGTATTAAAACTTTTTTGACTTATCAAATGAATTTTTGTTGGGAACTTGAATTGGATCAACAAGAACCACATAATCAACCACATGTGCATATGGATAGTACCTGATCAACGTTTCCAAGTTATGAACATGCAGGTGGTCTGGCTTTCTAATTTGATATTTAGATTATCTTAATTTGGCTTATATAATTGGATGACATTAAGTTGAAATGTACAATTTCCCTCAATTAAGTTTGTCTTCATCAACTGTCTTCTAATGGAATTTTGTTTTTTTTAATAAGGTCATCGTCTAAATCAACACCCAATGTTATGATTTCCCTACTTCCTTTTGAGCTTTCACTATGACCTTCACTATTGCCCATGATTTTATCAGAATGACCAAATTTTGAGTTCTTCCTCCTATCGATTATCATATTTTACTCTACATAAGAAATCTCATCATCATCAAATGGAAGAGAGACATTCTTGGGAATTTTTGTTTTTGGTCCTTTATGGTTTTTCTCCTTTCCAACGTCAGTTCTAATCTCATTCTTAATAATGACAACATATTCTTTAGCTTTAGCGTCCTCATCTTCAAATGTAACATGTCTAGCTTTACTATATTGATCCACTACAAGAATTCTTTATTGATCCCATGTATGTACTCTTGTAGCTTCATGAAGTATTTTTCTTTGTTTTTTTTCTCCTATCTTCTTCTAATTATGTGTGAAAACAATTGACCACATTCATAATATCTCACACTATAAAATAAACTCTCCCCAACATAATTGAAAGACTTTCAACAAAATCCTATAAAAAAAATATAATATGTCAATAATAAGTAAGTTATAAAAAATATAATGATACTTTCAATAATGCAAAAACCATAAATATAAATAAGAAAACTTATGTTGTTTTATGCAATTTCATTTACAATTTGTTTACATATATTTGTAGAATTTTCATCTGTGTCATACATAGACAATACAAAATGATATCTAATCATCTCATGTGACCTAGGAAATTTTTTAAGTACACAAACAACTTTTGTATTCAACACCGAACATATGTCTCATACTCTTCCCAACACCTCATAATTTCCACCTTCGTAAGTCATACCAGCATATAGATATATGTGCACATCTTCGCTTTCACTATCTTTAACATACCATGTAAATTTTGTACAATTCATTTCTCGTGATGTCTTCCATTCTGAAATAATATTCATTTCATGTGAGGAGTCAATTGCTTGACTTTTACCATGTGCCGCAGGTCGGTTTCATTCAAAGTATACTTTGAGGGTCCACTTACAACTTTAGATGATTTAATTTTTTTCCTTTGGTTTAGAAAGATTCACAAAAACCTTCTTTGATGCCATTTTCCTGCAAATACAACAATTAAAATAATTTTGTTAAAAAATAATTAAAATTTAATTTTAAAATTTTAAACTTAAAAAAAAACTATAATAATTCAACGTTTAATATTTAAAATGAAAATTTACCCAAAAAAAATTCTAACAAAAAAATTAGCCCTTACCGAGGTCCACAACCCATATGCCCATGGGCGGGCCAAGTTCAATTCTGGGAATCAGAATTGGCTCGCCTACCCAAGGCACACAACTCACCCTCGCCCCAATCGTGCCCAGGGTCGCTGCCCAAGGGAGTTGGGCGCACAGGGTTGATTCTCAAAATCGACCTTGGTCACCTAGGGCCCCTGGACTATGGGAGGGTGAGGTGCCCCCACCAAGGCATGCGGCCTAGGGTCCTAGGACCATGGAAGAGTGAGGCACCCCTGCCCAGGCACGTAGTCTAGGGCCCATGGGTCGTGGGTCTGTGTGGGGGATCCTTTCCCATCCCTGCCCAAGCGCTTGGCCTAGGGGCCCTGGGTCGTGTGTCAAGATGCAGGAAAGCATGACACCCCCACCTAGGCACGTGGCCCAAGGGCGTGGGTAGGAGAGGCGCCCCTGAACAAGCATACGACCTAGGGCTCCTAGGTGCCTAGGGCCCTTGGGCCGCATGCCTCGACACAGGAGAGATTCCAAGAATCATCCTTGGGAGCCCAGTGACCCTAGGCTGCGTGCCTGGGAGGGTGCACCTTACACGCCTGCACCTAGGCTTGTGGTCCAAGTGCCCTGGGAACCCAGAGACCCTGGGCCATGGGCTTGGGAGGGAGTGCATCGCTTGTCCCTGCTCAGGTGCTCGACCCAGGGGAAAAGGCATACATCATCAAAGCACATCAAGAAATCTGATCCACCCCTTGTAAAAATGTTGTTATGGACATTTTATCATAAGATATTTCCTCAATTGAAAACCATTGTAAAGCAAAGGATTGATTTATACCTCAATAGGGACATCACCCAGGATGCTGAGTTGTTGTGCCTGTATTTCCACTACTACTTCATTCAAGTATTAATTTTCAATTTATTCAGTCTACTGGGGTTTAAATATAACTCTTATCCACCAAGTCTATTGGAAAAATACTCACACTGAAAGATACCTTCATGTACATTCTCATCATCACCCAACCTAAAATATATCATTTTGAAAACTCTAGTAACTCAATCCATTTGAATCCGAGCTCTCCAATCCATGAAAGAAATAACCCACCTTACTAATGACTTTGTAGTGAATGGTTGCTCTATCGCTCAAATGAGTAAGGATTTCCACTCTTCCCTTCATGGGATACTAATTCCAAAACCCCCCTATCATCCCTACATCTTTCTCTTTTTTATTTTCCTTACATCAAAGGAATCATTGATCATTTTTTTAAAATTCTGGCTAAAAGGAATACCAAAACTCTTTTTTAAATCCTATAAACCTTTAATATTTCACACTACCTAATATAAAGTTGATCCCTTGCTTGACCAAGTAAGATTTTAGTAAATCATATATTGGACAAAGTAATAAATCTTTCAAATCCTAAGTCAAAGAGCATATAGTTGACATCTTTTATATTTTCATGATCACATCTCAAAATTAGTTATCATTGAACACTCTCCCAAATCTAACCATTAACAAAGTTTCCAATCAAATGAGAACTGTACCGAGTTCTCACTTTTTGGAGGTAGCAAAAAATCATTTGAATTTGAAAAGTGTTGACTCAAAATACACCTTTTTTTTGAAGCATATTTTTGACATTTTAAAATTTCTTATATATCAAGTATGAAGATTTTTCTTTTTAATTTTAGCGATTTTCATGTCGATTTCGAATAGCATTGATGCAACGTCAAACTCTTTTTTTGCGGGGGCTTACTTTTGACACTTTAAATCTTCTAATGTTTTTTTTTTTTTTTTTTTTTTACTTTAATAATTTTTGAAGTAGTCGCCTTCTTCTTCTTCCCTGAGATATTTATTTTTTAAGTGTTTTTCAAGTTTGTGTTGTATTGTTTTTCTTTTCATTTTTTTTGTAATGAAATCTTCGCTTTTTTTCTTAGCTAAAGAAAAAGTCAATATTTTAAAGTTAGTATTTTCTATATATTTATGCATCATTAATTAATATTTCAATGTACATCAAATAATTGTCATTAAAAAAACTTAAAACATTTGACAAAAAATTACACATTTTGAATATAGATATAATAAAAAAATACACATTTTAAGATTTTTTTTCTTCTAAAAATGACATGTTAAATAAATGATTTTTATGAGAAAATTTTAACAAAAAAGTTTAAAAAATAACATTTTTTATGAATTTTATGTCAAAAAATAATAATATTGACAATTTCTTTTTCAAAAAATAATGATTCACATGAAAACTAAAGTGAAAATAAGATAATACAAATATTAAACATATAACAACAATAATTGGATACTTATTCTTATCATAAAATCTCAAAGTCAAAACATTACAAGAATAACCAATGAATAGTTCTAAAAAATGAGCTTGATTTGCAAGCATAAATTAAATTTAATCAATAATATCATATAATTCATGCTTATATTCTTCTATAGTTTCACTATTGTCTTCTTCCATAGTGTTTTGTGCTTTAGTTTGGTAATTTTCCTCTTCTGATGGATCTTTGATGTTGAAAATCTTCCAAAGTATCTCTCTCCAGTCATTCCATCTAATGACGATTGAGCTTCCTTTGCCTTCCTTGCCACTTGTGATTCATTAGAATCCCCTTTCCTCAAACCAATTTTTTGCATCACATCTGGAAGAAATTGAATAACATTATTTCTTTGTTGAATAATTGAATTATATTGAGTTTTTTTCAACGACTATGCAATTTCTTTCCTTTTCTAGGAAACATGCCACTGTTGTACCTAATCATTAAGTACAAAAGAAATAACTAAGTAAATTAGTATAAATACTTAAAAAATAAAATATTGAAACTCAATTTTATATAATAAAACTTTCGTGAACCTGAGAACAAATCTAAAACCCAATCTCCTTCATTTGAGCATAAATCTATAAGATATTTAATCAATTCTTGTGGTTTTTTATAAATGTTAACTATCTCTAATTTTGCATCTTTATCCTCATATGTTAGTTTTCTTACAATAACATCATAAATCAGTACTTGGATACGACTCTTTCCATTTTCTAGATTCAAAAGAATAGGATTATAGCTATCATCTTTTGTCCAAGATTCAACGTGAATAAACTCACAATCACTTATGATTTGCTGATCTCTACAACTAATAAGATTTATCTTTTTCTTGTAACATGAAATAATAAAAATTCAATTAACTTGTACATAAATATTTTTTTTTAACATTAATCAAACATACAATTTCAATATTACCATGTAAGCTGCATCCTTGAGTTTTCTTTTCTCTTGAAGCTTGATAATATTATTGCAAATTGTCTGTCCGAATGAAATGTCACAAATATCCAAAGTGGTGATGTTGTGACTATTTGAAATCCCATAGCCACGTTATTAAAAACTTGATAACTATAAGGCTCACTATCATATCCAATGTTTGGGAAATTAAGGTATGAGATTTGCAATGTCTTCACAATCACCTAGTATTATTTGATATTTGATAGTGTCGAGCCCACTCCAAATGTAATGATTAAGACGAGTATCAAGTTCAACATTCTTAAGATGTTTCTTTCTCTCCCTTTCCAACTTAATTTTTTCAATAAATGTTTTTGAAACTATTCGGTACTCCATCTGCATCTTTCTTCAACATCTTTAATGAAATAAACAAATATATGTATAAGTAATAAAATAAATATAGTTTATATATGAATAAAATGAATGTATAAATCAATATAGCTTTTTGAATGCAAGATAAAAAAAATTTAGTGTTGTTGTAGAACTTGAATATGAGTAGTTGCGTATAACATCATCTCAACTCTCTTCATTCAACATTTTAACCATATGTTTTTGTATTTTCATATAAACTTTATGACTGAATAAATAAATTAAAAAATGTTAATATAGTGATATGTATAAAAAGTACTACCAATAACAATATGTTATATTTGAAAGAAAATTATAATCCAAAAATAAGTAAAAATAATTCAACAAATTTTTGAAATTCCTCGCACATTTCGTCCAATGATAATTCACCTGAATTCACATGAGATAATATTGATTTGACAAGTTTGTTATCATTCACTCCTTGGATTTATCTCCAAGGTGTGATATTCATATCATCTGGGAGATTCTTGATTTTAGGATTTGTTTTACTGTTGGTACATATTAAGGCTTTATACTTTATAACATTTTGATTTTTTATGTCAATAAAACCTCGTATTTCCCCGGAAATACGAGGTTTTATAAAAAATTATAGTTGCCACATGTTGAAAATTTCATCAATAAAACCTCGTATTTCCCCGGTTCTAAATGGAAACTATAATTTCTTATCCATACCTTTGAATACATCTGAATTTACTTTTCCACCTTTTTCATTTTATTTTTTCCTCAATTTAATAACCTATTTCCATTCAACATTCCTTCCAAAATCTTAGAGTAACATTTGCCTTATCCTCACCACATTTTTCTTCAAATTCACTATAAATAAATCCAACCCTTTAGATGAGAGTCATAGACATCCTATACTCATTATATTTATTATGATCCCATGCTAATAAATTTGTTTTTGTATCTATTAAACCAACATAATTTATACATTTCATTGTTTCAAAAAGTGAGTTATTGGGATATTCCTCCATCAATTATCTTCTAGCCTTTATAGAATGGTCCCCCCAATTATATAATATTTGTATTCAAAACATCCTAACCTATCAAACGCTTCTTTGTTGGGAACTTGAATTAGATGAACAAGAACCACATATCCAACCACATGTGCATATGGATTTTACCTAATGTTTTCAAGATATGAACATGTAGGTGGTGTGGATTGCTAATTTGATATTTAGATTGTCCTTCATTTGGCTTATAAAATTGGTTTCCATTAAGCTAAAATGTATGACCACTATCAATTAAGTTTCTCTGTTTCAACTGATTTTGAATGACATTTTGTTTTGTTTTAATAATGCCCTCCTCTAAATTAGCTCCTAGTGTTATGATTTCCCTACTACTTTTAGAGTTTTCACTATGATTTTCACTGGTGCCCATGATTTTTTCAAAATGAACAATTTTTTATTTCTTCCTCCTATTAGTTAACAATTTTTCTTCTAAATAAACAATCTCCTCGTCATCAACCGGAATAGAGAGATTTGTGGTTTTTTTAATTTTTATTTTATTTTATGGATTTTCTCCTTTTCAACAGGAGTTCTAATCTCATTGTCACTAATGAAAACATATTCTTCAACTTCAACTTCCACATCTTCAAAATTAATATGTCTAACTTTACTAAATTGATGTGTTTTAACCATTCTTTATTGACCCCTGTATGTACTATTGAAGTTTCATGAACTATCGTTTTTTGCTTCTATCTCTTATCTTCTTTTATCTCTGTGTTGAAAGTGTTGATCACATTCATAATATTTGACTTTATATAATAAATTCCCTCCAACATAATTGAAATACTCTCAATAAAATCCTATCAAACAAAATATGATATTGATCCAAGTGGATATTGGTGGCCACTTGCCAATTCCACTTGGACCCCCACCATTGCTTCTTTCAGTTTTTTAGTTTCCTTAATTGTAGCACAGTTTACTATTTTTAGTAGCTTTTCGAGTACTAAACTTCCGGAGCCGTTTTGCGTCCCTTAACGACGTTTTTTTGGAAATCTACTGCCAGCGAATTTTTAACTAAAATCGTCTTTTCCATCATAGTCCTCAGAGAGATCTTTCCAACAGGTTATCATGCGCGTCAAATGGAGATAATATGACCAAGTTACGACCCCAGAAAGTTGGCTGTCCAAATCACCCCAACAGGGCCCATAAACTCTTGGTGTTACATCTCCTCAGGTTAGGGTTTTGGTTGTTTAGGGTTTTCTCTTATTGCTCAATAATAAAAAGGCCCTTGAGCCTCATTGTAAGACAGTTCAAAGGCATGTAGCTGCCACTTCTCTTCTCAGATATAAGCTACCATCGCCCTAGCTGGTTTATTTCCATTTCTGTTTGTAAGCATATTTGAGTATTTTACATTAGTGAAATGAAGTATTATTCCGTTGCATCTATGTGTTTATGGTTATCTCTGTAATTTGTTGCGTTCCTGTTTAAATCTGGATCAGTGATATCAGAGCAGTCTGTTTTTCTTTGCATGTCCCCAACAAGGTCGGGATAAAAGGAGTTAGGGCTTGAACTGGTCGAACCTTTGGAAGACCATCCTCGCAAATCCCGACAGCCTCCCATGGTGGATGAAAAGAAAGATGAGGGGGCAGGAGATCCTATCAAAATATTGCTCGAAGAAGCCCTCGAGTGACAAAGGAATGCGATGATGGAAAACTTTGCCCAAATCCTTCAACAGCTACCCAGGGGCGACACATCGGCTTCCAACAGCTACTCTGGAAATGCCACACCATTTAAGGTACAAGTTAATTTTGAAATACCCATATTCGAGGGTTAGATAGACACAAATTCCCTCAGTAAATGGTTAAATCTGTGAGAGGGTTATTTTTTTGTTCATGATTTTTCCAGTCGAGAAAAGATTATTTTTTCTCTTCTCCAAGCAGCCCCCCACGTCAAGGACTGGTGGGAAATCTACTGCGAGTAGAAGGATGAAAGTACAGGCTGACTATTTTTAGCCGCACCCACTTGGAATTCATTCCGGGATGCCATTAAGGAGCAGTACTACCTTGTCGAAAGCTATGAGGATCAATACATAAAGTGGACCACGCTGCGGTAGGGAAGGGACCAAGACGTGCCAGAGTTTACCAATATTTTCCATACCCTTCGCACAAAGTTGGGTATCAAGGATTCAGAGCAACATTTGGTACTCAAATATCGCGACTGCCTGCACAAGTACATCCAGGAAAAAATAGAATTCCTGAACATCTCCTCGCTCGGCATGGCATACCGATATGCCATCAAGGTCGAACAAAAGTTTAAATAGAAGAAGCGAGACTTTGGATCTGCGAATCCAAAGCAAGGGAAAGGTGCCCCAAAACCACAAAACAAAGGACAAATTCAAGACGGGGCGGCCCAAGACAAATCACCAAAGCTGCAAGAAAATAACAGTGCCGTGAAGCCAAAAAAGAACACGGGAAAGTGGTGTGAGTTCCATAAGAGCTCCTCTCACAACACAAGTGAGTGTCGGGCCAAGCAATCACTAGTGTCCGAGCTAAAGGCTTCAAAATCAGATGCATGTTCCGACTCTGAGTCAGAACCCGACAAGGGGAATGACAAAGGGAAGCAGATTATCGATGCAGAGCCCAATGCCACTATTGCCACCATGAAGATCCAAAAGGAGGAACTCCAAGATCCAAAGGAGGAGGAGCGTCTCTTCCACTCCCAGTGTGGGTAAAGGGCTCCCTGCTACAGTTCATTGTCGACAATGGGAGCCAAAAGAACCTCATTTCGATAGAAGTTGTGAAGCGGCTGGGCTTACTGACCACAACACATCCACAACTATACACCATCTGGTGGCTTCACCAAGGATAAGATCTTCGCGTGAGCCAACAGTGTCACCTTCCATACAACAACAAGCCCTTCACGGATGAGGTATTGTGTGACATTGCTCCCCTTGAAGTTTGTGATGTATTATTAGGACAACCATACTTGTGGAAGCGACATGATGTGTATGAATCAAGTGTTGTTATTGTTACTTCAGGAAATAAGCTGTGCAAGATACCGGAGGTATCACCACCTATTGCCATCTCTTTGGTTACTGTAAAACAATGCAGTAAGCTCATTCCCAAAACTGGGAAATTTGTTTTCCTGATGATATGCCCTCAAGGAAGGAAAATACGGTGGCCATGAACTCCAGACAAGGCCCCTCTGCATGACAAATACAAATGGACAAGGTCGTGGAGGAGGACGAGGACATCTTCACCTCCCCCGCAGGGGTTCCTCTGCACTGTTAGGTCATGCACTCCATCGATCTGACCCCAAGTGCACCGCTACCCAATGGACCAATCTATTGGTGCTCTGTTCTAGATAACGATGAAAGGTAGATTCAGGAGTTGTTGTAGAAAGGTCACATCCGTCCGAGTTCATCACGCTGTGGGAGCCTGATCGCGTTGGTACAGAAGAAAGATGGGACTTGGAGACTCTGTATTGGCTATCGGGTGCTGAAAAAGATCACTGTCCATAATAGGTACCCGATCCCATGGATTGATGACCTCCTGGACCAACTGAAGGGGGAAAAATATTTCAGCAAGATTGATTCAAAGTTAGGATATCACCAGGTACCAATCGAACCCTCTGATGTGTGGAAAACTGCCTTCAAAACCAAGGAGGGCCTTTTCGAATGGTTGGTTATGCCTTTCAGATTGACGAATGCTCCTGCAACCTTCATGAGGCTAATGGATGACATATTGTGGCCATTCACCAACTCATTTGTAGTGGTATACTTGGATGACATCCTGATCTTCAGCCAGAGTCGGGAAGAGCACCTCCACCACATCCGACAGATTCTCCAAACACTGCAGAAACACAATTTATGTGCCAATTTGGAGAAATGCACGTTTGGCATGACCCAGGTTCAGTATCTGGGATACATTATTGATGAACAGGGGGTGCATGTGGATCCAGCCAAGATCTAAGTCATTCGGGATTGGCCATGTCCAACCACTCTGACAGAGCTCCGAAACTTTCTAGGTCTTGCCCACTTTTACCGCACGTTCGTTTTGGGATTTTTTCATATCACTTGGCCCTTGAGTCAAGTCACCAAGGGAGGAGCGAAAGAAAAATTCTTTTGGTCTGAATCTCAACAGGAGGCATTCAAAGAGTTGAAAGATCGCCTCTGCTCGGCACTAGTGCTCACATTACCAAACTTGCAACAACCATTTGAGGTCGAGACAGATGCCTCTGATTATGCTATTGGGGCAGTCCTTACTCAACATGGGCATCCAGTGGCATGTCATAGTGAGACACTTTCAGACATAGTCCGGAAGTATCCCACTTATGACAAAGAGATGTATTCCATTGTGCAAGCCTGCCGACAATGGAAGCATTACATTTTGGGGAAGGAAATGATCAAATACACAGACCACCGACCCCTGCAATTCATACAGACCCAAGGGAATTGCAGAATGATCGCCATCAGAAGTGGTCCACATACCTGCAACAGTTCCATTTTAATATCAAGTATAAGAAGGGCAGCACCAATAATGTTGCAGATTGCCTCAGTCGACCACCGATCATGGCGTTAACCACCGTGCTCAACTCTTGTGGGCACGAGGCTTCTGATTGGCCACTTCTCTACAAAAGAGACCCAGAACTCGACCACACATACCAGACACTCTTGGAGGGTAAGCATGCTCCATATTTTCACCTCCAGGATGCCCTGTTATGCCACTAGGGTCACCTTTGCATTCCTTCAAGCGAGTGTGCCAAGATGATTTGGGAAGCACACTACAGTCGGGCTACTGGGCATTTCGGGGTCGAGAAAACAGTGGCAGTACTACAGAAGTATTTCTATTCGCCGAATCTTCAACAGGATGTTGGGAAATACATCAGATCATGCACTGCCTGCACCATTGCCAAACCAACCATCAAGAAGCAAGGCCTCTATACCTCGCTGCCTACCCCTAGTCGACCTTGGGAATCCATCTCCATGGATTACATGTTAGGCCTTCCTTCCACTAAGCATGGAAACGACTATGTTTTTGTGGTCGTTGACAGGTTCTCGAAGATGGCCATTATGGCGGCCTACAAGAAGAATATCACAATCGAAGCCACTGCTAAACTATTCTTTGAATGAGTGTGGGTACTGTTAGCACTCTAGGAAACTCTCCTAGGTTGCAGCTCGGAGATGCCTGGCAACATATAATCTTCAATATTGTTCTCAGAACTATTGGAATGGATGATGGTTTGGATCAAGTTACATGACCATTTCAGCTCTATTCCCACTCAAGGAACACATGAACACTCTCAAAAACACAAGGCTTTAAACCACTAATGCTCAATAATTTATAGATTTGATGGATAGATGGGGAATACTAACTGTATCAGCAGGTTTCATATATAAACATAAATGAATGACTAGCTACAAGCAACAAAAGAGAATACTGACTGTACTGGCATATGCATATATAACCACATAAGAATGGTTAGCTACAGGCAGCAAAGAAGCTTACGAATCTAAGTTATCAAAGCATAGATAAGATAATGGTTATCTAGCCTTAGACACAGAGGAAACATGAACAAATTGTTCAAGTGCAAGCATAGAACAGTAAAGAGAATGGATGTTGAAGATATGATGGCATAAGAAGCTTGTATTTCTATAATAAAGATGAAGAGCTTGAAGGAACAAAGTAGCAACAGTATCCAGAAGTTGAACCTCTATTACATCTAGATTTCAGCTATTTATAGCCTGATTATAATGCTCCTAAACTCTCTAGAAGGCTCGGAGTCTTAATCTGCCTGATATGCATGGTTTCACTGCTTCAATGCCTTCTAGGCAAGCATGGCTTGGCGGTTTTTCCTCCTTTTGACAGAGGAATAACAATTTTAATATATTTTGGCTACTTGTTGTGCTGTCTGGGAGTTCTCTTGTGCCAGAGATGCTCCATGATGTTTGTTTGATTTGGCTGTGTCGTGCTATCTATGCCACCTGCTCGATTCTATTTAGGGCTAGCTGCGCATGCTCCATGAATGTTTCTGTAAGGGCAAGCTATGCTGCAAAGGGAGAGCTACCAGGCCTCTGTTCTCCCTTTAGATACTTAGAATGACTGTTCTTTCTGTTAAACACAGAAAAACACAACAACCTTGTGAAAATCCCACCCATCTCTGTCCTTTTTGGACTTAAAAAATGATTAGATACGGCTTATCAATCTCTCGGGTTCGCCCTTGTCACCATCGCAAGTTGCGTTCGGCCCTGTTCCTGTGTATTTTGTTTATACAATGAAAACACTGAAAAATGCATGAAAAATGCTTTGGGTGGACTTCAAATTTCATATATTCCACTTCCTAGATCCTCTCGGGTCCGGGCTTCATCGCTATTGGCGCTGCTAGGCTTCCTTTGTATTTTCATTATATAACGAAAATACATGAAAAATTCTTTAAAAATCGCTTTGGTACGGACCTAAAAAGTTATCAAATATCGCATATAATTACGTTGGGTCTAACCCATCAGGTCACAAACATGCCCGTGCCTAGGCCCCGCCCCATGGTATAGTGTCGATGCGATACAGCGATGCGATGCGATCACAATCGCTGATTTCTCAATGCCCGGGCCTTTTATATATATATCATATGCCTCCCGCCAAAGCGACCCACAGATCCGATCATCGCCGATTGCTGATCGGCGGTGTTATGTGCCCGCCTATAAACTGTCCCCTCTGCTTGGCCGATTGCGATTAGCCGCCTAGATCTGGGCCGTTGATCAGCCAGATCTAACAGTGGCTGTTCCTTCTCTGTTTAAGCCTGCATTTGTGGGTTTTTCACTGATTTCTAAGCATTTTAGCCTCCCGATAGTGATTTTCAGCCCTTCCAAGGGCTTTCCTCCCTTGCTTGTTTCGATCTATGGATGATCTTTGAGCACTTTTGAAGACTTAGGGAGTGATTTGGAGCATATTTGGATCCAATTTTGGGCCTTTTGTCAGCGAAGCTAACATTGGCTCCTTCTGGGGATGAAATCCTCCCTGTGAGGTTTCAAGAACTACAGATCAATGCCTTTCCTGTAAAACAAAATTAAATCTTCCTTCTAGTGTTCCATTGGGCATGGAGTCTTTTTAACATAAAAATAAAAAATGAAAGCAAAAAATATTTACAATACCCAGGCTTTAAGGCCTTAAATGAAATAGAGTTTCAAGAACCGCCTATTTACTGGGCTACCAAAAGTATCTCCTCCTTCCAGATTGTGCAGGATGAATGTATTGTTATGCTGAACTTGAGCGATGACAAAAGGACCTATCCACAAGGAGTCAAACTTGCCATGATTACCTTTATTTTCCTTAAATGCATCCCATTTAAGCACCCAATCACCAACTTGGAACTTGTCCACTTTTTCTTTCCTGTCAAAAGTTTCTTTGATTGCCTTTTGATGAGCCTTTGATTTCTCAACCAGCTACTCTCTTATCTGATGTAGTTCAATCAGGTTATTCATTCTTCTTACCATATCATACTCTTCATCTTGTTCTTCTTGCAAGAACTTAACCATAGGGAGAAAGGGCTGGATGGGGAAAACAAGATCAACACCATAAACCAGTTAGAATGGAGAATTACCTATGGACTTTTTGATGGTAACTCTGTCAGCCCATAGTGCAAATTTCAATTTTGAATCCCAACTTTTTTTGTTGTTCTCTAACAGATTTTTGATTACCATTACCAGAATTTTGTTAGATGATTTTGCTAGGCCATTGCCTTGAGGATAATATGAGGTAGAATGCACCACTTGAATGCCCATGGATTCAGTCACATCCATCAATTCTTTTGCCTTGAAAGCTGCTGCATTATCAGTGACTAGTATGGTTGGGCAACCAAATCTAGTGAAAATATTCTCATTCAAGAATTTTATGACAACCTGATGATTGGCATTCTTAGTGGGTATAGCCTCAATCCACTTGGTGAAATAATTGGTGGCTACTAAAATCCATTTGTGTTGGCCACTGGAATGTGGGTTGATTTCACCTATAAAGTCTAAGCCCCACTGCTGGAAGGGACCATTGACATGTACTGGCTTCAGGGGCAGAGATTTTAGCTGCTGTCTTCCTGCAAACCTCTAACACTTGTCACAAGCTTTTACAAAAGAAAACACATCAGAGAATAGAGTAGGCCAATAATATCCAGCCCTCAAGATTTTGTGAGCTGTGGTTTTCCAATAATGATGCCCCCCACAGATGCTAGAATGGAACTGGTGTATGACCTCCACAGATTGTTCTTTATCTAGACACCTCAAGAGGATTCCTGATGGGTCTTACCAATAAAGCAGATTCTTATCAATGCAGAATTTTGCTGTTTTGAGTTTAATGGAACGAGCTTGATTTGAGCTAAGCCCTGGAGGGACTTCTAGCTTTTGCAAAAAATGAACTATGCTATAATACCATTCACATGTAGCTAGATTTTTAGCCAAAGACTGATTCTACTTTTTCTCTTCTGTTGTTCCCTCTGTTTGTTCATTATCTGAATTTAGACCTATGCAATTTATATCTAACAAGTTGCAATTTTCTTCAGCCATAAGCTTAGCCAAGCCCTGGCCTTTTACAAGCTTAGTGGGCTTCACCTCTATGACAAATACTATGAATTTTTCAATCCATTTTGCCCTCTTTCCATCAATATTTGGCTGAGTTAAGATATCTTTTACTGAGGCTTAAGGTACATATGCAATTACTTTGGAATGCAGAATATAAATTCTGAATGCTTTCAAAGATTTAATGAGAGAATAAGCTTGTTTTTCAATAAGGTCATACCTTAATTCAACATCCCTTAGAGTTCTGCTGAAAAAGGCCACGGGGTGATCTATGCCTTCATCATTTTTCTGCAACAGAACTACTGCAATTGTATCATAAGAGGCAAAAGAGAAGATGCAAAACCCCTTAGTGTAATTTGGGCTGATTAGAGTGGGAGCTTCCATGATAGCTTGCTTGATGGCTTCAAAAGAGCTTCTTGAAGCAGCTGTCCATTTTATTTTTGATCCTTTCTTCAGCATGGAAGTGATATTCTTTACTAGCTCTGCAAATTTTGGAATGAACCTCCTTACAAAGTTAATCTTACCCAGGAAGGATTGGATGTCCTTTTTCGACCTTGGGATGGACAATGTCTAAATGGCTTGAACCCTTGCTGGATCAATCTTCACACCTTCAGCAGAAACAATATGTCCCAGAAGTTTGCCTTCTTCTAGAGCAAACTGTGACTTCTTTGGGTTTACTGAGATTCCAAACTGTCTGCACTTTAGGAAGACCTTCTTTAAATGCTATAAATGGTCTTTATGGCTACTGGAGAAGACTAGTCATCAAGATAAATAAGGAAAAATTTGTCCTTTTCTCCCACGAAAGCTGTGTCCATGGCCCTCTGAAAAGTAGCCCCAGCATTCATTGGTTCGAAAGGCATCTTGGAGAACATGAAAGTGCCCCAAGGAGTAGTGAAGGCGGTCTTTTCCTGATCTTCAGGATGTACAACAATCTGATTGTAACCTGAAAACCCATCTAAGAAAGACATAACTCTAGCCCCTGAAACTTTTTGCAGCAAGTGTTCCATCTTGGGTAGGGGATAGTTATCTTTTTTAGAGCACTTGTTCGGATTTCTAAAGTCAACACAAAGCCTGATTTCTCCATTTTTCTTTCTCACTACCACAATGTTGGCTATCCACTTTGAATACCTCAGGGGAACTATGATTTTGGCATCCAACAACTTCTTGATTTCTTTCTCAATCAAAGGCAATAAGAGAGGGTTGATAGGTCTTAAATTTTGCTTAAAAGGTATGGTATTCTTTTCTAGTGGGATCTTATGCTGAATGATGTCTGCATCATAGGTTTTAAGATTGTTGTATTCCCAGGAAAAAATGTCAGCGAATTGCTTCATGAGGGTGTAATACTCGGAGTTCTAGGCAGAGGACAAATGCATGGAAAGATTGATGAATTTCGGATAGGCTGGGCTACCTATATTATGTTTATGGACAACAGACTCATTCTCTGTTTTGGCTGGCTTATAGGGTACGTTCTTATGATCGAAGAGCCTCTCTAGAGGCATCAATCCTTTTGGTATGTGATTTCTGGGCAGCTGGATGATGCTTCTTTGGCCGATTTCGATTTTCAGCATGGATTGGCCGCATTCTTGCATGGTTTCATTTTCCTGATCGATGCGCGTTTCAGAAAATGCCCCAATGACTTGCAAAAACTTGTTAATTTCCTCATTGTATTAAAAAAACCTCTAATATTTGACATTGTCAGGCAGAGATGGTCTGTATTTTATCTGAGCTTCATATGTCAATTTAGGAGGCCAAGGGGGAATAAAGATGCTAGCAGAGACAACAAGGGAGTTGGCAAGCTGGTTCTTCATTCTTGGAATATAAGAAATGCTAAAATCATTAAAAGAATCCTTGAGCCTCCATACCTCATCTCTGTATGCCTTCAGCCTTGGATGCCTAGCTTGGAAAGTTTTATTTACCTGCTGAATAATGAGGTCTGCGTCTCCAAACACTTTCAGGCCTTTGATACCCATTTCTTTAGCAACGCTCAAGCCCAGAATCAAAGCTTCGTACTTTGCGATGTTGTTTGTGACTTGAAAGGTAAATTTGAAAGATAAATGAATATATTCTCGTGTTGGGGACACAAGGACTACGCCTGCCCCTGCAGCTTCTTTAGAGCAAGCCCCATCAAAAAACATATCCCAAATCTGTGGGTTTTCTTCCTCAGCGATCTGGCAAACTGGTTTCCTGAGCTACGTGGAGGCCAACTGAGATTCTTCAATATGAAGGATACAAGCTCCAAAATCAGTGTTGATAGCATATATGGGATGATTGGTGGGATTCTTTTCATCGCTGATTATATAAGCCAACTACGCCTCTATGTATAATCTCTTGCTCTCACCTCTGAAAACTGGGACAGTAGCATAAGACAAATCATTTTGTAATGATCCACCTAGTCTCTTGATCCAACCTCTGGAAAGTAACATGCCAAACTTGGGGGGTACATCTGCTACCACAATATCCATCATCATACTTTTCATGGGCAACTGAGACAAAGTGATGGCTAGGTCTTTGATTAATCCCAGACATTTCACTTTTCTAGAGTCAAAAGAGAACAGGTCATGATAAGGCTTGGTAATGTCCAGACCCAACTCATCCATGATAGCCTTGGGCATTAGATTATGGCTGGATCCAGTATCCAGAAGGCAGTTGTGAAGGATTTTATCATGAATAGTTAGAGAGACATAGAATGATGGGGAGTTGTCTTCACAATTTTCAATCATTCGGCTGAGAGTAACAATTGGTTTTTCATCTTGGAGATTCACATGGTTAGTGAAGGCTTGGATGGCTTTAGGCTCAAAGGCCTTGAGGATGGATCTTTTGAAGGACTCATTCTTTAGTAGTTCAATCAGAGGCGTGGGTATCTTTAGCTTCTGAATTTTTGATTGAAAATTAAAAGGAGAAGGAGACTTTTCAAGAGCTCTTACCTCATGAGCTGGAGCTTGGAGGACAATCGGATCAACTGCGGGTTGTTTTTGCTTATTAGCTTGCTGTACTGCAGGGACAACAACTTTTTGAACAGGATTTTCCTTGGAATTGTTTATCTTTGACCTCAAATTATATATTTGTTGATCTATAGTTTATAGAATAGCTTTACCATCCCATTCTTGGCTAATATTGTCATTGAATAATGACTTTTCATAGACAGCTGAGGTCAAAAAGGAAGCATTGCATTGTCTTCCAGACAATGGATCTCATCCTCTTCTTCAAACTGCTCTTCTTCCATGACTGTATTTTGAAAAGGAGCCCTCACCCTTTGGTCTTCATTTGCATCTTTGTTTCTTTGCAAAATCTGCAACTGCTCATTAGCTCTTCTATATGGATTTGGATTTGGATTTCTAGGAGAAAAGGTATTAGGCACTCTTCCTTTCCCTGGGTGCTGATCAACCTTTAATTTGGAGATTCGGGGGCTAATGACTCGATCATTTTGGTAATTTTATCTATCTTAGGATTAGAGGATGATGAAGACTCTCCCCTCTGTCTTCTTCTTTCAACATTTCCCTTGAGATTCTCTACAACCATCATGTTTGATTCCACTTCCAAGGCTGCATCCTGCATGTCAGCCAAAGTAGCACATCGCCTCTCTCTCAACAGTAGGCAGAAGTCAGAATCAAAAGCACTGGCATAGGTGAGTTTAGCAGAGGTAGTAGTGGGTTTTACTTCAGTTGGTATCTTGTTGTACATACGATTAAACCTCTTATTAAAATTAGAAAACAACTCACCATTTTCTCTCTTTAAGTTTCCAAACTTAGTGTGGTAGTAGAGGAGGTCCTTTTTATCCCCCAAATTCTTTAGAAATGCATCATCTAAAGCTTCAATATCTGCTATAGATCTTGGGGTTAGTTCTCTAAACCATTTTCTAGCCTCTCCATCTAGGCTTTGGACAAAGACTCTCATCCACACATCATCCTCACTCATGTCCAGATTATCAACATAGCTATAGGATGACTCAAGATGTTCTTCAGCAGTAACACCTTCAGTGCCAGTGAATTTAGGCCTATATTTATGATATTCTTCAGTAGGCGTGGAATTCAGAGGAGTGGGCAGTATTAGAGGCCCATACCTAGCAGCTATGATTCTTTCCATTTTGGTAGGTGCTTGTGGACCTGCCATAGCTATAGTAGCTAAAAGAGTATTGGCATTCTGAATGATAGAGGGCTAAGGGGTGACTGATAGGACTAAAGGAGTCTGATGGATAGGAGGTGAGGTCTCCTTAAGGCTTAAAGCAAAAGGAGAACCTAAAGAATAAGGAACTTTATGAATCTTTGAGAGTTTTTCTTCACTGCTAGTATTAGATGCTATACTCTCAACATGTATTTGTTCTATTACAAGCCTTTCTTGAAGAGATATAGAAGATTGTTTAGGTTTACTTGAAACTGATGCTCCTTTCTGCAATACCTTTCTCTCTTTGATGAATTTTTCAGGATCAAGCACTGGGTCAGCTTGTAGCTTTTGAGGATTTCTCCGAGTATGCCTCACAAATTGAGCTAGAACTATGAAGTGGAGTTTCCAAGAGGTTCGGCCTCCGGTAGAGTCACCAGATAGATGATTACAACCAAAAAAGTTCCCAGACTTTGTCTATCATCAAAGCTGGATTTGTGTCATTTCCCAGGGAAGCTGAGCTTCAGTTTCCTCTCCTTGGCAACGACACCAATTTTGTTAGCACTCCAGGAAACTCTCCTAGGTTGCAGCTTGGAGATGCCTGGCAACATATAATCTTCAATATTGTTCTCAGAACTATTAGAATGGATGATGGTTTGGATCAAGTTAGATGACCATTTCAGCTCTATTCCCACTCAAGGCACACATGAACACTCTCAACAACACAAGGCTTTAAACCACTAATGCTAAATAGTTTATAGATTTAATGGATAGATGGAGAATACTAACTGTATCAACAGATTGCATATATAAACATAAACGAATGACTAGCTATAGGCAACAAAATAGAATACTGACTATACTGGCATATGCATATATGACCACATATGAATGGTTAGCTATAGGCAGCAAAAACGCTTGTAAATCTAAGTTATCAAAGCATAGATAAGATAACAACAATTATTTGGCCTTAGACACAAAGGAAACATGAACAAACTATTCAAGTGCAAGCATAGAACAGTAAAGAGAATGGATGTTGAAGATATGATGGCAAAAGAAGCTTGTATTTCTAGAATAAAGATGAAGAGCTTGAAGGAACAAAGTAGCAACAATCTCCAGAAGTTGAACCTCTATTACATCTAGCTTTCATCTATTTATAGCCTGATTATAATGCTCCTAATCTCTCTAGAAGGCTCAGAGTCTTAATCTGCATTATATGCATGGTTTAACTATTTTGATGCCTTCTAGGCAAGCATGGCTTGGCGGTTTTTCATCCTTCTGATAGAGGAATACAAATTTTAAGATATTTTGGCTGCTTGTTGCGCTGTCTGGGAGTTCTCCTGTGCCAGAGGTGCTCCATGATGTTTGTTTGATTTGGCTGTGTCACGCTGTCTATGCCACCTGCTCGATTCTGTTTAGGGCTAGCTGCGCGTGCTCCATGACTGTTTCTGTTAGGGCAAGCTATGCTGCGAAGGGAGAGCTACCGGGCCTCTATTCTCCCTTTAGATATTTAGAATGACTGTTCTTTCTGTTAAACACAGAAAAACACAACAACCTTGTGAAAATCCTGCCCATCTCTGTCCTTTTCGGACTTAAAAAATGATTAGATACAGCTTATCAATCTCTTGAGTCCGCCCTTGTCACCATCGCAAGTCGCGTTCGACCATGTTCTTGTGTATTTCGTTCATACAACAAAAGCACTAAAAAATGCATGAAAAATGCTTTGGGCGGACTTCAAATTTCATATATTCCACTTCCCGGATCCTCTCGTGTCTGGGCTTCATCGCTATCGACGCTGCTAGGCTTCCTTTTTATTTTCGTTATATAACAAAAATACATGAAAAATTCTTAAAAAACTGCTTTGGCACAAACCTAAAAGGTTATCAAATATCACATATAATTACGTCGGGTCTGACCCATCGGGCTGCAAATAGGCTCGTGCCTAGGCCCCGCCCCATGGTATAGTGTTGATGCGATACATCGATGCGATGCGATCGCAATTGTTGATCGCTCAATGCCTGGGCCTTTTATATATATATCATATGCCTCCTGCCAGTGCGACCCACCGATCTGATCATCGGCAATCATTGATCGGCAGTGTCATGTGCCCGCCTATATACTGTCCCCTCTGCTTGGTTGATTACGATTAGCCGCCTAGATCTGGGCCGTTAATCGACCAGATCTAACAATGGTTGTTCCTTCTCTCTTTAAGCCCACATTTGTAGGTTTTTCACTGATTTCTAAGCATTTTAGCCTCCTGATAGTGATTTTCAGCCCTTCCAAGGGCTTTCCTCCCTTGCTTGTTTCAATCGATGGATGATCTTTGAGCACTTTTGAAGACTTAGGGAGTGCTTTGGAGCATATTTGGATCTAATTTTGGGCCTTTTGTCAGCGAAGCTAACAGGTACACTTTGGGATCCCACAGTCTATCATCTCATATCGGGACAACAGGTTCCTCAATACATTTTGGTCCAGTCTCTGGTCGATGTTGGACACCAAACTCACTAAGTCCACAGCCTTCCATCCTCAAACTGATGGCCAGATAGAGGTTGTCAACAGGATGATCGTACACATTCTATGCATGTACAACTCAAAGCATCCACGCACATGGGACGAGAGCCTCCCCTATGTTCAACACAACTACAAACGGGCTCTCCACAGCTCGACTGGCCACATACCTTTTCAGGTGGGCTTGGGATTCCAGCCACTATGTCCCATTGATGTGGCCATGCCATTTGCAGCTACTCATGTAGATTCGGCTCATGTCTAGTCGAAATAGATAAGGCAAACAAATTCATTGAGCACATCCAACATATTCGCGAGTAGGTCCATGACATTCTGGAGAAATCAAATGCCAAGTACAAGCAGCGACATGATCAACATCGGGTGCCACACAAGTTTCAGGTGGGTGACAAAGTCTGGTTACATTTGAAAAAGGAATGCCTTACTGGAGCCTATCGAAAACTTAGACCACTCTGATATGGTCCTTACACCATTACCAAGGCTGTGGGAGACAATGCATTTGAACTCAACATTCCCCCATTCCTTGGCCTGCACCCAGTGTTCAATGTGGACCGCCTTCAGCCATACTTTCCACTAATACTAGACACATCCAACATTGGAGAACAACTCACACCCACAGAGTTAAATCCAGATTGCATGGAACAAGCTGCAACTGATCGAATCATGGACACACATATCAAGCACACTCACCAGCATAATATCCAACTGTATTGAGTTGTCAAAGTAGGCCAACTCCTTCACCAGGGCAAGTGGCTCACCAGGGACCAAGTTCAGCGGAAGTTTCCTCATCTCATGGAGGAACTCAATGCAATGGGGACCATTGCTTCCTAAGGGGGGAGAAATGATCCAGGTGGATATTGGTGGTCGCCCGCAAATTCCACTTGGACCCCCACCATTGCTTCTTTCAGTTTTTCAGTTTCCTTAATTGTAGCACAATTTACTATTTTTAGCATTTTTTTGGGTATTAAACTTCCGGAGCCGTTTTGAGGCCCTAAACGACGTTTTTTTAGAAATCTACCACCAACAATTTTTTGTCTAAAATCGTTTTTTTCGTTGTAGTCCTCAAAAAGATCTTTCCAATGGGTTAGCATGTGCATCGAATGGAGATAATATGACCAAGTCATGACCCCGAGAAGTTGGCTGTCCAAATCACCCCACAGGGCCCATAAACTCTTGGTGTCACATCTCCTCGGGTTAGGGTTTTGGTTGTTTATGGTTTGCTCTTATTTTTTAATAATAAAAAGGCCCTTAAGCCTCATTGTAAGACAGTTCAAAGGCATGTAGCCGCCACATCTCTTCTCAGAGATAAGCTACCATCGCCCTAGCCAGTTTATTTCCATTTATGTTTGTAAGCATATTTCAATATTTTACATTAATGAAATGAAGTATTATTTTTGCTGCATCTATGTGTTTATGGTTATCTTTGTAATTTGTTGCATTGCTGTTTAAATCCGGATCAAATATGTCAATGATAAATAAGTTACAAAAAATATATCGATACTTATAATAATGCATAACACATAAATATAAATAAACAAACTTACAATGTTATTACAAACGTTGATTCAGATTTCATCACACATCTTTGTAGAATCTTCGTACGTGTCATAGTTGATCTTTGAGAGACAATATCTAACCTTCTCATGTGTCTTGGGCAATTTTGTAAGGACATGAACCGTATATGTATTCAACACTAAACATATGTCTCATACTTTTCCTATCACCTTATAATTTTTACCATAGTTAATCATACCACAAAATAGATATATTTGTACACCTTCATTGCTTTATCTATCTTTCACATGCCATATAAATTTCATTTTATTTATTTCTCATGCCATATTCCATTCTGAAATTATTTTCAATGGATTTGAGGGGCTGGTTGCTTAACTTTTACCATGTGTTTGAGTTCAGTTTCATTCAACAGTATTCATAGAGGGTCCAACTACAACTTTAGATGTTGTAATTGCCGCCCTTATTCCAAAAACATTCACAAATACCTTCCTTGATGCCATTTTCCTAATACAAAATAAAAATAAAAAATAAAAGTTTATATTTTATTATCATAGGATAAATAAATATTAAAATTTAGAATAACAAAAATTATAAATTTAAACTCTAAAACATTGAAAAAGAAAAAGAAAAACTAAAAAAAAAGCACATATCTAAATTAAACAAATAAAAACAAAATAGAACAAAACACAATTAAAAATTAAATATATTAGTTATAATTTAATTAAAAAAACAAAAACAAAAAAACTCCAAATACAAAAAAAAAAGCTAATATGAAAATTAAAAAAATATATTAAAAGAACAATTAAAATTTCAAATAAAAAATTACGAAAAAAAATTAAAATTTAATTTTAAAATGAAAAATGAAAAATTACAACAACATATATATATATATATATATATATATTTTGAATTAAAAAATTGTGTTGTCCGCTCCCTTTCGGCCCCCGATTGGGTAGAGTTTCCCAACTGGTGGTTGAAATGACGTGAGCCGCGCCATAAAAAATAAGTTTGTTTGTTTGTTTTTTTTGTTTTTTTCCCATTTTTTTAAAATGTAAAAATATTGTTTTCAAGGAATAATTCTTTTTTTGGTATCCGAGAGGAACCCAACAGCGTGCCTGCCACGTAACTACTAGTAAACATCTGGGGGTTTACGACCTGCTCTCCTTGTCATAAATTGTTTCACCACAAGGGGATTTGAATTTGGGACTGCCTTGTGTCAATGATTTCATAAATTTTGAATTAACGAATTGAGGTGCTCCCTTGGGACGAATAAAAAAAATGTTTTTTTCAAAAGAAAAATTGAACACTAGTTTTTCCATTTCAAAGGCCTAAAAAATATGATTTTTTTTTATTTTTCTCCTAAAATTCCTACAAATATGAGTTTCTTTTGGTATTTTTCCCTATTAAAATCTAAAAAATGTAATATTTTTATGTGGGTTTTCCCCTAAAATATGATATTAAAAAAAATCTTTGAAAATAAAAGAAAAACAGTAAAAAAAAACATTTAGTTTTTCAACATAAAAGCAATAAAACAACATATTTTCCTCAAATTCTACTTTAAATGGTCAAAATAGAAGAAAAACTAACCTTTGAAATGCAAAAATCTCCCATTGAATGTATTCTAAAGGACAATGTAGCTCCTCCGCAAAATTACTCCAAGCTTTTTAAAAAATCCTCGAGAAAATGTAAGGAATAAAAACAACGAAAGTTATTATATAGCGAAGAGTGTGGGATTACTTTACCATTTCTTGAATGTGAGATTAAAATTAAAATTAAAAAAATAATAATATATAGTTAATATTATAGATGTAGATTAACATTTGTTAAAGGTGGGGTAAAAAATAAAATATAAATTATGGAAATGAACTTAATTACCTAGTTAATATTAAATAATTTAAGTAAATGATTTATTTTATTTTCAAAGCAATGCGTTAAAGGAAAATTTGAATAAAAAATAGGGTCAAAATTTTCAAGGAAAAATTTTAGTAGAATGTTTTCAAATAAATTTTAGGGGGGGAATGTTGGAGGGAAATATTTCAGACGGAATTTTTGGAGGGAAATTGTTTGGAAAAAATGTTTGGGGTAAACTTTGGAGGGAAAATTTCATTCTCTAAGATATAAATTGTCATTGGGAGAGAGTGCATTTGTATCATTCAATGTATTTTGTGAAAGTCATGGATTCTTCTGATACTGAAGTTTCTATTTTTGCAGTATCAACATCTTCCTCAAATAACAACTCTATTTATATTGATGAATATAACAATATTTATTTCGCTATGAATAGAGAGTCAAATTTTCCACTTAGTCCTAATCCTAAGGATTATGAGAGCACCACTAACGAAGGAAGGGTAGGATGAAGAATTTCCTGAAAATAGAGGGTCAAATTTTCCACTTAGTCCTAATCCTAAGGATTATGAGAGCACCACCAATGAAGGGGAGGATGAAGAATTTCTTGTAAATAGAATGTTAAATGTTCCACTTAGCCCTAATCCTAAGGATCATAAGAGCACCATTGACGAAGGGGAGGATGAATAATTTCTAGTAAATAGAGAGTCAAATTTTCCACTTAGCCCTAATCCTAAGGATTATGAGAGAACCATTAACGAAGGGGAGGATGAAGAATTTCCAGCGAATAGAGAGTCAAATTTCCCTCTTAGTCCTAATCTTAAGGATTATGAGAGCACCACTGATGAAGGGGAAGATGAAGAATTACTAGTAAATAGATAGTCAAATTTCCCACTTATACCTAATCCTAAGGATTATGAGAGCATCATTGATGAAGGGGAGGATAAATAATTTCTTCCAAATGATAATTTAATATGAATAAAGAGTCAAATTTTCTAGTTAGTCCTGATCCTAAGGATCATGAGAGCACCACTGATGAAGGGGAGGATGAAGAATTTCCTCCAAATGACAATTTTAGAGGCATATATATGGATAATGCATTTTCTTTGAGTTAGGATTTCAAATACCCTCATGGTGATGATGAATTTCCTCCAATCGAGGATTTCAAAAGCACAAATGAGGATGGTGAATGATTTCTTCCAAACTAGGATTTAAAAGGAACAAAATACGATGATGATTTTTCTCCAAGCAAGGATTTCAAAAGCACAGATAAAGATGGTGAAGCATTTCCTCCGACTGAGGATTTCAAAAGCACAAATGATGATAGTGAATAATTTCCTACAAGTGAGGATGATAATGAATATTTTCCAAGCAATGATGGTGACATATTTCTTAACTATGTTCATAATGATCATAATGAGGATAATATTCTTCCTAATGTGATGAAAATTCTTATAGAGAGGATAAAGAAATGATGGAGATGTTGCAAACAAATATTATATCTAGGAGTAGGTGTAGACCTTTTCCTATGAATCCAAGATATTCCAGTTATACAAGGGATATGACAAAATACCTCACAAGAAGAAGTTCTATTAGTGATCTGATTTCAAATGAATGTTGTCAAAATGATTGCTTGAAATGTATATATTTCAAGTTTGCATTGGAGAAAATGAAGAGATATTTGTCAATGAATAAAAGCATGCAAAATTCATATTTAATGGGGTGCATGTAATCTACATTAGAAGATTATGATTATCATATTGGGAATTTATTTCCATGTAGAAAGGCTTTCAAAATGTTTCATTCAATTGGTAAATTGTAATCTTTGTCTGTCAAGAATCCAAGCAAGATTAGAAAAAGACCCCACATTTTATTCACAAGATTCAAAAGTACATCATAGATGAGAGATTGGGATATTAGAAAATACTGCAATTCCATGGATGCAATACTTGTTTTCAAAGCATGGAGAGTGTATTCCAAATAAATACATAATGCACATTCCAGATAATTTCTCAAGATGAGAAATCTACAACTTATATAAATAATATGCAGAAGGTGTTGAAGGAGATGATAATTTTATTACATATTCATATTTTACAAAGATATAGAAGAAATAATTCAACAATGTTTGCATTCCTAAGAGGACAAGGATGGGTGTTTCCAATACATGTGTTTCTCTTAAATAAAAAAGGGATAAATGCAAAGGGGTAGAAAGAGGTATTCATTCATAAATTATTTTTAAAAATTGGATTGTTTTCAACTATGAAAATGTATTTATTAATAGGTTTCTTTTATGTTATGTGTAGATTCCACTGTCAAAGCACTTCAAGAGCACCACAATCGGCAAACAAGTGAAAGGAATAAGTTGTATAAGAATCAGAAGAAGTGTTATGATAATCCAAATAAATATTTGTGTTTGATAATTGATGGTATAGACTAGAAGAAAACACTTCTACCACATTTTTTCTGCACACCAAAAAATTTATAGGAGGAAAATTTTATTTAGTTTCACTTAGTCGGTTGTATGTTCTTTAATGAGAAAATGTGGCCAAGGGTTTACTTTACAACTCCAAATATTCATAATGATGCAAATATGACCATAACCATAATTCATGATGTGCTTTCTCATTAGTCTGGTAATCTTCCTAAAGTTTTGTATCTGCAATTAGACAACACTAGTCATGAAAACAAAAATCAAATTGTTTTTGGATATCTAAACATGCTTGTTGAATTGGGATTTTTTCAAAAGGTAAAGGTTGGTGTCCTCCTTGTTGGGCACACTCATGACCATATTGATTAGATGTTTAGTCATTTTTTCAGTAACATTGAGAAGGAAGAATGTTGGGATCGTTCCGTGATTAATTGAACATATTAATAAATCATACATTCCAGAGCCTATTGGCATGCAAATGTTTATTGTGGGATTTCATGCTGAGGAGAAATTAATTGAAAAACTTAATGAAATTAGCTTACAACATCAATTTTGTATCAAAAGAATTGATGGGAAAACACTTATATGAGGCAAGAAGTATTCAACTACTGCAAAATGGGGACTGTCATCAGGTTTAACATTTTTGAAGTTCATTCCAAATTATTTAATATTTGCATCAAATATATTGTTATGATAATAAATTGCTAAAATACACAATGCACAAAGGAATAAGAGAGATATAAATTATTTTGAACGCTTGGAAGAAATTAAAAAATCTATTAGAGACACATATGAGTACTTTGATGTTGCTGATTCAGTTTAGTGGGAGTCTTTTTTCAATAATAAAAGTGATATCATTTCAAGATCAAGAAATGGAGATGTTCTTTTGAAGACTCCATTTATTTGGCCACAAAATATGCCGAATGAACACGAGGAAAGAAACATTGTTGAACAACAACAATATTAAGGTATTATTAATTATTCATAGGTAGAGGAAAGATAAATGTATATTGGTTCTAGAAGATCACGTGCACGATGTGAAGCCATGGAAGACCTTTACAGGGGTTCTGTGCAGGATGTTAAGGAGGGTTGCATGATCACAATGTTAGCAGATGGAGATCCACATAGCTATCCATTCTAGGTTGTCAAGGTTATAAAGGTAATTAAAGGGAATATGTTATAGCTGTTGAAGTACATTGGTATGCAATACACACCCATTCAATGTTGTGTACAAGCCAAAGATGGTAGTTGATACAAAAATTGGTAGAAAGAGAAAAACAAATGGTACAAATATAAATCATCGCCACATAGACCTCTTAATATTGTAGGATGTTGAAAGACATGTTTATGAATTCAATTTAACAAAGAGAGAAACTTTTTGCTTTAGGACCATAGAGATTATGAAGAGGTTGCTACTAGAAGAAACAATGTTAAGATGGGAATATGTTTAACCTAGTTGTAGATCTTGAAAACTTTTGAAATCTGAAATGGTGGACATGCATGTTGTCTCATATGGGGCACTAGTTGATGAAAGAAAAGAATATGGGTCATTTTTATCTACATCTAGTCATTCATCTGAAGATGTTATAGATTCTAATAGTGTGCTAGAACCTATGAGTGATTTTGAATAATTATCTAAGACATTTTATGTAAATGATGTTTGCATGGTAACTTCAAATAAATATTTTAACTTTCATATGATCTTACATGAAGTTATGAGTCATTTCTATCTTTGCTGGATTAATATATGTTTTGATTATGAATAATTCATTTGTTTAGAATATACACAATGCAACAATAACTTAGATAAATAATTTATGTTTCATTCAATATACTAGTATTGATATTTTGACTAAAAGTAAAAAAAAATATTAGAAATTAATGTTGAAATTTTAAATTATACAATTATATTGTCATGATATTATTTCTTGTTATCATTTGATATACCATAGTTTAAAAAAATGTTACAATTTAATGCCCCATTAAAAGGGGATACTTCGTTTTGATGGTTAATTTTAAAGTTTTTGTTGCAACAAGATAAGTTTTTTTAGGCTAAGATTTGAAAAGAGCTATATTTTTATCCTTTAAAATAAAAATTACCTTGGAATAATGACTCTTTCATTCAGGTGTTCATTTTTTAAGTCATATAATTTGTCCATAATGCATGTTTGAAATATGTTGAAAATTTAAAGTTTTTAATTCCATGGTTGAAATTTTTTCAAAATTTTAAGGTTTTTATGAGTTATGATATTTTATCTTTAATGCTATTGCTGAAAACAATTATAATTTTAGTGTTTTTTAGAGTCATGATAATTTATATTTATTTGTATGGATAAAAATTGTTGGAATTTTAAGACTTTTTAGAGACGTGATGTTTTATCTTTAACTTCATGCACAAAAAATGTTGGAATTTTAAGGTTTTTCTAAGTCTTGATATTTTCTCTTTAACGCCATTGCTAAAACATGTTGAAATTGTACCCTGAGAAAAATGTTGTTATAGCATCAACACTTTTCGTGTTTAGGGTGTTTTTCCATCTTTTTTTCACAAAAAAATTGGTTTTCACTGCCATTTCTAAAAAAATGTTGAAGATTTACCCTTAAAAAAAGGTCATTTTGGCATACACATTGTTCGTTTTTGGGCTGTTTTTCCAGGTTTTTCAAGTGTTTTTTACCTAGAATTCTCGTTTTGAGGAAATAATTCTCATTTGATTAGACAATATGTTCATTGCATTTGATTTCACCAAACCAAAATTCTTGTGAACGCCCTTTCACTCTTCCATTATCATTCAATAGCTAGAAATTGATAAAAATCCAAATAATTTTAATTGAAAGGATAGATATACATTGAGTCAATAGTAAAATCCACAATCTATAATCTCAATTATTAGATATTTTATTTGATATTAAATCTCTTTCAATTTATTTCTTTCTACCTTATATCCTTGTCCTCTTTAAGAGTATTATTGTACTTAATTTTTTCCTACTTCATAAAGTTTAATCACCTTTTTCATAGGTTTAGTTTTTTTGTTTTTAATTTCTAATTTTTAAAATAATATTATTGAATTTTAAGGTTAAGCTATCTTAATTTTAATTTATAACATAATCTATTTTTATCTTTTTTAGTCTTTTCCTCTGTTAATTAAGGTTTTTTTCTAAGTTTTTATCATGTCTTACTTTCTATAAATTAGGTTGAGTCTAGGTTAAACCTAATATAGAATAGAAGAATGATCTGGGCCATTACAATTGTGTAATGCAGAACAATTTTTATCCCTAATCAATGGCTCCCACCCTCATTTAAACCAGTAATTTAACAACTTAATGAGAATTAAACAATAAATAAATCAATACTTTATTACTTATTTTCAAGTAGCGTAGTGTACCTAATAAACTAAATAGCATTTTTTTCGGGCATTTTTTCCAAGTCAAATTTTCCAAACTCATGTGGAAATTTTTAAAAACCATAAGTTTTAGTTGTTTAATTTGCAAAGTTCAAGTGCCTCAGAGGTTTTTCAGGGAGCTTAATCTATTTATACATTTAAAAATGCATTTTAAATAGCAAGAAATCACACTCTAGCCAAAAATGGTATCGCTAAATTATGAGGAAAAGGTCATTTTATCTATTTTCAACCACTATATTATCACTAGATTCGTTAACCTTTAAATTTTCTTATTCCATTATTAATTTAATCTTATTTTATAAAATGCATAATCTAATTTATAGATGAAATGGCCTTTTCACCGAGAATGAAATCTCAAGCAAGATTGTGATTTTTTGTAGTTTAAAATACATTTTTGAATGCATAAATGGATTCAATACCCTGAAAACCCCCGGACACTCGAATTCTATAGACTAAGCAACTTAAACTCAAGTTTTTAAAAATCTCTGTTGGTTTTTTATTAAAATTAACCAGGGAAATGATTTGAAAAAAAGCAATTTCGTCTTCGTCTATAAATTATACTACACATATTATAAAATATATTTATTAATTCAAAATTTTTATCCATAATTATTTACGGGAAATATATCTTTACCCATCATTGCCTTTGACTTTATTTGTTCGTAATATCTTAGAACCCATCATGGCGGGAAATATAGGCAGCGCCTAACCAGCCTGCCATAGGGCATTAAATGCCCGGGGATATGCACGCTGGTTAATGCGATAACACGGGAGCAGGGAGTTTCGACATTAAATAATATTTGGGCTTTCGCGTGTTATCGGGCTAAGCTGCGTGCATATCCCCGAGCATTTAATGCCCTATGGCAGGCTAGTTAGGCACTGCCGGAAATATATCTTAACCCATCATTGCCTTTGACTTTATTTGTTCGTAATATCTTAGAACCCATCATGGCCTTTGACTTATTTGTTCGTGATACTATAAAAGTTGGAAGTCTTAAAAAATACACATAGTTCACTTTGATAAAACTAAATAATATTTTATTATTATTTTTTAATTTCTAATAAATTAGATAAATAAATAAAAATTTTAATACTGAGTTTTAATCTATAAGTATAATATATACTTACAAGATATAGAACTGTGGTAAATAAATGTGTTGTTTAGTCATTTAAATTACTTCTATCCTTAAATAATAATTACCATTTTTTATTAATTTCATTACTTAATTTTTTTTTTAAATAATAATAAAATAAATATGATATATATTCAATGTGAAAGATTTCTATTTCATGTAATTTTTCTTTTTTTTTAATCATGTTGAAACTGTAATTTGTTGAAATAATCCGCGCAAGTCTAAAATCAAAGCTAACAACTTTCATTATGACACAAGTATATCCAACAACCTTAAACCGAATATACAAAATATTCATATATATTTCTAATCAAATACAATATTCACGAAAAAAAGGAAACATGATGATGATGAGTCATTATTACCCTAAATCAAATCTAACAACTTTCATTATGACACAAGTATATCCAACAACCTTAAACCGAATATACTAAATATTCTTATATATTTCTAATCAAATACAATATTCACGAAAAAAAGGAAACATGATGATGATGAGTCATTATTACCCTAAATCAAATCTAACAACTTTCATTATGACACAAGTATATCCAACAACCTTAAACCGAATATACTAAATATTCATATATATTTCTAATCAAATACAATATTCACGAAAAAAAGGAAACATGATGATGATGAGTCATTATTACTCTAAATCAAATCTAACAACTTTCATTATGACACAAGTATATCCAACAACCTTAAACCAAATATACTAAATATTCATATATATTTCTAATCAAATACAATATTCATGAAAAAAAGGAAACATAATAATGAGTTATTATTACCCTAAATCAAATCTAACAACTTTCATTATGACACAAGTATATCCAACAACCTTAAACCAAATATACTAAATATTCATATATATTTCTAATCAAATACAATATTCACGAAAAAAAAGAAACATGATAATGATGAGTCATTATTACCCTAATCAGATACACTATACACCAAGAAAAGGAAACATATTGAAGAGTCTTTATTGCCCTTATTGTTGAACATTCCAAAGAATTGAACGTTTCTCTATTTCTATATAAATGGATATATAAATAGTATTATTGCACTTATCATTGAAAGGTGACAAATGAATTAAACAATTCTCTGTTTACATTAAATGGATATTTAATAAGGAATTTTATTTATAATAATGGTAAATTTTATGTAATAATATTGTTATTATTCAGAATGTTTTTTTATATTAATCCTATATTGGTCTATGTTGAGTTAGGATATATATATTTTAGTAACTATTTAAATCAATTATGTCAAAATTATCAAATAAATCAAAATCTAGCCAAAAAAAAACATTAAACAAATATAAATTATGTGTGCAAATAAAATATTACTCATTAAGAAATACAAATTGTGTCTCCAAACAAATTATTTCATTTTCTTTTATTGAGGGTTGATGGTCCGATTTCCAAGGCCTCTGTTTAGAGTTGTTTGTCACTTTGTGTACATTAGAATGATACACACCCATGTACATGTACAACGATACACAAACCTTTTAAGGAAAAAAGTCATATCCAAAAAGCACATTTAAGGGCCTTTGGAAAACCAGAAATAAGCCATGACGGTCAAGCTATCTTTTGTTTACATGAATTACGCATAAGATTCAATAATGTCTTCAATAACGCAGATTGTCAAAGCCCAATTTCTAGTGAAAAAATTACGCTTGATCTTCCCTTTTGATCTAGTCAACACATTCAACTGACTCATCTTAACCATGGCCATTGTAAAGTTTTGGAAGAAAACATCTTAATTATGGGAAAAGTCCTGCACGTTTTCTTTTGTGTGGGAGTTGGTGTAGAGATCGTGATCAGAGGTAAAAAGGACATATCGGTTCATCAATTATACGTAATACTTATTGTCGAACACGTTGGCTGTGTGGATGTCTAACATGATGGTGTTGGTGGACGTCTTGGAAGGATAGGTCGTGTAGAGATTTTGGGTGAATATTTTGTTCAAAGTATTGTCTTACGTCAGTTATAGATGGTAGGTGAAGGAGGTGCAGTGCCCGATGTCGATGGTGTATTTGCATGTTATTCCAACACAACTGTTAAACATCATTACAAAAATGGTTTTCAAAATTCATACCAATATTTAGCAACTAAAGCAATACTTGTGTAACACCTTCCTCCCACATTTATCCAAGTTAACCGGTCTGTTGGGGTAAACATGTGATGAGAGGTTACTATGATGTGATTCAACTTGCCATGTACATTTAAGGATGTGGAACCGATAAAAAAACCATTATGACCTTCCACGCATGCTACAAGACCTTCAGGAGCCAACCAAACTTTCTAGGTGACCAACCCCTGAGACAACTTAACATTTCACTGATATGGACCCCCAGCCGCTCCCATGAAAAGCCATGCATGCAAATGAGGCCTTCCAGTCGCTCCCACAACAAGGGAACTCCAAAAACTATGGAATTTTTTAGTTAGTTCTGAGCTAATGACCCCGGATTTTGTGCCACTTTTTCAGGGCCAGGACTTAGGGCACTTCCCTGAACTTCATGAAACTTTCGAGAATGACAAATGACATTGAAACAAAGGTACTAATGTAAACACTTGAGTGAGGACTTGACCAAACCCCTACTAGCCATGGCATGCATGTCATCAAACATGTCACAAATTTGCATTCTATAGATCATAACAACAGATCTGAGCATAGGGGTCTCATACTTATATGAGATTCATAAAGAAGCATTATTTCCATATCACAATAGCTGCATTATCATCTAGTAGGTCATATATTCATTTTAAATTCAATTACTAATCAAAACATGATGAGAGCCATACATCAAGTCTTTCATAAAACATATTCATAACCAACAAAAAACATCATAAATAACAAGGATATAACAACCATAAAATCCACATATAAGGCAATACATTTACACATGAAATACCAAGGAGAAGGAGATCTTATTAATGAATGCAAAATCCAACTAGGTTTGTGACTTCCACGAACCACCCGACCATAGATTCGCTGAACCAAATATTTCTTTCAACCAATCACCCCCGTGCCATATTCCAAGCATGGATGTGGGACTCAAAACCAAACCAAACCAAACCATGTTTCCTCAGGCTTTACCACAATCCCCATCGGATCACTAGGCCCTAAACAAACATGGATGCCACCATATTTCTCCATCTACACCATGATGAATTTTCCTGTCTCCTAATCTCTAAGCTTTACCATATATCCCTCTATACAACAATCGAGGATTCCTAGGCCTAATCAAGACTCCATCCTCCAAGATTTACTGTATATCTTGTCATTCACCAGTCAAGGATTCCTAGGCCTGATCAAGGGCACACACCTCTAGGCTTTACCTTATATCCCGCTATTCATTTTTCAATGATTCCTAGGCCCACCGAGGCACACGAAATCTAGCTTTACCGCAATCCCACCTTCTTCGTTCTAGGGATTCCTAGGCATTGTGTTCTTTCTTTCAGAGACGACCTCACTCAGTTTTGAAACCATTCGACAATACAACTCAAAAAAATACAAGAGAACCTATCATACCATGGCTATCCGGAAATGGAAAGGCAAGACTGAAGAACATTGTCACACCTGGCGAAACCCATGCCAATGACAACAAGAGAACCAAATGTTGGAAGTAATGCTTCCATGTCATGTGTAGTTGTCATTGTGAGTCCCTCGGTGCTAGTCTAGAAGATGTTGATTCCTATGTGATGAGTTGGAGTCATGATCTAGATGTGTTGAAATCAGTGTGTTATGTTCTATATATATGTAATTGTTGTGATGAACAATATCATAGTGTGATTTGTTTTGTGTTGAACAATCTCTCTCTGCTCTCTTCATATTTCTAACATGGTATCAAAGCTTATCTGATCCTGACTCTCTTATGAGAGGGCTCAGAAAAATGGAAAGATCTGAGGGTTGATCCATAGGAATAGTGTGTAGATAGTAAAAGTAGACTATTGTATTCTATTTCTTGTGTATTTTGTGTCAGATTTTTGTGTGGGTTTCTTGCCATCAAATAGCACCAGATTGGGACATTTCTCTTCTACGGAGAATTAGGTGGCACATTCATTCTCAACATTGTGTATCTAGAAGTGCCTTTTGCAAGTCCTCATTAGTTGACGGTTGATCTCATGGAAGTGGAGAAGGGTTATCTGCTTGTGTGAGTATCTTGACATATTTTGCAATCAAAAGCTGCAAGATCTCGAATTAAGGATTTGAAGTGGGTTTCAAACTCTTGAAAGATTTGCAAATAGAAACGGGCCAGTTTTGTCATGTGTTGTTGGCAGATAATAATCGACACAGAAATTGAGGGTAAGGAGGCCCCTCGCTGGATATGGAGAACTCAATGACTTGTTTTTCAAATTGAACAAGATGGTTCACGGATTTGAATTCGAGATCTAGGGCGGAAGAGATTCAAAGGTTGACTTTGTTTAAGGAATCCAACAATCACTGTTATTATAGCCATAGTTTGTGAAGTCTCGTGAACCACTCGCTATTGCGGACTTCCAATTAATTTATAAGTTTATTTTTTGGAACTTCACGTGGAAAATTTCTTTGGTTTTTTTTTTTCAAACCTTTGATTCGAATGGTTTGATTCATTCAATTAAATTTGAATGTGACTTTTCTTTTTCCTTGGTGGACGTGAATGTTTTGACTTTAAACTTTGTGGAGTGGTCATAATTAATAAGGAGAAAAGCGAAGAGCACCAAAATTGGAGAATTTGGAGCGTGGAATATTATGGTGTGATGAGCGTGGTGGAAGACACATCCATGTGAAACCCAACCTATGGCCATTTCTTATAATGAAAGCAATGACAAGTATTCTGCATTAGGTTGAGCTATTATGAATCTTCCAAGGAAAATTATTGTGTTGACGGTGCTGGACCCGCCAACATTCAGGGGATCACCCCGGTATGAAGTCCCAACTAGACCTCACACTGTTTGATGTGGGAGTCTCAACTGGTATGATGGACTAGTTTCCATTATCTTAAAAGTTTGCCTCAGCTCTTGCCCGTCAGCATAGGAGAGTGGTCTGCTTTGTCTTCGAGTAGTGAGGTTCGCGTGCCTGGTGATTGCTAGTGTTACTTGTGTCAATGGTTCTTTCACCGCAGAGGGAGAGTGTGGGAGTGAATCCCAAGTCAGGTGGGAGGAAGCCCCAACTCTGTTAGGAACACACAACACAACAGGACGTGCACAGCTTCCAAAGGAGCAGTCCACACGGATGTAGCAATCACAACACACAAGGAAATATAACACATACAACGCACAGCGGATGAGTCCGCACGAGTGCGATGATTGTTATGACAATTTTACATGAAAGGTCTGTCTGATGTCCGGGGAGATAACCAACATGTGCAGGACAATGTTAACAACTCATACAACAAATTTTCAGTAATATATATGTATTACGACAATTGAATGAGTTCAAGTGTTAAACACAAGTTAAAGAAACATGTATTACAAGTGTTCAAGATTAGTCTTACAACAATTACAACACGTGTGAAAACACAATGGCCTGTGATCAAGCTTCTGAATTAAGCGAAAGTTCCAAGACACATCATTACACCATACATCACTAACCCCGTCGGTGGGGTGTTGGAGCCACTACTTAGTCCTCAAAGAAATGATTACAGACTCTCAAGGCTATGTGGGAGGACCCGAGGTGAAAATGTCCTCTGCATGTACAAATGAGGGGGTATTTATAGCCAAGGGTGAAATTGACCCTTATGGATGTTCGACTTCCCTCAAGAATGTTTGACTTCCATGAACTTTCAACTTTACATGACTCTTCATATGACAAGTGGGTATCTTAGACTTCCACGTTACATTACATTGATTGACAGTATGGCCCACAGTAGAGATGTGGATGACGTCACTCATGACAAGACTCAACATGATAATGATGGTACATTCGTGTTGCTGCTGGTGTGCATGTTGAGAAGTAGTGTTGCTGGGTGATGGATGTCCTCATGGTGTGTCATATCTTCACCTCCACATGGCAAAGTGCGCGGAGTCTTCGACGGTTGTTGGGTTCACTTGATGTTGCATTCTCAAGTTGCTCCTTGCTTGTATGTTGGCATGCTTGACATGTTCGTCTATTCACGGAAAGTGCATGTTCGTCCATACGTCCGTGAACACAACTTTGCATGATCGTCCGTTCACAAGCACATCTCTTTGCATGCATCGTTTGTTCATCTGTTCATGAACAAGTGCTCTTACATGTACTCCCATTGTTCATCCCATCTATCGTCGAGCCATGTTTTCTTATGTACTTGTATTTGCAGTCACTCATGATGAGACAACATCAAATTGATAAACCTCCTAGTCTACCATGGTGTAAGATCGTTTCGGATGCAGGTGACTGAGAGAGAAGAAAAGGTTGCGAGATTTGAGATGAGATGGAGGCTCTGGGCACTGTTGGTGAAAATTGCACAGAAGTCACTAGGAGATGGTGACAGGCAATTCGGATCGGCAGTGACTGTCTGTGGGATCTGGCTCGGTTGGAGGAAAAATTTGCAGAATTTTTTGAAGGAGTAGTTCGGGTTGTGGGAAGGCTAGGTAGACAAAATCTGTGCAATTTTTGGAAGGAGCGAAAAGTGGGAGCTTAGCAGCCAAAACTACACAATTATTGGAGGGAATTGGCAGTTGGCTACTGGGAGCTTGGTAGAAAAAACTACACAATTCTTGGAGGGAACTGGTAGTTGGCTGCTGGGAGTTTGGCAGCAAAAATTGCGCAATTCCTGGAGGGAACTGACTGCTGGCTGCCGGGAGTTACTGGTAGGAAAAATTGTGTTGATGCTAGGAGGATGGCCTGCTGATCATCTCTGTGCAGTTTCTGATCTAAGCAGATTGTTGGGCAGTAGAGGGCTTTCTCATGAAATCTGCGCATTTTTTTGGGTGAGCAGCCGGCCAGTTGATTGGTGGGTTGGCTAAAAAATTGTGCAATTTTATGAGGGAGACGGGGACGGGCACTGGGTGTTTGTCCAACTTGCCTGCGCAATTTTCTTAGTCAGTGGAGCGCAGAAGGTCTGAAGCCTCTGCACAATTTTTGAGGGGAGTCAGTCCCGGGGTGACTTCCGGGTCAGACTCTTCGATTGACCAACAGGAAGGTTGATTGATCAACTTGTGGGAAACACAACTTGAAATGGATTACTTGGTGCTTCTGCGTTATTCTCGGCGATCGAGTCGATGGTGGGTTGAAGGTCCAACTGTCAAAGGGGAATTTGGTCGTAAGAACTTCAGTAAAACGACTAAGTGTGTGAGCGAGTGAAAAGGCGCATACGCATACTTGCAAACACACACTTACATGACTTGATGGTGAGGCGACTCAAACTATCCAGACACACATGGTCAACATCACTGACTGATGGTGTGAGCGACAAGCGTGACAATGTATATGACTCTGTGTGTGAGTGGGATAGATGTTTACATAGCGAACACAACATGTACACACAAAGCGAAGACCTTGTGTATGACGAGAACATGGTCGCAAGCATGACATTGCCATCAACATGCAAAAGTTGTCTGTCGAACGATCAAGCAAGCTGTGTGCGAAGACTCACACGAGCTCACAGGGTGAACTGAGTGCATGAATAAATCAAGTAAAACTCTCAAAGGAGGCTCCAAAATTGGATGCAGGCCAAAATTTTGGAGGGTGTTGCAGCCGCTACAACACTTGGTGACACACTAGTAGAACTCCAGCTTCTCTATTTTGGTTCATTGACAGCACAGGGCCTTGGTCTTTTGGGGAGTATTGAATCGTTGACCCCATGGACATACATGGTTCACCTGTTGCCAACTCAGTCAAACACAACAAGAGTTCAGCTTGATCACAGTGTTTTGAAATTGGGAAGGGTAGTTTAGCTCATGACTTGAAGATTTTCAGAGTATAAGTTTTCATCTTTGGTTTTTCTTCATTGCCAATAAGCCTGGACAGTACCCAGCGGAGTCACACAGGAACACACGCATTGCTCCACTGCCATCAAGCCTGGTCAGTACCTCGGTGGAGTTGCATGCTTCACCTCTCTACACATGAAGCCTTTCTCTTCTTTATCCTTTGTGTTTTTTAAAAAGACTGTGCATGGGCACTTATTTATTTTTGGGGCGGAAGAGGGATCCTAACTCATTGAGAGCAGAAGAGGTTGTTCCTTCAGAGAAGCATATAAGACCTATGACATAGGTTTGATCGTTTAGATTTCCCCTTCTCTGTTTCTACTAGTTGGATGAGCTTGAACACACAAAAAATAAAGATGAGTATAGGCATGTGGCTTCTGAGTGTGGATATAGGTTCATGGTTGGACCAAAACTCCCCCTGCAGACGGCTCGTATTTTCTGTCAAGACTTCATCGGATGAAGGTTATAACCAGGCATAGAGAAGATGTACACAAGAATGGCCAAGTGCTGTAGTGTCACGAGTACCTTCATATCTCAGCCACATACTCATTCAAAAGCCAGAACGTAGTAGATGGTAGCACTTATTTTTGGAAAACAAAAATAGTAAGGTATTAAGAAAACCAAACAAAGCAAAAAAAAAAATAGTAAGAAAGGCAAACAAAAAGAAAACAACAAGCAACAACAAGACTATGTACATGGTGCGAGGTGCGGCCCGACGTACTGGAAGTAGTGCTTGAGATCTTGGTCGTTAATAGGAAGGTTGTCAATCCTCCCGTTAAGTGATTGCAGACGATACTTGTGTGGGCCAAGCTTCTCATGGACTGTGAACGAACCAATCCAAAGGGACTGGAACTTCGTATGCTTGCCTTTGTCTTCATGGAACTTATCCCATTTCAATACCATGTCACCAACACTGAAGACAGATTTCCCTGCAGACTTCTTATCGAACCATCTCTTGATACGGTTCTGTTGGAGTGTAAATTTTTCTTTTGCTTTCATCCTATCTTCCTGAAGCTTGTGGAGTGTATCCATCCTATGCTGAACTAACTGACAATTCTTGCCTCGTGATTCTTAGGATAACTAAAGTGCACTCAAGTAGATATTGGGTGGAAGGATTGCTTCTTTACCATAGACCAACAAGTACAGTGAGGTATTCAGAGAGGGTTTGGGTGTTACGTGGTCAGCCCATAATGCATTAATTAGGGTGGAATGCCAGTTGCACTGCTAAGAGTAAACGATATTTTTGATTATGTCGATGATGTTTTTGTTCACGGATTGTGTGAGACCATTTCCCTGTGGGTAGTAGTTAGATGAGTGCTTCAACACAATACCATTTTGTAATGAAAAATCTTAAAGTTTCAAAGATGAAAATTACGTTGCGTTATAGAAAACAAGTCATACTGGAACGCCGAAGCGTGAGATGATGTTTTGCTAGAGGAAGTTGATGAACTCTTGGTCGTTCACTTGTTTGAGCGCAACTGCTTCTATCCACCGTGTGAAGTAATCAGTTGTTGTTAGAATGTAGTGGTGCTATTTTGACGAATGTGGGAAAATTTCCCCAATGATGTCCTAACCCCATTGCTGGAATAGTTCGGTCACTACAATAGGGTGCAGTGGGGTTGCTGACCTGCTGTTATGCCGGCGCATCGTTGACAGACCGGGCACTTGCGGGCATAAGCATGTGCATCCTTGAATAATGTGGGCCAATAGAAACTGACTCACATAAATTTGTGTGCAATGGTGTTTCCCGCAAAGTGACCCCTAGAGGGTCCTTCATGCAGATCTTGTAATACCTTCTCTGATTCATGTGCCTCCAGGAACCTAAGCAAAAATCCATTGTTGTGCTTCCTATAAAGCACTTTGTGCACCGACTAATATGTTAAAGCTTTGAGGCACAGTGCCCTCTTTTATCTGATGGAAAAGTGAGAGGGTACGATGCCATTCTCAAGGTACTGACGCACATCTACGTACCAAGAGCTTCCATATTCAGTGGGTGCTTCTCGTACTACATCATATATCTCAACTTCCTTCTCCCATTCGGTGAGCTCTTCTTCCTCCCCCGGTGCGTGTACTACATCAACTACAAGACTGCAGAGCCCATGTCCTTTGACCGTGTGAACTCGCTTGATGTCAAGATCATATTCTTGCAATCTTGTCATCTAGTTCACACTTCGTTTGCTCAATTCTTGTTGTACAAGAAATGTGTAGACTATTTGGTGAGGGACATAGACTATGTAGTGGTTCTTCAATAAGTAGGGCCTGAAGTGTTTCACCACCTTGTAAAATGCATATGCTTGTTTTTCAATGACGGGGTAGTTGAGTTCTGGTCCCTACATGCTTGTGCTCATGAAAGAGAAGGGATGTTCATCGTTCATCTCATCCTTCTGAGTGAGTACTGCAGCGATTAAATTATTGGAGGTGAAGGTGTATAACAAGAAATCCATTTTGAAGTTTGGGCTATATAATGCAGGCACTTCTGCAATAGCCTGCTTGATATGGGTGAATTCACACTTTTCCCTTTTGCACCAACCCTATACTGCATCTTTCTTGATCATGTCCTGCATGGGTTTGACTATTTGCGCATAATCCGAGATGAAATTCTAGAGGAAGTTTATCTTGCCCAAGAAGGACTACATGGATTTCTTGTTGGCTGGGTGAGGGATCTGTGTAATAGTCCAAACCCAGTCTGGATAAACCTTGATCCCACTTTTGGAAACAATGTGTCCAAGAAGGTTCCCCTCAGACACTGTGAATACGCTCTTTTTGGGATTCAAGGAAATCTTGTATTTTCGGCAGCAACGAATTTTTTTCTTTAGATGGCGTATGTGGTCCTCACGTCTCCTTGAGAACACCATCATATCATCGAGGTATGCCACTACCCTCTGTCTGATGAGTCCGTGAAAAGTGATGTCCATGGTGCGCTGAAAGGTTGTGCTTGCATTCACAAGCCCAAATGACATTCGTCTGTATGCCAACACACCCCACTTAGTATGGAAGGTAGTCTTGAGTTTGTCAGGTTTTGCTACCAGAACCTGATTGTATCCTGAAAAATTGTCGAGTAGGGAAAACATCTACACCCTAGATAATGTTTGCATAATGTGGTCCATAGAAGACACGGGGTAGTTGTCTTTGTCTGAGGCGTGGTTCACGTTTTGGAAATCAACACACAAGCGGATTTCCCCAGAGTTCTTGCATACAGGAATAAGGTTTGAAACCCATGTAGAATGACAAACTTTGTATATGATCCGTGCATCCAACAACTTGGTGAGATTTTTCTATATGAAGGGTTCAAGTGACGGATGTAATTTCCTCAGCTTCTGTTGATATGGCTTGACCCCTTCTTTTATTGGAATATGTGTTGGATTATTCACGTGTCATTTTAGATCATCATACGTCCATGCGAACACATCCTGGTACTATTTGAACAGGTGGACAAAGGATTGTTGCTCTTCCTGTGTGAAACATGTGCAGAGATTAACGAACTTCAAATATTGTTATGTTCCCAAGTTGATCATTTCATGCATTATGGTGGAAATGTGGGCTTTTCTGTTCCTCTACCCCTGAAAACGTTCTTGCAAGTCGTAAAGCTTCTCCAACGACGCCATACCCTTCATGATAAGGTGGTCTTTCCTGTTACTAACTTCTTCTTGCAGAGATCGCTCGTGCTCGTCATCATCTATCACTGCATCTTTGAAGACGTCAGTGAATGTAGTATCTGTTGATCATCATTAAATACGTGTAAGTTAGTTATGTTATCTGGGATAGATGGTTTGTATAAAATTTCAATAGTAAATCTATCCCTAATCGGTGACATTCTAGAAACTGTGTTTGCCAAAGCATTGGCAGCTGCGTTATGCGTACATGGTACAACAGTGATGTTAAAAGTTTGGAAGTTAGATATGAATCGCCATACCTCTTGTTGGTAACTTTTGAGATGCGGTGATAAACAGTGAATGGTGTTACTTACCTCCCGTACCACTATCTCCGAATCACCTACCACTTTGAGTGCAACCATGTTGAGGCTAATGGCATTCTATAAGCCCAACACGAGTGCTTCGTACTCAACAACGTTGTTCGTGCACTCAAACTCGAAGCAGCTTGAAATCAGATGCTTTCTATGATTTGGGTCGACCAAGACGCATCCGGATCCTGAGCCATCCTACGTCTTTGATCTCTCGAAATACATGGTCCACAACTCTGCTGTACACAAACTGTTCAACGCACTTGCACTACTGTTGCTACTGTTGCTACTGCTACTGCTACAATTGGTACAATGTACCTTCATTTCCATTAGTTAGGCAAGGAGGGAGACCCAATTGCATGTCTAGTGGAGTTGGAGTTGGCCATGCAGGATGACACCCCGGCGTTGTTTCCAGGAGGTAGTTGCCAAACATGAGTTATGTGAAGGCCAACAGTTCATTCTCACCATTGATGGGAGTGACATTGTGCCTCATATACCTCTCAGATATCACCTGGATTTGATTTGTTTTTCCCTTGTACAGAAGCCACATGTGCGACCAGTCCGTAGCAAAATATCCGTTTAGATTGCTAGACTAGTATCTACTGAGTAGTAAACTGTATGCTTCCGATATGTCCACAAAAATAATGTTGATGCATTGGTGGAATCGATTATCGTGAGATAGTCAGATGATCACATCTTGGAGTTCACCAATGTATGGTATATATGTTCGGTCAAGTTGGATGATTTGCGCAGATGTCTACTCCATTATGCATTGATCTTTTTAGCACTGGAGAGCGGCATGACGTTGGCTGCTGTGCCAAAATCAACCAAGTGGTTGTGAAAATTACAGTTGAAAATTTCAAATGAGAGCAAGAATGGAGGGAAACCCAAGTTTTCTTCTTCCATCCGCAGTGTGTTTATCACACTTGAAAGTGATCTGAGGGTGTGCTTTCTCCCTTGCTGGTAGAGGCTGCATTGTCCATTGTTGTCTGTCCCAATGCACGCAGTATGATGTCTTGCTGACTTTGGATCTTAGTTAGCTCAAACAAACTAATGTTTGTGTGAGTTTTATTCATGTCATCCACAATGTTGTAGTCCAGAGGGGGTAGATTCACCGAGGTGTCTAGGGTAAGACTGATGTTCATGTTGTCCAACGAAGTATTCTGCAGTTTGCTGCTCATGGACATACTCTTGTCCGCCGCTGTCTTCCCAGACTTGCTTTGTGTTTTTTGCTTTGGGGCAGCTGGTGGATCAACCTTCCTCATCAGCAGTCTCATATTTTCTTGCACTTCCCCAACTATAAGGGGAGCCCCTTTACTCCTAAGATTGTAACAATCATTTTTCTTTGGGGGTTGTTTCTCAGTGTTCGTCTTCAGCGCTGCTTGTGAGCACTGATACATGTTCACCACATGCCCATAAATTGATGTATCATCAGGTGCAACATCTTCGCCATTATCCGTGTCTTCTGGCTATTCCTACACATTGTTTTCTGCGTCAAATGTATGACTGCATATAGAGCCTACGAATCGCTTCCAGTCTAAACAAGAATTCTCTAGGTGACGATCTTTGTGGAATGAACATAATTTAGGATTTTTGCATTGATCGAGCTGGAACACAGAGCTATGAGTAGTTTTTGCAGTGTACTGGTTGCTTCCTGATGACATGCTTCCTTGTTTCTATCAGGGAAGATGGTTGTTCATAGACACGTCCATTTTCCGTTGTTTAAGCTCAGACACTTTTGTTGTCAAGTTCTTGACGAGGCGAGTGAGGTTTTCAATATCATTTGTTTCCTTATCTCTACCTTTGCTCGCCACCACCTAGGACTTCCTGCTCACATATTTTGAGTCCTTTGCTAGTTCATCATCCTTGATGACTCTAATCATGTGTAGTTCTTTCTCAATAGCAATAGGCTCTTCGCAATTTTCCAGTAGTGTTGGTTGCGTAGCTTGCTTGATGCACTGTGCAATGCTGGTTGGCAGTGTGGACATGTAGTAATCAACTTTGACAAAGTCATGAGGTTTCGTGTCTATTGAAAACTTTTTTAATATGAGTGTAAACCTCTGATTGAATTCTTTTACCTTTTCTTTCCCCTCCATCTTTAGGCTTCCCAATTCTTTGAGTAACATGGCTAGGGTCTTATCATTAGCAATTTTTTCAAGAAACGTGCTTTGGAACGCACCCCAATGATGTATGGAGTTGGATGGAATGTTGTGATGCCATGTAGCTACGCGACCATCCAAGGTACATAGAAACAATATACATTCTATTTCATCGTACCGTAACTCAAGGGTTTGCAGTTGCAGGTAGAAGTTGTCCAAATGGTATTTTTCCTTCACTATGATGTCAGGGTTGAACTTGATGCTCATTCTCTCCACCCGCTTCAACATCTTCTGCAAAGAACCCGAGAGATCCAATGGTCCTTGAGTCATCCATTAGATATTTTGGTCAGCCACCTCTTCGTCTTCTTCTTCTTCCTCCTCCTCTTCTTCATAATATGACGGTTCCGTCTCTGAGTCTATTGGTTCGTATATGCCTTTGCCTCCTCCGCTGACTTACCCTCCACCTCCTGTACCAGAATTTGAGCCCAAGATCACGAGGGTGTCTTGTTCCCCCTGTAAGAAGACTGGAGGTTCCTCTCCATCTTCAACAGCATCTGCCAGACCTTGAAGTTTGGCAAGAACTGCATCTTCCACTGATGATATAATGACCCCTGTGGGAGTGGTTTTTCACTTCCTTAATGCGTATGGAAGATGTTGTATGCCTGGGATCAGTTTGACTGGTTTCACGAACTAGTGGGTAATGGGATGGACGAAGCGAAGGTGATGATATGGAATTTCGTGTTTAGTCCTGGGAGGTGAGAAGTAACCAACTACAGAGTCATGTGTAGGTGAGAGGGAGTACAAATTACTGCCTTGACCATATGGTTGATGAGTGAGTCTGAGAGGACGTTCAGCCATAAACAACTAGTGGCCCTCCTTCTAGTGCCAGAAATGTTGACGATGTTGGACCTGCCAACATTTAGGGGATCACCCCGGTATGAAGTCCCAACTAGACCTCACACTGTTTGCTTTGGGAGTCCCATCCAGTATGATGAACCAGTTGCCATTATCTTAAATGTTTACCTCAGCTCTTTCTTGTCAGCATAGGAGAGTGGTCTGCTTTGTCTTCGAGTAGTGAGGTCCGCGTGCCTGGTGATTGCTAGTGTTACTTGTGTCAATGATTCTTTCATTGCAGAGGGAGAGGGTGGGAGTGAATCCCAAATCAGATGGGAGGAAACCCCAACTCTGTTAGGAACACACAACACAATAGGACGTGTGCAGGTTCCAGAGGAGTAGTCCACACGGATGCAAAAGTCACAACATACATGGAAATATAACACGTACAACACACAACAGATGAGTCCGGGTGAGTGCGATGGTAGTTATGGAAAGTTTATGTGAAAGGCATGTCTGATGTTCGGGGAGGTAACCAACACAGGCATGACAATGTTAAAATCTCAAACAACAAATTTTCATTAATATATATGTATTACAACAATTGAATGAGTTCAAGTGTTAAACATAGGTTAAAGCAACATGTATTACAAGTGTTCAATATTAGTCTTACAACAATTACAACACGTGAGAAAACATGTTGGCCTATGAGCAGGATTTTGAATTAAGCGAAAGTTCCAAGACACATTGTTACACCATACATAACTAACCCCGTGGGTGGGGCTTTGGAGCCACTACTTACTCCTCAAAGAAAATATTACAAACTCTCAAGGCTATGTGGAAGGAGCTGAGGTGAAAAAGTCCTCTGCATGTACAAATGAGGGGGTATTTATAGCCAAGGGTGAAACTGACCCTTATGGATATTCGAATTCCCTCATGACTGTTTGACTTCCATGACCTTTCAACTTTACATGACTCTTCGTATGACACGTGGATCTCTTGGACTTCCATGTTACATAACATTGATTGATAGTATGGCCCACATTAGAGATGTGGATGACATGACTTATGACAAGACTCAACATGACAGTGTTGGCACATTCGTGCTACTGCTAGTGTGCATGTCGCGCTGCAGTGTTGCTAGGTGATGGATGTCCTCATGGTGTGTCATAGCTTCACCTTCGCATGGAAAAGTGCACTGAGTCTTCGATGTTGATTGGGTTCTCTTGATGTTGCATTCACACATTTCTCCTTTCTTGTATGTTGGCATGCTTGATAGGTTTGTTTGTTCGTGGAAAGTGCATGTTCATCCATTCGTCCGTGAACACAACTTTGAATGATCGTCAGTTTGCTAGCACATCTCTTTGCATGCATCATTTGTTCATCCATTCACAAACAAGTCCACTTGAATGTACTCCCCTTGTTCATCCCATCCATCGTCGAGACATGTTTTCTTGTGTACCTATATCTGTAGTCACTCATAATGAGATGACATCAAATCCATAAACCTCATAGTCTACTAAGATGCATGATCGTTTCAGATGCAGGTGACTGGGAGAGAAGACAAGGTTGCGAGCTTCGAGCTGGCATGGAGGCTCCGGCAACTGCTAGTGAAAAATGCGCCGAAGTCACTGGGAGATGGTGACAGGAAATGTGGATCGGCAATGACTGTCTGCGGGGTCTGGCTCGACTGGAGGACAAATCTGCGCAATTTTTGGGAGGAGCAGTTCGGGCTGCGGGAAGGCTAGGAAAACAAAATTTGCACAATTTTTGGAAGGAGTGGGCAGTGGGAGCCTGGAAGCCAAAAATGCGCAATTATTAGAGGGAATTGGTATTTGGCTGCTGGGACCTTGGCAGTAAAAACTGCGTAATTCCTGGAGGGAACTGGTAGTTGGCTGCTGGGACCTTGGTAGCAAAAACTGCGTAATTCTTGGAGGGAACAGATAGCTGGCTGCCGAGAGATCCTGGTGGGAAAAAATGCACTGATGTGGGGAGGATGGCCTGCCGATCACCTCTGCGTAGTTTCTGAGCTGAGTAGACTGCTGGGCAATGGAGGTCTTGCTCATGAAATCTACACAATTTTTCATGTGAGCAGCCGATCGGTTGACTAGTGGGCTGGCTGGAAAAATTGCTCAATTTTCTGAGGGATATAGGGATGGGCATTGGGTTCTGTCTGGCTTACCTGTGCAATTTTCTTAGCCAGTGGAGTGGGAAAGGTCTACAGCGTTTGCACAATTTTTGAGGCGAGTCAGTCCCGGGGTGACTGTCAGGTCAAACTCTCCAGTTGACCAGCAGGAAGGTTGATCAATTAGCTTGCAGGCATCGCAGGTTGAAATGCCTTTCTTAGTGCTTCTGCGTTGTTCTGGGTGACAGTTGATTGAGTCGATGGCAGGGTGAAGGTTCGACTGTCAGAGGGGAATCTGGTTGTCAGAACTTCAGCAAAATGATTAAGTGTGTGAGCTAGTGAAAATGTACATACACGTACTTGCAAACACACACTTACATGACTTGACAACGAGACGACTCAAACCATATAGACACACATGCTCAACATGACTGACCGACAGTGTGAGCGACAAGCGTGACACTTGTGATTGATCGTTGGATGACTGTGATGATGCTTGCGCGATAGTGTATATGACTCCATGTGTGAGCGCGATAGATGTTTACATAGTGAACACAACATCTACACACGAAGCGAAGACCTTGTGTATGACCAAGACATGGTCATAAGCATGACATTGACATCAACATGCAAAAGTTGTCCGTCAAACGATCAAGTAAGGTGGGTGCGAAGACTCACACGAGATCATGGGGTGAACCCGTGTGTGTGCAGACATCAAATAAAACTCTCAAAGGAGGCTCAAAAATTGGATGCCGGCCAAAATTTTGGAGTGTGTTGCAGCCGCTACAACATATTTTTATACAAGTAGACAGAAAAACAGACTGCATGTGGAGAAAGTTATCTAGTGATGGCAATCTTTTTAGAATGGGAGATATGCACATCACAACATGCTATAGGCTGCGCTCGAGACAATTGCAAGAGGCTACCAAAAGCAACAAACAACCTTCCTTGTGTATTCTCCAGATCGATATGGCACATAACCAAGTTGGAGTTGTACTTGATGGATTTGATGTTTATGGAGTGGTCCCAAAGTTATTGTAATTTATATTTTTTATTTAGAAAAATTTATGAAGGACCAGCGAATGAATAGAGAAACATCCTTCAAGTTAATGGTTCTCAACATTCTTCGGCGTCGAGAAAACACATCATTGACTTGGTTATGTTGAGTCTATTATATGTTAATGTGTCTTGTTGTTCTTCGGTGCTTCAAGAACATTAGTTACATGTTTTATTCATATGTATGTAAGTGTATTTGTTAAAAAGGATCAGTTGTATAATTGACTACTAGATACACTTAGTACCCAGACAACTCACCCATACAACTATCAAAAGTGTACTTCAATGCATTTTGATAGATGGGAGTTGGTCCATAGGGTGATTCAATATCGAGATTGTTCTTCGAGAGGTCGAGAAGCATCAATTGTAAAAAGTTCATCAACGATGGTTAGAGGTAGTTATGTTTTAAATGGAGGTCAAGTGACAACTAGAAGATGTGGCGGTGAAGAAAGAGCAGTGTTTGCGAGATTCCAGAGTGGATGTGAATGATGATGAAGACCAATCAGACATATATCATGTTGTTGTTGTAATATATGTTTTGATTGTTTTCCATGTAACCATTAAGGGAGGGTGTTAGAAGTAATTCTTCCATGTCATGTGTAGTTGTCATTGTGAGTCCCTAGGCATCAATCTAGAAGATGTTGATTCCTACGTGATGAGTTGGAGTCATGATCATGATGTGTCGAAGTCAGTGTGTTATGTTCTATATATATTTAACTATTGTGATGAATAATATCATAGTGTGATTTTTGTTGTCTTGCATAATCTCTCTCTGCTCTCTTCGGATTTCTAACACCAAATACACACATGCATGTACCATGCATGCCAAAACTAGAAAGGAAATCACACATGCAAATCAATACCTGCAAAAAATCATGTTGTAGCTACTAGGTGTTTCTCTTCCTTGTTTGATCTTTGCTTTCCTATGGCTTCTTGGTCCTTTCTTTGCTTTCCTTGATCCAATTCCCGAGTGGTCCAAGAATTCTCTAAGTGTCCAGGAGTGTGAGAGAGAAAGAATAGAGAGAGAGAGCTCTAAAAATGAACTGACAAAAGGTACCAAGCAATCCTCAAAATCCTTTTTATTAATGAGGCCTCTATTTTCTTCAATTTTTCATTATTTTCCTTCATTTTCCTCCTCACTTGCAACCTGTGACCTTTCACCTTCAATTTCTCCTAATTTCCATTATTTTCATAAATAAATTACCAATAATGGCATTTTGCCTTTCCAAAGCCTTTTCCATTGCCTTTGCCAATTTCCTTAGCCATAATAAACCAAATGAACACCCACACTAGGATGCTTTTCCCAACACTCATCTTGGAATATGTGTCCCATGACCTTGGTTATTATTTTTCCTTTATTAACTTTATTACATGGAATTTTGACCAGGTTTGTTACAAAACCCTCCCTCTTGGGGTGACACTGTCCTTGGTGTTCAATGACATCTACAACCAACATGACTACTAAAAGAAAAACATACTACCCATGGAGCTTTATAACTTAGCTTGATGCGGTATTTACGATGATCAATCCGCTGAGAAGCAAACCAACATGACACATACCAACATAACAACATAACAACCATAACAAAAAGACACCCATACCTCTTATTAGATCTTTATAGCACAACTCATGCTAGTGTTTGCATCCATATACATATGTACATATACCAAAAAACATCATAGCAAAGCATGTACCAAAAAAATTCGCTCAACCAATGAATAGAGAAGGATACATAGCCCACATCTAATCCTCCATCTCTCATGGAGCTTCATCGAGCCCAGAGTGGTTCCACTGCACTATAACCTGCTCGATTGCTCGGTTCCAGATCATGAACATATTTTTTTGCAATACACACTGAGGTTCCAGCTGGAATTCTCCATCTGGATCCACTTGCAATACAAGCTAGTCAATCACATGATCAACATATTTAACATACTTCTTAAGCAATGATACATGGAAAACATCATTTACTTTCATTGTCAGAGGAAATGCAAGTCGATAGGATACTGGTCCAATCCTTTTAAGAAACTTGAAAGGTCCACAAAACTGAGGTGTCAGCTTGGAACATGATCCAATCCTCAAGGAGCTCTTCTTGGGCTTGATGCATAAGTACCCCTATTCACCAACCTGAAACTTCTTAAACAACATGTTCTGATCTGCATAAATTTTATTCTTTTCCTGTGCTACCTTTAGATTCTTCTTGACAACTGACATTTCCTATTCCATCTCTGTCAACATGTCCAGTCCTCTAAATACCCTATTCATTGGACCACTCCAACTGATGGGAGTATTATAACTCTACCCATATAGTGCCTCAAACACACTCATCCTCAATGAATCTTGATACCCATTGTTATAAGAAAACTGAACCAATGGAAGGTACTCCTCCCATATCCTATGCTAATGCATCACATACGTCCTCAACATGTCCTCCAATATCCTGTTGGCCCTCTTTGTCTTTCCATTTGTCTGCAGATGATAGGTTGTGCTGAAGGCCATCTCTATCCACAAACCTGCAAACAACTCCTTCCAAAAGTTGGAAGTGAACTTAGCATCTCTATCTGACACAATCTTCCTTGGAACACCATGCAACCTCACTACATCTCTGATGAATACATGTGCCATATCACTAGCCAAATACGTAGATTTTACTGGAATGAAGTGCACTACCTTTTTCAACCTATCTACCACAACCATGATGGAATCATGTTGTTTAGATGTCCTTAGAAAACCTATGATAAAATCCATGGAAATGACCTTCCACTTCCACTCTAGAATCAGAATTGGCTGTAGTAGTCCACCTAAATGCTTAAATTTTGCTTTCACCTACTGAGAGTCCAAACATCTAGCCATAAACTCTACCACATCCTTCTTTAGATTCATAAAATGATAAAACTTCTTCACTTTTATCAATATATTATGGTACCCTGGGTGACCTGAATATAGCTTTGCATGAAACTCTCGCAAGATAGTCTTCTTGAGCTCACTGTCATTCGGCACATATATTTTGTCCCTAAATCTGACCAACTATCTGCTATAAGATGATAGTCCACATTCTGACCACCTGTACTCTACTATAACCTATACATAAGATCCATGTACCTTCCATCCTGTTGTCCTTCCTGTAAGATACGATGTTGTAAGTCTGTCCCATAAGAACTCATAGTTTCTATGTGATTCGCCTGTAATCTCCTACTAAGAGAATATGCAACCCTATTCTCCTTACCATTAATGTACCTGATCTCAAAGTTAAACTCACTAATTGTGGCCAACCATCTAGCTTGTCTGGCATTTAGATTCAACTGGTAAAATAATACCTCAATCCACTAAGATCTCTCATTTATACAAACCTCCTACCAAGAAGATAATGCCTCCACATATTTAATGCATGGATGATCACTTCCAACTCAACATCCTATGTCAAATAATTATTCTCATGCTCATTCAGTTTTCATGACTCATAACACACTACATGTCCTTACTGCATAAGGACTCCACCAAGTCCTCTCTTGCAAGCATCAGTATGCACAAAAATCTCTTTGTCCAGATCTGTAATCTTTGACACTGGAGCATTTGTCAACAACGGCTTCAATTTCTCAAAATTGGCTGCACATTCCTCTATCCATTCAAATTTCTTACCTTGCCTCTCCAATGATGTAATAGGATATGCAATGCAAGATAACTTCTTAATGAACCTCCTATAATAAGTCACTTGCTAGCCCCATAAATTATCTTACGTCGTCCACATTTATAGGAGCTTCCCACTCCCATGATGTCCCTTATCTTCTTTAGATCCACTGCTATGCCTTCCTTGGAAACAACATGTCCCAAGTAATGTACCTCTGTTTAAAAGAAACTGCATTTTCTAAGCTTGGAATACAACTTATGCTCTCTCAGTAATCTCAACACTGGTGCTAAATGCTCGACATGCTCTTCCTTATTTTTAGAATATATCAAGATGTCATCAAGGAATATAATAACAAACTTGTCAATATAAGGACACAATACACTATTAATCAAGCACATAAACGTAGCTGGAGAATTAGCCAAACCAAATGGAACTACAACAAAATCATAATGCCCATACCTAATCCGAAAAGCAGTCTTGTAGATGTATTTTTATTTAATGCATACCTAACGGTATCCTGATCTCAGATCAATATTCAAGAACACTACTTCTCCCTTCAAATGATCAAACAAGTCATCAATCCTCAACAATAAATACCTATTCTTGATGGCTACCTTGTTCAACTGCCTGTAATCAATGAATAGCCTAAGAGTACCATCCTTCTACTTAAAAAAAAACACTAATGCACCCCAAGGTGATACACTTGGCCTAACGTAGCCCTTGTCAAGAATTTCCTTCAACTGTAACTTCAGCTCTACTAACTTTAGATTGCTCATCATGTATGGTGCCTTCGATGCTAGTGTTGCCCCTAGTACCAACCCAATGGAAAAGTCCACTTCTCTATGAGGTGACAACTTTAAAATATGTGCTGGAAACAAAAATTGATGCAAGATCAGGTACCTTCTAATACCTCCACATCCTCAACATCCTTACCTATATCACTAGAAATATGCATTTGCAAATAACACATGCCCTTTTCTACGATTTTTCTTTGCTTGCATAGCTGTCACCATTCTAACTGATGTTGCCTTCTTCTTACCCTGCAAGATCTTCTATTCTCCATTATCATCCAAACACTCAATGATCTTGTCATAATAATCCACTTTGGTCCTATGAAGATACAACTAGTCCATACCCAAAAGCATACTATATGATCCCAATGACAATACATTCAAATGTGCTGAGGTGGTCATACCATTCAACTCGAATTCAAAATCTCTTACCTAGTGATACACTCTCTTCTTTATACCTATAGCAAACTGTGCTAACCAAGATTTTGCATGCAATTCTTTTTTCAAACCACACTTATCCACCAGATCAGGACTAACATAACTATAATTGAATCCAGGGTCAATCAAAATGGAAATAACTTGATCACAAATCTTACCGTCCATCTTGATAACAGTCGCCTGGTGATCTGCTTGCTTGTTATCGAGTTCCTATTTCTAAGTACCTGGCCTATCAGGATGTCATAAGGTCAAATCTCCTCGGTGCCCTTGGGGTTAGGCCTTGCTAGTTTGGCCAATTGGTAGATCCCTTCAGGTTGATCTACCTAGATTTTCCCGTGGATGTAGTGGCGACTCAGTGTCTGTGAACCACATTAGAAAAATAAAATATATAATATATATATATATATATATATATATATATATATATATATTATATATATATTTTTATTTTTTTTTAAATGTAAAAATTATAATTGGCCATATATATAATAAAATTTCATGATTATATATATTTAAAAGCATAAAAATGAGAGGGTAAGAAAAAAATAGGGGATAGAGTGGTATACCATATTTATATGGCATAATCCATGATGAACCTTAGTATTGCAATAAGAATGTTGCAACTCCCAAGGCTACCAACTTAAATTATCAACATGAGGTTTGTACAAAATTAAGAGGCGTTGGCACTATATGTGCAACATGCAATGTGTCCTTCTTTCATTGATCGGATGCAATGAAGTGAATTCCATCAAATCCTAGCCTAAACTAATTGTTGAAATGGAAATGTTACTCTATTTGCAAAAAGGAAACCTAATTACTTTTGCAGAGAGGAATCCTAGTTACTTTTATAGAAAGAAAAGGCTATTCTACTTTTCGTGAATGTAAATGTTAATCCTATTTGTAGAAATGTAAAAAATAATCTATGTGCAGAGTGTAAATGGTACATCAAAAGGAAACCTAGTCTATGCAATAGAATAACAATGTTGGAAATAGAAGCCATAGATTAAGTTGTATGGAAAAAAATGAAATCATTCTTCAATAACTACATTCAAGATATATTTTTTCAATAGAGTTGACAAGTTGATTCATAAAAGTAATCATGAAAATCATCATTATGCTCTTCAAGTCATGAATCTGTCCACTAATCCAAACTACAAAGGTGAATTGCAATGGAGAAGAGGAAATGATTATGAGGTATTTTGGTATTACTCAATCACAGATTAAGAGCCTAGGGGTCATGATTCAAGCCTAAGGGACAAAAAAAAAGCTATTGTATCAAATCTGGTCAAGTTTACACGTGCTACAAGAGTGCTACAAGAGGTGCTACAAATGATCCTATTTTGCTACAGGAGCGAGATAACTTGACGAATGCCCAAGAAAATAAAATTAAAATGAGATGAGAAAAAGCTTGTTATTAATTAGGATGTATTAGGACTCCATTCCAAGTGGAATCACTATGAAATAACCTTTTTAACACGTGCTAAAAAATAACAGAAAATTACTTACTATAAAAACTAGAAATTCGAGAACTAGTGAGCTAGTTAACCTACCAAATTCCTAACCTAATCAAGTGAAAATTATATGTGGGTAATTTTTTTTATTAACTTCACTTTTTTTATGACCTAATGCAAGTGGAATCAACTAAAATGAAGATTATTAATACGTTCTAAAAAATAGCATAAAATTACTACTATTTTGCTCCAAGGGACTTCCAGAAATTCTAGATTTGTGAACTAGTAAACCAATCCAAGTAGCTCAATGATGGATATCACCTTTCAAATTTGTTCTAAGGATGCATAATTATTTTGAATCTATAAGTAACCTACAGACAACTCACTTCAATCATTTAACCAATAGGACCTACAAAAAAAGAAACGTGAATAGTAATGCATAAATAAGAGATGCAAGTGAAAAATACATTCAAAGGAAATAAATAAATTGTACAAGAGGGTTATGAGGCTCTTGGGATGGCCAAGCCCAAGTAAAATCATAGTACTATGGAGGAAACCAAGTTTTAGAGGCTAAAAATGGCACCAAACTTCATTATTTGAATTAATCCAAGTACATCCCTACTAGAAATGAAAGTGGAGCTACTAAGTAACAAGTTTTCTCCACAAGAAGATGAAGAAATACATTCCCCTAGAGGAAAATTCAAATAGGTACTTATACAAATTGATTGGGAAGCATTCTCCTTTAAAGGAGGAAACTTTCTCCTCCAAAATCCCTCAAATAGTGGATCTAGTTCCCAACACTAGGAATCTGCATTAAATGATAAGGAACACATTCCTATATTTTCTCAATCACTGGAGCTCCAAAATTTGTGCAATAATTTCATAATATATTGTTCATTTATTATCCAAGCTTGATCCATCGTTTAGAAGGGAGCAAGTCCCTATATTATCTCATTCAGAATTTACTCCATATTCTCTCAATATTCTTCAAAAATAAATAATATTAGGCACATAATATGAAATTACCTCTAAACCTTCTTAAGAACATATTAAAGCTAAGAAACCATTATTAAGTGTATAAGGAGAGATTTAATATAGCCTTTGTGTGCCTAGGAAAGGTTAGATGGGCTTTAATTTATGTCTAGTTTGAAGGCCCATCATACCCCCTACAACGATTGTTGCTCATCCTTTGAGCAACCTATCCAAGTTCTTGCCATGTTGTGCTTCTTTTATGCCTCAAATGTCTTTTCATGCGATTCCCTTCCTTAGCACAATGGAATATGTTTTGGATGGCTACCTGCATTGGATGGCCTTCATGGACAAACTTTCCATGGTGGAAATTTGTGCCTCCTTTTCCTATAGTTGCTCTCTAAGCCTATGCAACTTCTCCTTCATGACTAATTCTTTTAGCCCCAAGTCAGCCAATTCCTTACTCATTTGTTGCACTTTTTCCTTCATGAGGCCCACATCGTCCACCTTCTTGGATTTTGCAATTTGTACCCATATGTGAGTTTTTTATCTTTCCCTTTCTAGCTTAAAGAAGAGTGATAGCAAATTTGGCAGGTATAATTCTCCCACCCTTAACAAATTTGTAGTAGGATCCAAGATAAGGTTGTGGATCAGGCTCCTGGAGTTCTTGGAGGTATTTTTCTTCCCCTTTTGATGTGGCAACCCCTTCCTGTAGCATTCATTGTTTCTCCCGTAGTAGTCCTTATTTTTGTGTTTAGCTCCTATGTTTTCAATTGTAGCAAGGTAGTTTGTGCTTTGAACCTCTTAGATGTGACTTCTTTAGTAGTGGGCCTCCATATGGGTGAAATTTTCCCTCCTCTAGCACTCTATTAGCTTCCTGTAGAAAATTTGTTCCTTCCTGTAGTAGTGATGTTCCTTCCTATAGCAACTTTGTTATTCCTATAGCAATTTTGTTCCTTCCTATAGCACACAACTTGAATCATGTAGCAACTAATATTTGCATGCCAAGAGGTGGTGGGCCCACCTTTTATTTATATATATATATATATATACAATTTTTTTCTCTTTTTTCATTGCATGCAAAATAAACTCAGAGTGCTTTTTTTTAACTGAGTTGGCCCTCACTAACCCCTTCACACCCATCGTCCTCCATTGTGACTAAATGATTACAACTCACTTTCTCAAGTCCTCTTCACTTTTTTATTGTTCCTCTCCCACATGTGCAGGTGTCTTGGTGGAAAATTGAAGCTAACTACTAGATAAGGCTGACATTGTTCTGTACTAATTTTGGCTATAAAAAACCCTTTTCCTTCATACACTTGCAATATTTTTCAAGATAAAATAAGTTCTTAGGAAAGGTTTAGGGGATTGCATACCCGAGACTTACCCTCGATGTGTTTTTGCAGGTGATGTTGAGGATGTTGATATGACTGTTGAATCTTCCTTTGGTGGGTCTGAAGCTGCTAGTAATGATCCTTTAATGGTTGCATGGATGATTTGGACATGGGTGAGGCTATTTTTGAGTGTCTTCTGTGAGGTCATTTCTTTGTCTCCCTTGCGTTCTGCAATTTCTTAAGAAGAATATAAACATTTTATGTTCTCTGCTGATTGAAACTTGATGATACAGGTCCTTTATGTTTTGTGTAGGTGCTTTTGGAATCAAGTGTTGTTGCTTTTTAAGTGATCAAGAATCCTATAACAGCTAATATGAGGTCCTAAGGCTGCTGAAGGATCAAAATTGCAATCCTCAAGTACTCATGGTACTTGAATTCTAAATCTGATGCTCTAGCTATGGTATGATAGGGGATGTCTAGGATGATATAGGACTGTTTGTCTTCCTGTAGAAGTCACATAGACCCTACTAGGATCATTATTTCCTTCAGGTGATACCTTTAAAAATATTGATAATTCATGAGTAATTTATTATAGAGTTGAGACTTCTGTGATCCATAATATGTTTGAGAGAATAATTTCAGAAAAATCACATAAAAAAATCATCTGTCAACGCGTTTCGAACCAACCAGTGTGGTTCATTTTCATGAGTAATTTGTTGACAAGAATCAAAATCCTTTTCTATGGTGGAAGGGATGGAAGAAGGGGTGAAAATGGGATATTTTCATGGATAGAGATGAAAATGAGAGTGGAGAATAGGTCAAATTGTGTGGAAAGTAAATTATGAGGCTATGGTGGACCCCTCCTCTTGTTCCTAGATGAAAAAATAAGATATGAACCCTTTATCCATGCCAATCACGCTCCTATAGCAATTCTATGTTGGAAATAAAATTGTGAGGGGGGGTGAATAAGTATTATCTATTCAATAATTTTTCATTTCCCAAAAAAATTTATATACGCTACTTTTGTGAAGTGAACTAGTGTGTACATGCTACTATTATTAGAGAAACCAATGTATACCTAAATAACTTATGATTTAATCATATTATCATGTGTTGATCTTCAATCATTGAATTGGTAACTTGTTAAACAGTGCTATAAAACCATAATAAACAATCACACATGAGCAACACACATGAACACCAAGATTTAAGGTGGAAACCCAATGCGAGAGAAAAGCCACCTGTTGTTGTCGTCTCTATCTTATTTTAATAATAAGAAAATATGTTTACAATCTTGTACTGATGCAGACTCATATCAGTACGTAGGCATCCACCTGCAGAAGGCTACAACCTTCTCTTGTTTTCCAGCTTCTACTGGAAGGGAGCTGCAACCCCCTAGCTCTTGTACTAGCCAATGTGTTTACTAGTACGTAGGCATTGGCCTACAGAAGGCTACGACCTCCTCTTTTCTTCCAGGGACCACGTTTCATAAATTTTCAGACTGGATGCTCTTGGCACACAACAATACACATGGAGGCTTGGTTTCATCAAATTTTCATACTGGACCCATCAAAACTTTCAAACTACATCAACCAATAATCAGTTAATCTGAACAATCAGATCACTGTCACCAGAACACTGTGCTAAACCCAGAAACCTTCATCATCATTCAAAACCAGTTTCAACCTCAAAAATATTGCATCAGAATGTATATGCTACTTTACTGAACCCAACCTGCGTGTATACACTACTTCCTTTAACCAAACCTGCGTATACCTTCAAAACTACTAAAACATAAAACTTATTAATCAAGTCTGTACCAACCAACAATATACATGAACATCTAATGTCAATTTACAAAGCTTTACACAGGTAGTAGCAGAGATCACCCTTCTCACTTTACAATCAATAAATTAGATACCAAACTCCTTATGCATTCAGTTTTACATTCAGATCTAAGAAGACTTCATTAACAGAAAACAATAAAACAACAGAACTGATCAGATAGATCAGTCAGATATGAAGAATAGGCTTTTCCTTTGTATACGCTACTTGGAAGAGTAGAACCTGCATGTACATGCGCTTTTACCGAGATGAGCTAGCGTATAGATCTGCAAATATTAACTCATAACTTTGCTGCTATTCCGAACTTTAGACAAACCTAGATCATGACATTTAAAGAACAAAATAGGTGTAGATAATCAGATCTATCCCAACCAATATCAGATCACTCAATGATAAGTCATTTCAGGTCTCATGATCCTAATCCAAAATTGAATTCAAGGTGCCAAAATATTTCAGACCAAATCACAAACATAGCCCCTGCAACATAAAATATACCTCTGATAGAAGTATTCCTTAGAAACCCTTTCACGTGCACACCATGGCCTTATGATCTTCTCCTCCTTATATAGTTTTAGGCTTTTCTCAATACCTCGGACCAAAATCACTTAGGACTTGTGGTATTCTTGGACAAGATCAAATAGTCATTACTCCGCTCAATATTGTGGGCTAATACCATGGTATTGACCCCTGGTATTGTTTACTCTTGAATTTTCTTGATTTTCCAACATATACACGCTTTTCTTCTTGCGTAAGTGTGTGTATACGTATACACATCTTTTGTTTTGTGAACCAGCGTGTATACATTGTTTTGACTAAGTGGACCTACGTATACATCTTAAAACTACTTTACACCATCCTTTTCCTTCAACTTATTTATTCTGATTAGTAGACCTTAGTTCCATCTTCCTGTTCTTCTGTACCAATGCCCTATTACCTCTAAATAGACCTGTTACACTGAGAGTTGCCCTTTGTCAAAACTAAACTGGCCTGTGAGTGAGTTTCCATCAAGGACAACACTTGTATCATAATGCCAACAATCTCCCCCTTTAGACTTGATGGCCACCATGCTGGTGTTGATTACTGCAAGCTGTAGAAACTATTAGAGATAACAAGCAACACAAAAATACTCTCCCCCTTTGACATCAAGGGCAAAGGGTGGACCAAGATACTCTCCCCCTTCGATATATAGTATGTTGTCCATGCTCCCCCTAAGTGCATGTCGAGTTTGCAGAGATATTTTTCAAAATAATAACATGAATCTATAACTCAACTAAGTGAGTATGACCTCCCTATGACCAATGACTCATACATACATCAATTACACAGCCAAGTGGGGATACACAATATTTGACTCATCCACCTAACCAAGTGGGGATATACCAATTGTTTATACATGACAGAAGTACAAAAATTATTACATCATCCATCCCATGCAAAGTGCGGATACAAATTACATCATATGTCCAATAGGACTCATTCAAACATAGATCGTGATAGAATAAGTCATATCACACCCTATATCTTTACATGACTTATGCAACAAACGATATAATTGTCTAAAGCCATCGCTGAACTCAGCAACCATGATGCCAACAATGTAGAATGTGTGTGAAGGATAATGCTCCCCCTGAACCTGTGCTACCTGTGCATTTTCAACAAGTCATTCATCAAGGCATCTTTGTTAGTCAGATAAAATTCAATGAACAAAGCATATCGTCAGACTGTAATCATCAATATCAGACAGAGAACCCATATCAGAGTTTGACCCATTGTTTTTCTATTAGAAAAAGATATATGATCCTTCAGCCACATAAACCCTCATGTATACCTAACTATACTTCATGAAACCCACTTATAATAACCTTCCTCTGAAAACTAGATTTAACAGCAGGATGATGCATCAACTACTCCTAGCTTTTGTCTGAGGTACTCAAATGTTTCTCTGGGAAGCAGTTTAATGAATATATCAACGATGTGTTCTTTGGAGGGAACATACTCCAATTTAGCCTTTTTTTCAAGCACTTGTTCTTGTAGAAAATGGTACTTAATGGGTATGTGCTTGGTCTTGGAGTTCATGATTGGATTTTTAGAAATAGTGATGGCACTTGTATTATCACATAGAATGGAGATGGGTGGAGTACATGTGATTTGAATGTCTTGCAATTTTTGCATTATCCAAAGTAGTTGTGTGCAACAAGATGCAGCAGCCACATATTCTGCGTTAGCTGTAGATAAGGCAGTCGAACTTTGTTTCTTGCTGAACCAAGACACCAATCATGAACCCATAGAGAATGCTCCTCCACTAGTACTCTTTCGATAATCCACATTTCCTACCCAATCTACATTTGTATAAGCATTAAGATTAAGATATGTATCTTTAGGATACCATAGACCAAAGTCTTGAGTTCCTTGAAGATATTTAAAAACTCTTTTTACCGCCTGAAGATGTGATTCCTTTGGATTTTCTTGGAACCTTCCAACAATTCCTCCTACATGCATGATATCAGTTTTGGTACATGTTAGATAAAGCATACTTCCAATCATAGATCTGTAAGTTGGTTGGTTTACTGCTGGTGATTCATCATTAGAACTAAGACCACATCCTGTTACCATTGGAGTACATACTGGTTTAGAATCTTCCATTCCGAATTTCTTTAGGATCTGCTTGAGATATTTGGTTTGTGAACAAAAGATACCATATTTTGTTTGTTGTACTTGTAGACAAAGAAAATAAGTAAGTTCACCAAGTAAGGACATTTCGAATTCTTGCTGCATTACTAAAGCAAAATTCTGACTCATGGATTCTTCATTGTTACCAAAAATGATATCATCAACATAAACAACAATAATTAGCAGTTTATCATTTTCAATCTTTGTGTATAAATTGCTATTTGGAGAACCTTTCGTGAAACCTTGTTGTTGTAGATATTTGTCAAGGTGGTAATACCAACCCCTTGGAGCCTGTTTCAGGCCATAGAGAACCTTTTTGAGCTTGCATACAAGTTTTGCATCATTTCCAAGAATGAATCCTTCTGGATGTTCAATATAAACTTCTTCTTCCAAATCACCATTAAGAAAGGCTGATTTTACATCCATTTGATATACTTTGAATTTTCGAAGACTAGAAAGAGCAAGAAACATCCTTATGGCTTCAAGTCTGGCAACAAGTGCAAAAGTTTCTTCAAAATATATACCTTCTTGTTGAGCATACCCTTTAAAACAAGTCTTGCCTTGTTTCTAATAACTTCTCCATTTTCATTTAGATGATTTTTAAATATCCATTTTTTTCCTATAACATTTTATCATGAGGTCTAGGAAATAATTCCCAAGTATCATTCTTTTCAATTTGGTCGAATTCTTCATCCATGGCCTTGACCCAACATTCATCTTAGAGGGCTTCATTTACATTTTGAGGTTCTGTGGAGGATAGTAATGCTAGATAACTTGAGGTCCTTGTAAGAGTTCTTCTTGTCTGTACTCTAGACCCTTTTTCTCCTAGAATTTGAGATTTTGGATGATTCTTCTGAACATACATGGATGGACTCTTTTCCCTGTCTATTGTACCTTCTTTGATGCTTCATTGGTTTCTTCTTCTATATCATTTTGATTTGATGTGGGAAAGCATTCCCGATCTTCATCATTGTCATATTCCTTTGTTGATTTCATTTGTTCTAGATTTCTGCATGCTTCATCAATTACAACATCAATGTTTTCAACAATTTTCCAAAGTGTTTTGTTATAACATCTGTCTCCTTTACTTCTGGATGAATAACCAAGAAGAATTCCTTACCATACCAAAGTTCATATGGAGTTTGATTACTATTTACCCAAACATTCGCTTTGTTGAGAATAGTTATAGTCACAAATGCAACTTCTCCCCAAAAGGTTACAGGAGTTCCAAATTCATCAAGCATAGCTTGAACCATTTTTTGAATTATTCTGTTCATTCTTTCCACCACACCATTTTTCTGAGGAGTTATTGTGATAGAGAATTGCTTTTTTATTCCATGGTGTTCACAAAAGTCAAAGAATTCATCTGATATGAATTCTCCCCCTCGATCAGATCTGGGACATTTGATTTTTCGATCTGATTCATTTTCAACTAAAGCTTTGAAGGCTTTAAACTTTTCAATTGCTTTATCTTTGTGCTTTAGTAGACCTATCCAACACATCCTGGAAAAATCATCAATAAATAAAATAAAGTATTCTTCTCCATGAGGTGACTTTTTCCTTGTTGGCCCACATAAATCAGTATGGATGAGTTCAATGTAGGTTTTAACCCCATACAAAAATTACCTGCATATGAATTCTAAAACATAGAAAATAAACAATGCAAGAGCATAACACATAAAACACATATACACAGATATTTTTCCCCAGATCCCAAAACCGGGACTACTAGCTTTATTTTTCATTATGTTCCTTTCAATGTTACAATACATATTTATACATGCCGAGGCATCTAATACCATAGATCGAAAACCATCGTGTCCAAAACCATGGACCAAAAACCATCACGTCCAAAACCATGCAAAAAACCATAGGTAGGTCCGCTGAATCTAATATAGGGTCCAAAAAACATTTTCCCCGGGGCGCTGCCCTGGATCCCGTAGCCCCCGCTGCAGAGTCAATGCAATGAAGGGGGGGCTTCGCCCCCCCTCTAACCCCCCCGTAAACTACGTAGGCTAGTCGTGGAAATAATATAACACAACCCAACATTCTCCCACTTGTTGTTTTCTTTCCAAAGGGGGCCACATGAGAGCTTAGTCATTTATCCAGCCTTGAAACACCCATTGTTTCTCTACACCAAGAGAACTTCTCAGAGCTCACATATTTTTTCAATGCATCTGCAGTATTCTTCAAAGTGTCCACCTTTACCAACAACATATTTTTGTCTTCTATCATATCCCTCACAGAGTGATACTGAACATCAATGTGCTTTGTCTTTGAATGATAAGCAGGGTTCTTTGCCAAGAAAATTGCACTTTGGCTGTCACAGTCTATCCTTATAGCTCCCTGTACTAACCCCATACTTGAACACAATATCTGCAACCAAACTGCTTCCTTGCTTGCATGAGTGGCTGCCATGTATTCTGCCTCTGTAATTGATAATTCCACTATAGATTGTTTCTTACTCATCCAGCTGATTGCACCTCCAAATAGGTTAAACACATATCCACTTGTAGATCTTCTCTGATCCAGATCTCCAGCCCAATCTGCATCAACAAAGCCACGGATATCCAAAACTCTATCCAATCCTGGTCTTCCTTGGTAGCACAAACCATAATCACTAGTGCCACACAAATACCTGAAAACCCACTTCACTGTTGTCCAATGCTCCTTTCCTAGTTTTGACATAAACCTGCTCAATACTCCCACTACATGTGCAATGTCTGGTCTAGTACAGACCATTGCATACATCAAGCTACTGACTGCACTTGCATATGGAACACGAGACATGTAGTTTTCCTCTTCTTGTGTCTTGGGACACTGTTCAGTAGATAACTTTACACCTACAGGAATAAGAACCTTCACCAGTTTACTATCCTGCATATTAAACCTTTGCAGTATTGTCTCGACATACTTCCTCTTGTTTAACCAAAGATTCCTCTTTGCCCGGCCTCTTTTAATTTCCATGCCCAAAATATAGTTTGCAGCACCAAGATATTTCATGTCAAATTTGGAGGACAATTGGGTCTTCAAATCCTCAATAATTTCTTTGTCATTTTCAACCAGCAACATATCATCCACATACAACACCAGATAAATAACACAGTCACTAATTAATTTAAAATACACACAATGATCTGCGTTTCTTCTGGTGAAGCCAAGTCCCCATATAAATGTATCAAATTTATGATACCACATCTTTGGTGACTGTTTTAACCCATACAGAGACTTCTTTAACTTGCATACCAGTTCTTTCTTACCCTTCACCGCAAAACCTTCAGGTTTCTCCATGTAGATCTCCTCTTCTAGATCCCCACGAAGAAATGTTGTCTTCACATCCATCTGTTCTACCTCAAAATCAAAAGTAACAACAACAGATAGAAGTAATCTAATAGAAACTACCTTGGCAACAGGAGGAAAAATATCGTTGAATTGAGGCTTCTGTGATCCATATCAAGTTTATGAGATATTTTTCAGCGTAAATCACATGATATTTCATTTGTCGACGCGTTTCGAACCAACCAGTGTGGTTCATCCTCAGGACAAGTTGAAGGATCAGATCTAGCTTAGCATGTTAAATAGTGAGAGCAAAACATCCAACGGATATAATTCTTGACCAGGTAACATCTAAATTTGATCGGGAAACGGTTAGTTGGACTAGACTAGGGGCATAACCTTTATTTAATTAAATAAGTTAAATTGATTTGATTATTAAATTGATAGTTAGTTATATTCTTATTAAATTAAACATTAAAGGATTAACTGTTTTATAAATATATATTAAATTAATTAATTTTAAATTAGTAATTAGTAATAAAAGTTACTGACTAAATATAAATATATAAATATTAGAGTGATTTAAGGGTTAGCAAGAATAATTTAAATTTAATTAATTGTTTATTTAAGACATGAAGGTCTGTAAAAGATCCTATTGACCCTAAAGACATGAAGGGCGTCTATGTCATCCCTTGTTCTTGTGGGATTCCATATATTGGTGAGACAGGACGCTCTATCAATCAAAGGATTAGCGAGCATTCAACCGACCTGAGGCATGGTAGGACCAAATCCTCAGCCTTGGCAGAGCATGCCGAGAAGACGATGCATCATGTATGTATCGAAGAGGCTCAAGTCATTGCTAGAGTTGCTCAGTTTCACCATCGCAAGTTTAGGGAGGCCCTGGAGATTGAAAAAAGGCCGAATAATCTTAATAGGGATGATGGCTGGAAGATCAGCAGCTGCTGGGTCCCAGCCCTATCTTCCTAGCCTCCGAGGTCCCTTCTTGGTATGGTCTCAGTGTTTCTTGTTTCCTTTCCTTAAGAATTGTTTCCTTTGGGTTTGTGGTTTATTTGCTTGCTTTTCTCTTGATTTGATTTGTTCTTCTTTTAATTATCACCCTTATGGTCTTGATTTAGTCCCCTCTTTTTCCCTTTATAGTCGAAGATTATTAAATTTGGCAACCTGGGTATATTTAGCATAATATATGATTAAGAATAATTGAACTATCCTTAGATTGTAAGGTAATTATTTAAGTTTTAATAATTATATAGGTTTGGCTGATAATTGATATAAATTGATATAATATTTTAATATCTAAACCTTAAATAAAAATTTATTAGAATGATTAGATATTAAAGAATTTTAAATTGATATATTTATATATATAATTAAAAACAAATATATATATATATATATATATATTTAAACATTAAATATAATATTATTAGAATGTTAGGTATGGTAATATATTAATTTATATATATACTTATATGTTTATATATATATATATATATATATATATATATTAGTTTTGATAACTAACCATTGATCTAATTCAATTTTTAGTAAAAATTATAGTTTTCTAATAATTTATATAAATAATTTAAAAACTAAATATTAAATATAGTATTATATTAGGTATGGAAAAATATTATTATATATAATTATTTATATATATATATATATATATATATATATATATATAGAATAATTTAAATAGATTAATAACCTCTAATCTGGTTAAAATTTTTACCCAGTTTACTTAGCTCTAGAAGTATAATAATAATTATAAAGAATATTAATATTAATTTAGTTAAAGGGGGTTTGACTGGGTCCTTAAGTTGAAAAATAGCCGTTAGTCTTTTTAGCCGTTGGAGTCTCTGCTTGGACTATTTAACTCGCTATACTGGATCTGTATCTTCAACTTGTCCTGACGATGAACCACACTAGTTGGTTCGAAACGCGTCGACAAATGATCAATTATGTGATTTCTAAACAAACGTTAGGGATCACAGAAGTCTAAATTCCTTGTTTATTTAAGTGTTAAATAAACTTATTACCATATATTTTTATCCACATTATTTATTAAATTAAATAAGTTAATTTAATTTGATTATTAAATAGATAGTTAGTTGTATTCTTATTAAATTAAAAGTTAAAGGGCCATATGAATATAGAGGGTTTTTAACTATTTTATAAACTATTAATTAAAAATATATATTAAAATAAATTAATTTTAATTTAATAGTTAGTTATAAAAGTTATTAACTATAAATATATAAATATTAGAGTGAATTGAGGGTTAGAAAGAATTTTATTTTTTAATGATATAATTTTATTAATTGTTTATTTAAGTGTTAAATTAATATATTAACAAAGATTGATTTCAAGATTATTTTTCTTTTATTAATTAAAATAAAAATTATTAGTATATAACTAATAGCATAAACTAAATGCTATTAAAATACCTCAAACCATAACAACCACTCCTCAAAGAAACAAGGCCACAGGATATGGGAAACCAAGGGGAAATTTGCTAAAAAAGAAAACCAGAACAAGCTATAACCTAGGGGGGAGGAGATGGGAAGAAAACGACTAGGAAGAGAGGGTTGGGATCCAGCAACTACTGATCTTCCAGCCATCCTCTCTATTGAGATTGCTTGGCCTTTTTTCAATCTCAAGGGCTTCCCTAAATTTCCGGTGATGGAATTGCGACACTCTAGCAATAACACTAGCCTCCTCGATACAGACATGATGATTGGTTTTCTCTGCATGCTCTGCCAAAGTGGAGGACTTGGTTCTCCTATGCTTAAGGTCAGCTGTGTGCTCACTAATCCTTTGACTAATGGATCGACCAGTCTCACCAATATAGGGGGTACCACAGGAACAAGGAATGAGATATACCCCTTTCATGTCTTTAGGGTCAATAGGATCCTTCACAGATCTGAGTGACATACGAATGTTGATAAGGGGTCTAAAAGATGAAGGGACATTATGCTTCTTAAGAATCCTCACAATCCTATCAGTGGTTCCCTGAACATACAGAAGATGGACACCTGGAATCCGTTCTTTCGACTCTCTTTTAGTTAACAAATTCTTGGCCGCTTTGAGGAAAGCCTTCTGTCCCATGTATCTACTATAATCGTTCTCCACAAAGACATTAAGGAGATGGGATTTTTCCTCCTCGAAGCTCTTTTCATCAGAGATCCTTATGGCTCGAGTAGCAAGGGTGTTGAGAACCCCCAACTTTTGAGCTGGGAAATGGTGGGAACTAGCATGAAGATACTGCTCCGTATGTGTTTTCTTACGAAACACTCGGTGGGAGAGGGAACCATCACTATTCTTAGAAATGAGAATATCAAGGAAAGGGAGGCAACCATCGACTTCTTGTTCCTTGGTGAACTTGATGGCCGAGGACTGACTGTTGAGATGATCGAAGAAGAGATCTAACTCCTCTTGGCCATGAGACCAGATGACATTAGTGTCATCTACATATCTTTTCCAAAGCTTAGGCAGGAGGCGCGCTGAGCTTAGAGCCTTGGATTCAAAATCTTCCATAAAAATATTCGCAACAACAGGGGATAGGGGTGAGCCCATGGCAACCCCACAGGTTTGCTCAAAGAACTCTCCTTCAAAACTGAAAAAGGTCGAAGTGAGGCAGATCTCCACTAACCAAGCGGTATCAAGATCTGTTAGACGGTTGATCACCTCCATGGCCTGATTTATAGGGATGCAAGTGAATAGGGAAATAACATCAAAATTGACAAGAATGTCTCCAGAGTCCACCTTAATGTCCTTGAGCTCCTCAATGAAGGAAGCAGAGTCTTTGACGAAGGACTTTGTACAACCAACTAAGGGTTTAAGCTTTAGGTAAGGAACTTAGCAAGAAAATAGGTAGGACTGCCAATGGTGTTGACAATGGGCCTAATGGGAGCTCCTTCCTTATGACTTTTAGGGAGCCCATAGATTCTAGGAGTGATAGGATTTCTCTCAATGAGTTTATGGTGCAGGGAACTCACTGAGTTATAGGATTTAATGGCAAGGGCAACATTTCTGGAAATTTTCTTTAACGGGTTTTTGGGAAGCTTCTTATAGCTTCCACTATTATGAAGATGATCCAACATCTTATTGCAGTAGTATACCTTGTTAAGAATGACAACAGCCCCACCTTTGTCAGCCTTTAGAACAACAACATCATTATTCTTATTTAGGGATCTGAGGGCTTCAAATTCTTCTCTGCTAAGGTTGCTCTTAGGAGGCTTAGCCTTCATTAGGACAACCAGCACTTAGGAATAACCTTTTTCTACCAACCGAGCTTTGTATTTCTCCACCTTTCCTTATGCATTTGTCTTTTTCTTGAACACCCATTTGCTGCCAATGGTTTCCTTCCAGCCCACAACTCCACCAGATCCCAAGCCTCATTTTTGTGCAAAGATGCCATTTCATCAACCATGGCCTCTTTCCAGAGTTTTCTATCCTCCAAATCTGCTGCTTCCTTCATAGTTCTAGGATCATCATTAGTAATAGATAAAGAAAAATTTGAATAGAAAGTAGATGGATTATACCTTTCTAGATGCCTTCTTTCTCGAACTGATCTTCTTACAATTGAAGTTTGTGGCTCTTCATTTTCTGATTCCTCCTCTGTTGTAGAGTCTGATTCTTCCTCCTTTAGGTCAAACTCTATCTTCTTAGGTTCTTTTGATGGGACTTCATGTTTAATAACATCTTTCAACTCTCTAAAAACCACATCTTAGTTGTACACAACCTTCCTTGTTACTGGGTTCCAAAGCTTATAACCCTTTAAACCATCCTTATACCCAATAAAGATGCACTTTTCATATTTACTATCCAACTTGGTTCTTTTCTCCTTTGGAACATGTACATATGCATCACATCCAAATATCCTGAGATGTGAAAGAGAGGGTTTCTTACCAGTCCATACCTCTTGTGGAGTCTTATCCTCCAATACTGATGAAGGTGATTTGTTGACTAGGTAACATGTTGTATCCACCGCCTCTACCTAGAATTCTTGTCCTAACCCGACACCACTGAGCATGCTTCTTGCCCTTTCCATCAACGTCTTGTTCATTCCTTCTGAAAATCCATTTTTCTCAGGTGTGTATGGAGTAGTCTTCTGCCATGCTGTACCACACTTCTTACAGAATTCTTCAAATTCCTTGCTGCAAAACTCTCCACTGTTATCTGACCTCAACACCTTTATCTTCTTCTCTATCTAGTTTTCCACCAAAGCCTTAAATTCTTTAAACCTGTCAAAGACTTTAGATTTATTCTTAAGGAAATATATCCATGTATTCCTGGAGAAGTCATCTATAAATAATACATTGTACACAGACTTACCCAGTGATGGAACCTTCACAGGTCCAAACACATCATTGTGCACAAGCTCTAATATCTGTTTTTCCCTCTTACTACCAGAGGGGAAACTCACTTGATTCTGCTTCCCATATACACAATTTTCACTGAAATCAAAATTGAGAGGGCTATTACTCATAGCTTCTACCATACCTTTACCATGAAGTATTTGAAGGCTCTTCTCTCTAGAGACCACTAGATCTTTTGCTCCACTTTTAGGAACCACAGAATTGTTGCACTTATCAACAACAGTGCTACCTTGCAGCTTGTACAGAGTTCCAATTTAAACTCCCCGCATCAATAATAGTGCTCCTCGAACCATCTTACATGTATCCTTCTCGAACATTGTTTTTACACTTGCATCATCCAACTTGCTTACAGAAATAAGATTTCTGGCTAATGCAGGAATATGCAGAACACCTTGAAGTGTTCTTACCCTTCCACCTTGCAACTTCAACTTTACTTTTCCTCGAACAATGATTCTAGCCTTCCTGTCATCCCCCAAGAAGACATCACCACCATCATATTTCTCATACTCACAAAACCACTCTCTATGGGGAGTGAAGTGAAAGGATGCACCTGAGTCAATCAACCATGCCTCATGATCTACATGTGTACTTGAAGAAGCCAAGTACACATACCCACTTTCATCTAAGGTCGTTTTCACCTCTGCAAAAGGAGCATCATCAGATCCCTTTCCTTTGTTAAGAGATTTAGATTTATAGTCCCTTTTGTAGTGCCCTTCCTTTTCAAATTTCCAACAAACCACCTTTACAAGTTTTCCTAGAGATTTAGATCTCCCTCTAGATTTAGATCTCCCACTCAATGACGTATTTTTGTTTCTGTTCTAGGACCGTCCTCATACCGACAAGGCATCACCATTCTGGCTCTCCATATTTTTCTATCTCATCTCCTTCGTTAGCAAGGATGAGACTATTTCATTAAACTGCAAGGCAGTTGCATTGCTACCTATTGCAATAACCAGACTATCCCACAAATCTGATAGAGAACACAACAAACTGATGCACTTATCTTCATCTAAAATTTTAATATCAATAGACAATAACTGGCTTACCACAGTATTAAATGTGTTCAGATGCTCTCTCATCGAGTCTCCATCTTTCATCATCAGGCTATATAGCTTTTTGCTCAAGAACAGTTTATTCACTAGAGACTTAGATTGGTATACAGTCCCTAACTTGTCCCACAAATCCTTTGTTGTAGCTTCCCCTGATACATTTAGCAATACTGAATTTGCGACACACAATCGTATTGTGCTCTTTTCCTTCCAATCCAGCTTCTTCCATTCTTCATAAGACACTCCCGTTGGTTTAGTACCCAGATCTACCATAATCCACTGATCTTAATCCACCAACAGATCCTCCATCTTGAGTTTCCACAACTCAAAACTCTAACCATTAAATTTCTCGATCTCTATCTTTCCACTGCTCGCCATCTTTTTTCACCACTAGAATCAATCTCGTAGATCTCCCACTGAACAGGGTCTACCACATGCTCGAGCGAAATCCCTCAGCAACAAAGGCATCCCCTTGAAGCCAAAACAACTCTGATACCAAATGTAGGTTTTAACCCCATACAGAAATTACCTGCATACGAATTCTAAAACATAGAAAATAAACAATGCGAGAGCATAACACATAAAACACATATACACAAAGATTTTCCCTTGGATTCCAAAACCGAGACTACCAGCTTGATTTTTAATTATGTTCCTTTGAATGTTACAATACATATTTATACATGTCGAAGCATCCAATACCATGGACCGAAAACCATAGCGTCCAAAAGCATGTGCGAAAGCCAAGCACAAAATCATAGGGAGGTATGCCCAACCTAATATAGGGTCCAAAATTTTTTTCCCCAGGGCGCTGCCCTATAGCCCGTAGAGGGGGGCTAACCGCCCCCCTCAAACCCCCTTGTGACCCCGCCACTGCACAGTTGGTGCAACGAAGGGGGGCTCCATCCCCCCTCTAACCCCCTCGTAAACTACATAGGCTAGTCATTGAAAGAATATAACACAACCCAACATTCAAGAGGCTTACTTGCTGATCCTTCTTTTTCATTGAAGTGAACTCTGGTTTTCTTACCGATTTCACATGGTTTGCATATGGTATTTCCTAGGATGATGATATCTGGAAGATCACGAACTGCCTTGATCCTGCATTCTTTTCTTATTTGAGAAAATATGAAACCTCAAAAATCATGCATCAGAATGCATATGCTACTTTACTGAACCCAACCTGTGTGTATATGCTACTTCCTTTAATCGAACCTACATATACCTTCAAAGCTACTGAAACATAAAACTTCTGAATCAAGTCTGTAGTAACCAGTAATATACTTGAACATCTACTATCAATTTACATAGCTTTACACAGGGAGTAGCAGATATCACCCTTATCACTTATACGATTAATCAATCAGATACCAAACTCCTTATGCATTCAGTTTTACATTCAGATGTAAGAAGACTTCATTGATAGACAACAGTAAAACAACAAAAATGATAATGGATTGCAGATTTCTGTGGTTCGGTTTTTTAGAATATGAACTCGGATAATCCACAGTTTTCATTTTTCTTGTCGACGTTTCGAGTCTAGACCAAGACTCATCATCAGGAATTGATTACAAAGGAGAGAGAGAAAATGTGTTCATAAATAGGGTTTGAGGATGAACTGTCAAGATTGAGAACCGACCAGTTTCATGCTGGATTATTTATAACCTTTCTAATATATATTCTGTTATCACTGTAAAACTTCCTTAAAAAATTTGGACAACTTACATGGTTTCTCAATTCTTGTATCAGTCATGGTCAAGTCATGGTGAAGTCATTTTTATGTTTTAGAGTCTAAGTCATAGGGTTAGAGTCTCATGTCCATCTTCAAATAAAGTTTGATAGCCTCATTCCATGTCCTAGAAGCCTCACCATGTGTTTAGAAGACATATCTCACATAATTTCGGAGAAATTTTGAAACTAGCTACGAATCCACGTTTTCGTAACGCAGACAGTGTAAAAATCCTGTTTTGCGCTACGAAATCAGTGTTTTCATAGCGCTACGAAACCCCTGTAGCAGCCTGTTTCAGCAGAAAAAACTGTTTTACTAGTTAACTTCCAGAAGCTTTCTGAGCAGTTGAAAACTCATCTCTGAAAATTGAAAGAGGTTTTTATTCCTAAGATACTAAAGTACAAAAATATCTTCCACTTTCTTCAAATACATTATGATCTGGGAGAAATGAAGGACCAAAGTTGCGCTACGAAACTGCTGTAGGTGCAGTTTTTCATCTCCTGTTTTACACCTGTTTTTCAAAGACTCATTATGGGTGGTAGAAAAGATGTTTCAAAAAACCAAGAGAGGTTTTTGTTAATCACGGATTGGTTCACAAAAACCTCCTTCAGTTTTTCCAAATACATTTTTTACGAGAAGTTATGACCTCTGTCCCAAGACCTATTTTTAGTCAGAACAGAGCAAGGGACAGTTTCCTGTTTGACACGTGTTTTTCAAGGACAGTTTCTGGACAGCTGGAGAAATTTTTTAAAAAACCAGGAGAGGTTTTTGTTCTGGAAAACATGGGTTACAAAAACCTCCTTCATTTTCGTAAAATGTGTCATGGATGAAGAGATAAAGGCTCTGTCCCACGTGCCAGTTTTCAAGTATCTAATCCTAAAAACAGGGAAACATGTTCCCTAATTTCTAGGGTTTGTCTAGGGTTTGTCATCAGCAGTTGGGTGACCACGTGGGAGGCTTCATCAAATTCGACTTCATGGAGTGTTAGGTGTCAAATAATGTTTTAAATGTTTAGATAAGTTTGTTGTAATCATAATAAGGAGTTACACTCCTAGTTGTATTAGGTCTCTAGGACTGCTAGTTAGGTGTCAAATGCATTTAAAGTCTTGTTTTATGGTTAGAATAGGTGTCACTGATGGTAAATTCGAATTCCCCTCATGATGGAGGAAGGAATCCAAGCATGTAAAGAGCTCTATATATAGAAGAACATCTGATGTACAAAGGGTTGGAAATTTTTATGGAAAAACTTGTATTTGGCATATGTATGACTCATTTTCAATAATACATGCTTGACTTTGCTTCTCAGGATTCATGAAGGGTTTTTCATGTTCAGAATATGTGATGTTGTCCTTTTTCTTAATTCTTACAGTGGTATGGATGTATAATCACTCAGAATTCACTGAATGTGCTCTGACTTCCTGTATACATGCATAAACTGTGTGTCCCATATGAGTTTATGTTCTGAATATTTAAACGCTGAATGCCCTGACTTCCATGTAAGGTTGAGTTCATTGTTATATTGAGGTGTTGTTGACTCCATAAGCCCAATGGATTTTTACTGATCATGTTCAACCATTCATATTTTTCATACTTGTTTCATAGAGTTAGCCATCTAATCTTTATCAAAATCATTAACCTTTGAGAGAGCCCTCTCAGGTTGAGGAGGCTAAGCCTCAGCCAAAAGTTGGTTTGAAATAGTTACACTGAGATAGTCTGATCAGCAGCCTATCAGGGTCCTATTTTGGTGATAACATATTCTATTCTGATTAGTAGACCTTAGTTCCATCTTCATGTTCTTCTGTACCAATGCCCTATTACCTCTGAATAGACATGTTACACTAAGAGTTGCCTTTTATCAAAATTGAACTGTTGTGTGAGTGAGTTTCCATCAAGGACAACACTTGTATCATAATGCCAACATTCTGGTCACTCCTTTAGCAATTTTGGTTATCCATATATTTCAAACGGTAAATTGGATTGGCCTAAAATTTGGTGAGATTGTTGCCATCATCCTTATGTATCTCCCCATAAAACATTTTGGCCAACAGATTCATGAATATAAAAAAAATTAAAAATTGTTGTAGGTGATAGAGGCCAATTTATTGAAAAGTACGATCTGGAATTTTCTGAAATTCCTTGAGCATGTTACCATCATCCATGTGCATCTCCCCATGAAACAGCGCATCCTATGGATGCATGGTTTTCGATATATGGTAAAAATAATTTATGCCCTGTGTATTTTGGCCTCCTGTAGCAAAACAAAACCTTCCTGTAACATTTTAGGACAACGAGGAAAATGAATGGGAAAGGCTTGGGAATGATGGGTGGATGTTGGAAATGGATGAGGGTGATGGATTGACATGGCCTTGGTCTTGTTGGAGCATCTAGGAAAAGGAGGAGAAATCCCAAGTTTGACTTCCTTTGACTAGGTTTTTGATCAATTTTTTTCTTTTGGTGCTAAATTGTTCTTGTTGCTTGCAAAGGTTGGAGAGCACCTACATTCATCAAAGAGAGATACATGGAGCAAACAATTTTTTTCCTTTTCATTTTTCATTTTGTTTTTCCTAGGCATACTAGGTGCCTCAATGAGGTTTTCAACTAGTAGGTATGCCTAGGCGCCTCAAAGGAGGTTTTCACCTAGGATATTTTCCTCTTTTTTCCCTTTTTTTCTTTCCAACCCACTAACCACCTAAAGAAGGCTTTCAATCAGTGAGCCAATCTCAGGCGCCTCAAAGGAGGTTTTCACATGAGATTTTATCTTTTTTCCTCTTATATTTTCATTTTTTTATTTCTTTTTTTCTATCATACTCTACTTGAGAAAAAATAAATCTCTTTCAAGTATAGGAATACTTCCAATGGATCCATGTGTACATCAAGATGATATATAAAATCATGTGTAGGCTCATAGCATATGATTTGACATGTACCAGAATATTAGAGACCAAATTCTTTGACATTGATGATATCAAACACTATTGAAGAAGAGATTGATGCTACATCTTGTTGATTTTATGGAACGAAAAATCAATATAGTTTTGATGCCCTTGGTTTGTTTTCTCATCTGGATCATTATTCATATTTTCTCTTTCCATGCCATTCAAATTTTCTTTTTTTTCCGATTAATCCCTTGTGCACATAAAGGATCCGATGGTAAGCATAACAAAACCTCGTCAATCTTAGACTCCAATGGTTTCTCTCCATTAAATGTGATACATGATTCTTCTCGATATTCTTCTTCTAGACATTGTTCTTTAATGACATTAGGAAAATATATTTTTTGCAATACGCTTCTTGAGCTAAGATGAATATCATTTAGATCAATAGGAGTTGATTGGAAGTGTTGTACCTTGACATTGTAAGTGGGCAGAGTTACTTCATTGTTTGTGTTTGCAAATGGTGGTACATGTAGTTGTGTGGGAGTGGATCTTTGAGATGGATGTGGTTGGGGTTGTGGTTGTAGTGGAGGTGGATGGTAGGGATAATATGGAGTTGGGTATGGAGGATATTGATGAAAATATTGAGGATATTGTGGATTTATCCCTTAAGTTCCTTTCCATCCTTATAGCCAAGATTGGTTTTGGGGTTGAGATGGCCAAGGTTTCCAAGGAAAGAGTGTGCTTCAAATACTTTGAGATGAATGTGCATAAGCTTGAATTTTGAATTAGGTTCTTGCATTATATCAGGCTGATTAGGATGCCACGGTATTCTTGGAGCTAAATAACATAGCTTATTTGGTGATTGAATTGCTCCATTATCCTCTTGGTAAACTTCCTTCAACCTTGGTAATGATGGACAATATTTAATAACATGTGATTTTTCTTGGACAACACAAATATCAACATCTTATTTTTATTCATCTTGCATTCTTAACATTTCTACTTGTTCGCTTCGATTGCTAAGAATTTTTATTTTAAAGTTATCAAGAAAATTTCCAAGTTCAACTTGACTTACCAATCTTGGTGTTGATTTACTTACTCTTGCCCTTCCCCTTGATATGCATTTTCATGTTTCACAGATTTCTTCAAATGGTAATTGGTATACATCATCTATACTCATGACATCAATCCACTCATCTCTAAGCGTTCTAAGTAAGAGGGCTTTTAGTGTGTCAGATCCTAAATGATGTAATTTTGTCCTCTTAACATTATGCATGAACCTCTATTAGATCCTCAAGCCTCTCATCTTCCTTTTTAGTCATTCTAAAGATTTCTTCTTTAAGATCATGATCTTAATATTTTTCTAGAAATGTCCGTTGCATATCATTCAATGATATTATTGAATTAGTCCCTAAACTCATGAACCATTTAAGAGCTATATGCTTCAATTTTGTCGAAAATAATCTCAATTTTTGAGTATTTAGTAAGTGACCATAAGATCTACAGAGTATTTCAAATTCAAAGAGAAAGGCCTTTGGATCCCCTAACCTCATACCATGGAAGTTGGGAAGGAAATATGGAGGGATGTTCTTCCTATAAACATTGATATCCGTATCTTGAATGGGAAATCCAAGAGGATCTTCTACATTGTCACCATCTCCATCAATTTCTTCTACTTCTCTTCCACCTCTTCTTCTACTAGAAAAAATGGATGGTGATGTGGTTCTTACTGCACCACATGATCAAATGGGGGGTTTGGTGTTGGAGAAGTAATTTTTTTTATGCTTTTCTAAAAATTTATGAATAAGAATGCTAATGCAATGTAATTTTATGAAACAAAATATGCCTAATGCAATTTTTTGTTTTTGCAGAAATGGATCAACTAGGGAATAAAAAAATGCATACTTTGACACCTCCTTGATAACGACGCCAAAAAGTGATGAGCCTCAATATTGCAACAAGAATGTTGCAACTCCCAAGGCCACCAACTTAAATATCAACCCAAGGTTTGTACAAACGTAAGAGGTGTCGACACTATATGTGCAACATGCAATGTGTCCTTCTTTCATTGATCTGAGGAAATGGAGTGAATGCCATGAAATCCAAGCCTAAACTAATTTTAGAAATGGAATATTACTCTATTTGCAGAAAGGAAACCTAATTACTTTTGCAGAGAGGAAATCGTAGTTAATTTTGTAGAAGCAAAGGCTATTCTACTTTGCATGAATGTAAATGTTAATCCTATTTGTATAAATGTAAACATTAACCTATTTGCAAAGTGTAAATGGTACATCAAAAGGAAGCCTAGTCTATGCAATAGAAATAACAATGTTGGAAATAGAAGTCATAGCTTAAGATGTATGGAAAAAATGAAATAATTCTTCAATAGTTGCATTCAAGATATATTTTTTCAATATAGTTCACAAGATGCTTCATAAAGTAATCATGAAAATCATCATTATGCTCTTCAAGTCATGAATCTATCCACTAATCCAAACTACAAAGGTGAATTGCAATGGATAGGAGGAAAGGATTAAGAGGTCTTTTGGTCTTACTAAATCATGGATTCAGAGCGTAGGGGTCATGATTCAAGCTTAACAGACAAAAACCAATATTTTAGAGCAAATATGATCCAGTTTACACGTGCTACAGGAGGTGCTACAAGAGACCCTGTTTTACTACAGCAGCGAGATAACTTGCTGAATGCCCAAAAAAATCAAATCAAAATGAGATGGAAAAAAATTGTTATTAATTAGGAATTCTTAGGACTCCATTACAAGTGAAATCACTATGAAATACCCCTGTTAACACATGTTAAAAATAACATAAAATTAATTACTCTAAAAACCAGAAATTCAAGAACTAGTGAGCTAGTTAACCTACCAAATGCATAACCTAATAAAGTGAAAATGATATGGGGTAAATTTTTTTATTAACTTGAATGTTTTTATGACCTAATGTAAGTGGAATAAACTCAAATGAAGCTCATTAACACGTTCTAAAAGGTAGCATAAAATTACTACTATTTTTCTACAAGGGACTTCCAGAAATTCTAGATTTGTGAACTAGTAAACCAATCCAAGTAGCTCAATGATGAATATAAATTTTCAAAGTTTTTCTAAGGATGCATAATTATTGTGACTCTGTAAATAAATTGAAAACAAACTCACTTCAATCATTTAACCAGTATGACCTACAACAAATGAAACATGAATAGTAAATCTATAAATAAGAGATGCAAGTGAAAAAGACATTCAAATGAAATAAAAAAATTGTACAAGAGGGATCTGAGGCTCCTTGGATGGAAAAGCCCAAGTAAAATTATAGTACTATGGAGGAAACCAAGTTTTAGAGACTAAAAATGGCACCAAACTTCATTATTTGAATCAATCCAAGTACATCCCTGCTAGAAATGAAAGTGGAGCTACTAAATAACAAGTTTTCTCCACAATAAGACTAAGAAATACATTCCCCTAGGGGAAAATTCGAATAGGTACTTATAAAAATTGATTAGGAAGCATTGTCCTTGAAAGGAGGAAAGTTTCCCCTCCAATATCCCTCAAATAGTGGATCTAATTCCCAAAACTAGGAATCTACATTAAATGACAAGGAACAAATTTCTAGATTTTCTCAATCACTAGAGCTCCAAAAACTATGCAATAATTTCATAATATCATGTTCATTTATTATCCAATCTTGGTCCATCCTGTAGTAGGGAGCAAGTCCCTATATTATCTCATTCAAAAATTACTCCGTATTATCTCAATATTCTCTAAAAATAAATAACATTAGGCACATAATATCGGGCAGTATAAATGCAAGATTTAAACCAACATTTAATTTGTCAATCTAGGATTGTAAGACTTAGAGGCATAGCACAATATATGCCAGAATACGACCTCAGGGATCTGTCAAAGAAAAACCAAGCTTTTGCAAGCAATTCAAAAGAATCAATCATTCAGGAAAAACTAACAATACTTTTCAAAAGTAAAATAAACACACTCCGGGAATCTACTTTTGGCTCCTCTTCTAGGTTGAGTGGACTACTGCAGTAAGTCTTCCTCAGTTGTCCAGGGGACAAGGGAATGTAGGCCCCATTCAAAATAAAGTGATTCAAGAAATAAATAATGAAAAAACCTCTTAAAAGATTACTGCTATGTTGCAAAGATGAAAAGCATGAAATAAAACATAAGTCAACCTCTTTCCAATTAATCCGATGAAATCATTGTCACCTGGATGTGTAAACAGGCTTTTCCTAAGATAACTGTGCATGTAATTTAGATATGATTTTTAGTGTTTTAACTCAGAATGTTCATTTAATAATTAATCATGAAATTCAATTCTTTCTTCGAAAGTGTTCAGTGCAAGCATAGACTTGTAAGTTACGACAATGTTCATTCCATATTCATCATAGCACAATTAAATCTTAAGTGAAACCTCAGATATTAATATTCCCCTTAATTTAGAAACAATAATCAATCTTATAGGAACGAATAAAGGAATTTCGCGAAAGGAAACGAGTAAAAGACTTGAGAAATTGAACCCATGAAATCAACTTGCAAAACCAGAAATGCACTAGTACAGGCATTGTGATTGTACCATTCTTGCAAAAATGAAATCAAGCATTACAAAGGAAAGCTTATTAAAATCAAATACTTCTAAGCACTATGCAAAGCAAAATTTAGCAAAGGAAAATTAAGAGGTTTAGGGCAATGAACTGGCTGGTGGGCCCAACCACCCAGCTCATTGCCCCTGCAACAATTTAAATCACAGTCTTAAAACATTATGAGGAAACAAGAACTCATAATGGAATGCCAAATAAATTCATATAAAAGTCCTCTTATAGAATTTATGGAATGATGTAGAGTTGGCTCTAGTGGTCCCCTCCAGTGATCATCCCACTGAGAGCGCAACTCCTCCCCTCCTACACAACAACTTGATCCCCTGTTCTGCAAATGAAATAAAATTCACAAAATAAAATGCCCATCCCCCACACCTACGTAACTCCTTTCCTTTATAATATTCTTTCATCATAATTTTGGCTCTATTCCTTAGAAAACAACATGGGGATTGAATCCCAACTGATCTTCATCAACATAATATTAGTAAAACCGTTTCCCTATTGAAGAACTGAAGATTTGACATGAATTTCCAAAATCTGGTTGTTTTCTGCAATCCTAGAAAAATTGATATTTTTAACAAACTGTCTCCAAACAAATCTTCGTATCTCCTTAACCATTACTAATTTTGGAAATTGTTTGAAGCGTAGTCAATTTTCTATACTGGGACCAAAACCCATTTCCATAATTTCTCCATTCGCCTTCACTTGTATGGAAAACGAGGAGGAAGTTGGTAGTATGGAAACTGCTGCGAATTCGGGGTTGAAGCATTAATTATTTCCTAAGTATAAATCTGTATGACCTAGGTGTATCTTAGCTTATGTGGAAGTGTTCAAACAACATTTTGAACAAAAACCTCTTTCATATTTTCCTAGAAATGTGTCAATGTATGAAAGCCCCAAATTGGTGCAGGAATGTTGGTGCAGGAACAGCTAGTGCAGGAATGTTGGTGCAGGAATAGCTACTGCAGGAATCTTGGTGCAAGCATAGTTGGTACAAGAACTGCTAGTACAAGAATGTTATCACCTGTCACAAACGAGTCTAACATTAATGGATTTTTGACATTAAATACTCTTCAAATTAACAAAATAAGAAGAGTTCATAGATGAACAACCGTCATCTCTAAATGCCTCTAAATAATAACTTAATAATGTGTAAAAAGGAATAATAATGATTATAGAAACTTAGTGCAGGCATACAATTATTCAATAAAATCATGAAAATATTCATAAAATGGAGGCTCAACACTCCCCCACGCTGACCTTCTTGCATGTCCTCATGCAAGCCAAACCATAAGATTATAAAACCATTGAAGAATGCAGGGGAATGTTTAAAGATTAATGATCGTACTATGCTCCCCAACAAAAGTGTCAACAAAAATCTTAGCAAGGAAATATTAAGATACCTAGTATGTCATCATTTTTTAAGCATTCATTAAGTCTGCAACATCACTATTAGAGTGCCAACTAAAACCATGTTACAACTCTTATGAAAGTATCGAGTGCAAGAATGATAAAATTGCAACAAGATCAGGTACGAGAAAGCAATGCTTTGTACCATACATTATGGAAAAAGAGTACTACACCTTTATGATAGACATCACATACCTACTGCCCTGTTTCAAATGAACTCCCTGCTTGTCATAGATTTCTTTTTCAGAATTATTTTTTTTGTCGAAAGTCTTATTAACATTCATGATAAAAAAATCAAATATTTGTTGAAAAGGTGCAATTTCAAGAAAATTACCATAAGATCCCTGCACCTAATACAACAATTCTGTACCTAAGTCACATAGTGCTTATTTAGAGGCAACCATAATCAATATACATTGTTTTCCATCAACACCTGGTGAGTAATCATCGCTGAGTAATTCATCACTCTAAAGACCATAAAGAATTGAAGTGAGTTATGATACCAGAAAAGGGAAATAAAAATAGAATAGTATGACACCTTCCTAGACCAATTAGCAACCTCTTCATTGAACACTCTAAATTTTGTTGTCATATAGATGCAAAACTAATTTTCTTCTTAATCCAGTACAAAGAATTACCTTCACTAAGGGTACCACATCATTAAAGATTCCTGATTTTTTTGAAAAATAGAACTCAAATCATGGTGCTCAAATCATCTTAAAACCATCGTCCAAGAAATAAAATGATGAGTTTTAGGGAAAGAGAAATATAACTGAGTAAATCTTAGTATTCAATTAACTTTAATACCATAGACATGGCCCTGCTTCCCGCATGCATCTATAGCCTCGGCAAGGATGTCTTTCAACCCAATGAAATGTCTGTGTCCCACTTACTAGATATAGATTCAAAGTTATCTGATTTAATTTTAAAAATTAGATGAAGGCCACTATTCTCACTTGGTAACCAGCTGATGGTAGTTCCACTCACAAGAAGTAACACGGATGAAGAGATCAGCTCGTGATGAGACCTCCTGTCTTCCATCTTTTCAGCTAAAAGCCATTACTCTAGCTTGGTGACCAACAATAGTAATGTCATCTCATGATCGTGGTAGGTCGGCTCATCACGAGACCTCCTATCCTCCCCTAAATATTTTGAAAATTTTGATTGTAATTAACTTTGAAGGTTACTTAATAAGTGGGGAGGTAGATCTACTCCTTGAGAGTACGAGATGACGTGAAAAGTTTTTAATGACTAATCATTACTAGCTACTTCCTCTACCCTAAAGACTTATTTAAAATATCCCAGATAATGACTAAAAGATTATTTAAGTTAATAATTCTAGTGTTCTCATGAATAGCTTATTATGATCTTTACAAGAGTGGTCCACCATAGGGGGCTCTCCAATAGTACCTTCTAAGGGAAACTAAAAATATATATCTCATATGACAACTTCATTAGAGTGGTTAATCGTGGTTACTTTTGAAAATTCATGAGGTATTAGAGTGAATCATACTCAATAAGACTTGTCACAGATGTGTGTGTAACAACCAATGTGGATCAAAAGAAGTTTTGGTGGCTATGATTTGAAAGTCAAAACCCCAATTTCATTGTTGTAACAACTTTATTCATGGAAATTCATTATTCTTATACCCTACTCTACCCTAAGAAGCAGAAGACTCCATTTTAAATAAAGGAGGACTTCCAGTGTAACCAAGTGTGCAATAAGAGGATAATCATATTCATGTTCAAATTTAGAAAGTATATGCGAGAAAATACCAAAACATGAGGTACCAGATGCATTAACTGATGTGATGCTACAAATTGTTGAATGATAAGGGAGGGATGAATATTGATAGTCATCTGAAACCAAGATTCTATGGGATCCATATACTCTTGGTCATTTGATTCATGGGAAACATCTGGTGCATCATGCAAATCCTCCAATTTTCTTTGTTCATCCTCTAAAGTGCAAGTTGGATCAGGTTGGTGTTCTTCAATATTTGCTTCTGATGGCTTCTCCTCATCAAGCATGATCCATAGCTTCTTGGTCTCCCTAGGAAGATCTTCTGGTTCTTCATGATTCTCTTCTTCTAGAGGAGTAGACCAATTTCTAATTGATGCCAAGATGTGTTCTTTCTGTGAAGCAGAGACCCCAACTTCTGCCAGAATTTGAGATAGTTCTTTGAATAACATCACACTTCCTGGCATTTTCCTGCTAGTTGGAAAGTCTTGTCAGCACCTGGATTGAGAGCGGGGGGTTCTTTTAGCACCTGAAAAAACTCAAAATATCAATTGTAGTAAAAATAACAAACCAAAATTGCAAACTAAGGAAATCACACTTGCAGAAATTAAATAACCTATATTGCAGAAAGAAAAAGTAACACACTTTGCAGTAAAAGAAATTGCTCATAAAAAACTCAATTGCAATAAATCAAGAATCACACTTTGCAGAACAAAAATTACTCATAAAAACTAAATTGCAGTAAAAGAAACAAATCAGGCGTCACACTTTGTGTGAAATGAAATCACACATTTGCATAAAGGAAAACCTAGCTTGTGAGGTTTCTGGGAATGTCGTCTAGTATGCTTCAGCAAGCAAGGGGAATTTTGTTAATCTAGAAATTCAATTGCGAAGGAAATGGAAAATCATGAAAAATCGTTGAGGCCTTATCCTACAATGCCTCCCTGACAACGTCGCCAAAATTTCAGGCGGTATAAATGCAAGATTTACACCAACATTTAATTTGTCAATCCGAGGTTGTAATAATTAGAGGCATAGCACAATATATGCCAGAATACGACCTTAGGGTTATGTCAAATAAAAACCAAGCTTTTGCAAGAAATTCAAAAGAAGCATCATTCAGAAGAAAGGAACAAGACTTTTCAAAACGAAAGTAAACACACTCCGAGAATCTACTTCTGGCTCCTCTTCTGGGTTGAATGGACTCCTGCAGTAAGTCTTCCTCGGTTGTCTAGGGGACAAGGGAATGTAGGCCCCATTCAAAAGAAAGTGATTCAAGAAATAAATAATGAAAAAAACTCTTCAAATATTACTGCTATGTTGCAAAGATGAAAAGCATGAAATAAAACATAAGGGAACTTCTTTTCAATTAATCTGATGAAACCATTGTCATTTGGTTGTGTAAATAGGATTTTCCTGAGATAGTTGTGCATGTAATTTAGATCTTGTTTTTAATGTTTTAACTCATAAGGTTCATTTAATAATTAATCATGAAATTTAATTCTTTCTTCGAAAGTGTTCAGTGTAAGTACAAACCTGTAAGTTACTGCAACGTTCATTCCATATTCATCATAGCATAATTAAATCTTAAGTGAAACCTCAAATATTAATATTGCCCTCAGTTTAGAAACAAACATCAATATTGCAGGAAGGAATAAAGGACTTTCACGAAAGCAAAGGCAGTGTGCTTGTACCATTCTTGTAGAAATGAAATCAAGCATTACAAAGGAAAGCTTATTCAAATCAAATACTTCTAAGTACTATGCAAGGCAAAATGCAAAAAAGGAAAATTTAGAGGTTTGGGGCAATGGACTAGCTGGTGGGCCCAACCACCCAGCTCGTTTCCCTTCCAACAATTTAAATCATAGTCTTGAAACATTATGAGGAAACAAGAACTCAGAATCGAATGCCAAATAAATTCATGTAAAAGTCCTGTTACATAATTTATGGAGTGATACATCGCTGGCTCTAGTGCTCCCCTCCAGGGATCATCCCACTGAGCACGCAGCTCCTCCCCTCCTACACAGCAACTTGATCCCCTGTTCTGCAAATGAAATACAATGCCCATCCCCCACACCTACATAACTCCTTTCCTTTATAATATTCTTTCATGATAATTTTGGCTCTGTTCCTTAGCAAACAACATGGGGCTTGAATCCCAACTGATCTTCATCAATAGAATATTAGTACAACCGTTTCCCTATTGAAGAATGAATATTTGACACGAATTTCCAAAATTTGGTCGTTTTCTACAATTATGGAAAAATTGATATTTTTAACAAACTGCCTTGAAAGAACTCTTCATATCTCTTTGACCATTACGAATTTCGGAAAATTGTTTGAGGCTTAGTCAATTTTCTATATTGCGACAAAATCTCATGTTCCAAATTTCTCCATTCGCCTTCACCTTCACGGAAAATGAGGAGGAAGTTGGAAGTATGGAAACTACTACGAATTCGGGGCTGAAGCATTAATTATTTCCTAAGAATAACTTAGTACAGCCTGGGTGTATCTTAGCTTATGTGGAAGTTTTCAAACAACATTTTGAACAAAAACCTCTTTCATGTTTTCCTAGAAATGTGTCAATGTACAAAAGCCCCAAATTGGTGTGGGAATGTTGGTGCAGGAATGTTGGTGCAGGCACAGTTGGTGCATGAACTGCTAGTACAGGAATGCTAGCACCTACCAAAAAAGAGCCTAACATTAATGACATTTTCACATTAAATACTCTTCAAATTAACAAAACAAGAAAAGTTTATAGATCAAAACTGTCAGCTCTAAATTCCTCTAAATAATAACTTAATAATGCGTAAAAATGAATAATAATGAGTATAGACACTTAGTACATGCATACAATTATTCAGTAAAATCATGAAAATATGGATAAAATGGAGGCTCAACACATAATATGCAATTACCTCTAAACCTTCCTAAGAACATATTAAAGCTAAAAAAACATTATTAAGTGTAGAAGGAGAGATTTAATATAGCCTTTATGTGCCTAGGAAAGGTTATATGGGCCTTATATTATGTCTAGTTTGAAGGCCTATCATAACCCCTACTAAAATTGTTGCTCATCCTCTAAGAAACCTATCCAAACTCTTTCCATGTTGTTCTACTTTTATGCCTCAAACATCTTTTCATGCAATTCCCTTCCTTAGCTCAATGGAATATGATTTGGATGGCTCCCTGCATTGGATGGCCTTCATGGACATACTTGCCATGGTGGCAAGTTGTGCCTCCTTTTCCTATAGTTGCTTTCTAAGCCTCTGCAACTGTTCCTTCATGAATAATTATTTTAGCCCCAAGTCAGCTAATTCCTTACCCATTTGTTGCATGTTTTCCTTCATGAGGCCCACATCATCCACCTTCTTGGATTTTGAAATTTGCATCAATATGTGAGTTCTGTCTCTTTCCCTTTCTAGCTTAAACAAGAGTGGTATTGCAAATTTGGTGGGTATAATTCTCCCACCCTGAATAAATTTGTATTAGGATCCAAGGTCAGGTTGTGGATCAGGCTCCTTGATTTATTGGAGGTATTTTTCTTCCCCTTTTGATGTGGCAGCCCCTTCCTATAACATTCCACATTGCTCCTGTAGCAGTCCCAGTTTTTGTGTATATCCTTTGTCTTCTCCCGTAGCAGGGTAGCTTGTGCTTTGAACCTCCTAGATGTGACTTCTCTAGTGGTGTACCTCCTTATGGGTGAAATTTTCCCTCCTGTAGCACTCTATTAGCTTCATGTAGAAAATTTGTTCTTCCTGTAGCAGTGATGTTCCTACCTGTAGCAACTATGTTCTTCTTGTAGCAATTTTGTTCCTTCATGTAGCACACAACCTGAATCCTGTAGCAACTAATCTTTGCATGCCAAGAGGTGGTGGGTCCACCTTTTATTTTTTATTTTTTGTTTTATTATTATTATTATTATATATATTTTTTTTTTTCACTTTTTTCATTGCATGCAAAATAAACTTAAAGTGATTTTTGTTAACTAAGTTGACCCTCACTTACCCCTTCGCACTTATTCTCCTCCATCATGACTAAATGATTACAACTCACTTTATAAATTCCTCTTCACTTTTGTCTCGTTTGTCTCCCACACATGCATACGTCTTGGTGGAAAAGTGAAGCTAAATTTTGGATAAGGTCGAGGTTACTCTGCTACTAATTTTTGCTATATTTTCCTTCATACATTTGCAATGTTTTTCAAGCTAAAATAAGTTCGTAGGAAACATTTAGGGGATTTCATACCTGAGCCTTACCCTTGATCTGTTTTTGCAGGTGATATTGATGCTGTTGATATCACTGTTGAATTTGCCTTTAGTGGTTCTAAAGATGCTAGTAATGATCCTTTGATGGTTGCATGGATTATTTGGACATGGATGAGGAAGTTTTTGAGTGTCTTCTGTGAGGTCATTGCTTTGTCTCCCTTTCCTTCTGTAATTTATTGAGAAGAATATAAAAATTTCATGTTCTTTGTTGGCTGAAACTTGATGATGCAAGTACTTTCCTTTTGTGCAGGTACTTTTGGACTCAAGTGTTGTTGCTTGCTAGGCGATCAAGAATCCTATAACACTTGATATGGGGTCCTGTGGCTGTTGAAGGATAAAATTTTCAATCCTCAAGTTCTCATGGTGACTGAATTCTAAATTGATGCTCTAGATGTGGTTTGATAGGGAATGTGCAAACTGCTACATGACTGTGTGTCTTCTTGTAGCGTTCGCATAGACCCTCCTAGTGTTAATTTCTCATAATGCTACATTGTTCTTTTCTTTGATAATTTCATTTCTTCATTAATACATTAAGTTCACCCCATAGCATAATTACATTATTGAGATCTGCACCATTATTCATCAAAATATGCAATTATATATAATGAACAACATAATCATCATCAATGCAACGGAACATAAAGGAAAAATAGAAGAAAAGCATGCACACACATAGAGACAATAGGATTGGTCCGAGACCAGGGAAAAACCCACTATGGGGAAAACCCTTGCAAATATTCTTCTTCTTAGATGGTCATCAAATGATTCAATGAAATAAAGTACAATGATCCATAACATTATCTATGCAACAAAACAACTATGATATCCATGAAACAGATCTGATCATGCTTATAATCACAACTCTAATTCTGAGGACTGTAGTGTGTTGTCACTGACTGTAGTTAACTGTTGGATACTGTTGTCACTACGTTGAACATTGTTTTCACTAAGCAAAATCTTTGGAATACTTAAATATCATCTTTGAGTCCCAGACGCAGGGAGGAGGGGTTGTACGAGCCTCTATAGCAATTCTGGATGCTCTCTGTAGAACTAGAAGACTGCGGCTGGAACAAATCTAGATGCTCCCAAGTGAACTGGATGAGGGCGTATAGGGTTAAACATACTCAAATATGCCTCAAACCCTAGACACTCTCATAAGGCATCTGTGCGAGTGTCTATGGCATCTCGGGCACTCTCAGGACCATACTGTGCGTGTGTCTGGGGACCAAATTGAGCAACGAAAACCCTAGCCTCCTGGATGCTTCTATAAATACTCTGTGCCAACGTCCAAGTCTCTATGGAAGCTATTAGGACCATACTATTCCAGGGCCTAGGGATGAAAATACTCAGTTACATGCCAGCATCTGAGATCCAGAAAACCCTAGATCAGTGTGAGCTTCAAGCTTGTAGTTTCAAACCCTTTATATGGGCTTTCCTCCATCAGAATTGTGCAAACCAAGACAATAAGAGAAGAGAAGATGGATTGATCAAATGTGTCCAAATGAGCTTGAGGTCTCTTCTATTTATAGGATTTCATGGGGGCCCACTTGGGGTTGAGGCTGACCTGTCCAATTTAACATGTGCTTAGGGACGACCTAGCCCAATATACATGAATAAATAAATAATTCAAAAACCAACTTTCACTTGGCCAAATAAGGTGATATTTAGGTCAATTTTGGTCCTCTCAAAAAGAAGAATCTAATGTAATAATAATCTAGGTCATCTGAGCTTTCCAAGGTGGAATTTAACCGCAGTTGCAAAAATTAACACTCCCTCTCAACTAGGGATAATTTTACCTGTCAATATCTATCCATCGATCAATATGCCATTCTTGTGTCTTCAAGTGTCATCAGGTATCATCCCTGATCATCTCTGTCATGTAGTCATCATGCCATGACCACCTCAAGTATCTCATCATCACAAATCATCAATGTACATCTCGATCTATCCCTTGTTTTTTCTTGCTTATCTCTTGATTGTTCCTGCTCATATGCTAAACATTATTGATTCTAGAAGAAGAAGAATTTGTGACTAGAGGGGAGATTGAGCTACCACCCTCTATCCATTAGGCTACTATCTGGAATCTCTGCCAATGGGCTAGTACCCAGAATATAATCATCAATCGTCATCAGAGAGAATATCATCAAGGAGGACATCTCAACCTGGAACCACATTGGGGAATAAATATCAACCTAGAATCTCATGGGGGAGCTACACATATACAACCCCATATCTAGCAATAGGATATCCAAACACACAAGGGAGCACATTTCCACCTTGGGATCTCATCAGGGAGCTCAATCTCAACCTGGAATCGCATAGGGTTATCTCAACCCATCTTATTGCCTACCGATATTCCCATCAATGAACCTAAATAGTCATGTGGTAGAACACCTGCATCATAATTGACTAGGTTGTACACCCCAAGTACACTCTCAACTCATTGCCCAAATGCGGAGTGGTATTCCTGACAAGCCCATCTTGTGGGTATGATGCCAACTGGGGTATACTCTTCAAAGACCAAATACGGGAGAAAAATTCTTTGACCCTATAAAGATAGGGAAGAAACATCTTCAACCCTATAGGTAACTGTCACACAGAATGAGTCGTTCTTGCAGACAAGACCGACCTCCCTTGTATCTAATGATATCTAGCGACAAGCAAACCAATCAACTTCTATCTTTCTCTAAATATGAAACTTATAAATAAAGGCAAACATGTGTTTTAGGCCTACCTTGGGTCCAATGCAAGTTTGTGGAAGCCTCGCTCCATTGATCCAAATGATCTCCCTTGTAGAGAATCTGCAAACACAAACAAGCACACAAATTAAATAGCACCTGAAAAGCCAATATAATAAGGCATACTTATCATGATGATCAAGGAATTCTTGAAACAAATCACATAAGACAATTTGTTGAGAAAAATGAATCTGATTGTATTAATTTAAATCAAAGAAGAACTTTACAACCTGTGCCTTGATGATATACAAGCTCCTCCCAAGGTCCAGCAAGAAGTCTCCTCTACTTTGACAAGTTTCACTCTCTTCACAATGAAGCCAAAAGGTATGTGATCTCTCCTCTCAAGCTTAACTAGGAAGTCCCAATTCCACCAGCATTTACCCTAAAAAACGTTCAGCTTCTAACCTCCTTAGCAACCAGCCCAATGCCTTAATTTATAGTGCAATGGAGGGAAGTTACTAGGTCCACCTTCAAAGGGATAAAGCCCTCCTTCAAAGGGATAGCTCCTCTCATCAAGGGATTAGCTCCTTCACTTTTGGGATGCATGAACCACCTAGGAGCGAACCATCCATGTCAAGATTCCTTCTAGAATCATCTAGAATTAACCCAAAGTGAGTTTTTAAGAATAAACTTGCACCTTTTTGAATTTCACAGGGGTCCGCACCCACTCCTTTAGAGACAGAGCGAGCAGGTACACAGGTAACATGTAGAGGGGATGCGGGACCGCAGGCAACAGTGAGAGAAAGTGTGGAACCAGAGCTTTATTGATTTTTAAGTTCTTTCTCTCATTTTCAAAGCTTGACATGAAGAGTTGAGGTTTGAGACTTGCTTAGGAGGACAATATGAATGATGATAGACCCATGCTGACTGCAAATAGTCATGGTGACAATATTTTGTGTAACAGATTGCCCCTTAAAGTGCGAAGTCTGTAGTAGATGAGGATTTCATTTATCATCTAAGAAGAGTGAAGTAATTTATCATTTCGAGGATCATCTTGTGGAGAGCCTGGTTGGAACCTGTAAAAACATTCAATGCAAAATATATGTATGAGATCATATCATCGCTGAGGTAGGAATTCCCATACTCAGATCAAAACTGACTAGAAAACTAACTACCGCTCTGATATAGGAATGATCTTGTAATACATCATAAGTATAGACACATGTAGATACAGTATGGACGTAGCGATCTGTTTATGAATAGTCCACTTTATAATGAATACAAAATTCCTTGTAGCCTGGATGGTGGAAACTAGATCTAGGGTCTTGATTTCTACTTCCAGAAAAAGTACAATTCTAACCATGTGAATGAATGTGTCGAAGTCGAACATGGTAGAAACCACTTGATTACCAGTCAATGATGTAAACTGTTAACAAGTGTGAGAGAAACCACCAGTAATGTCAATGGCTCTCAAAGTACTCAGTACAATCCATGAGATGTGGATAGATGTTTCGATGTCGAACATGTCACAGAATCCTTTGATCAAAGGTCAATGATGCAACCTATCGTCGAAGGCGAGAAACCTGCCATTGAGGCATGCAGATCCCAAGGTACTGACGATTTCTAGATCATCTTTCTAGATAATGAGCTGAAGTCGATAGAAAGCGATCCGTCGTAGGCAAGCCCACAACACGAAATCATAGATCAAGTTTGAAGAAATTTAGTTGTAAGGACTGACTCAGGGATGGTCAAGACGGATGACAGATATTTTGTAGATGAATGGTTTATTTGCATTGACCTTTTGAACACATAATGACACAACAGATGGTTTGGTGACAATTGACCCAAAGTTAATACCCAGAAACTGGCTGAAGACTTTCAATATGGTTTGATCAACTGTTAGGCAAAGGATTTCCAAACCCAGGTGAATAAAAGTGTCGTGTTCAAGAGTGGTTACAAAGTATGACAAACAGGCTCATTTTTCTCTCTTTTCCCCCACCATTTCTGGCAAGTACCTCTTTATTTTTGACAAGCTTGAGGAGGATAACATTTGCTCGATTATAAGCTCATCCTTTGGATGAGTCCAACTTAGTTTAAATTCGAACCCTAAGAAGGAGTGGTCTGTTCCTGTTTGTAATTGAACAGGTCCTTTACTGTTAAATTTTAACGAGTCCAGTATAGGAGAAACTCGGCATTTTTTAATTTTAGAGAGTCTAAAAAAACTTAAGAAGACTCCATGGTTGTCCTTTTTCGTAAATTTGTGTCTCCCAAGCCCGAAAAAGTATAAAGTAATACTTGAGAGAACCGCTTGATCATTACGACCAAGGAGTACTTTTCATAGTTAGTGCCTCTGATCCGAAAAAGTAAAAAAGTGATCAATGGCACGTCATTTTATAACCAATATTGAATTTGAAATGACAAAAATCCAGCAATCTTTTCATGTTTTTACGGTCAGAAAAGGGTTGTAAGTGGACCGTCTTTTTAGTTCCATTTTAATGAGTTTAAAAAGAAAAAACTCGGCGATATTTTCATGTTTTAGGAGTCAGAAAAGAGCTTAAAGGTGACTCTAATGTTTTTTCGTCGAAAATGACCGATTTCGCTTGAAAAATCCGTCATCCTGCACAAAAACTCAAACATTACTCATACCTGTTTAAAATAGATAAAAATGCTTTAAAAGTTACCTCTTTAAAGTGAAACATAAACAAATTAAAAACTCATTTATTCAAAAAACTTATAAAAATGGCTTTTGTAAATTCATTTTTACCATTTGACTTCAAAGTGAGAAAAGAGAGCTTTTGGTCAGAAACTTCCCATGAAGATTATGGAAAATCCGTCCGTTGGAATCGAACGCCGTCTCCTCCAGGTAATATACATCATCCTACTCTTTAATTTCATCCGTTTCAAATTTGTTTTTAGGCTTTGATTTCATTTTTTAAGGGATTTTTAGGTTAGAAACCCGCACGCGCGGGGGTCCGAAGGCATAGCACAAGTAACCTACGAACCCCGAATTTTTCGTAAAAGGAAAAAAGTCAGGGGTCCGCACCTGCCATGAAGGAAAAGTGCGGACCCACGCATTGTCTCTAACAGAGAGGGTGCGGTCCCTGCAGCAAGGGTTTTTAAACCTAAATTTCTCAAATTTCACCCAAAAATTTTGTTTTTAGATATTCTAATTCACCTTTTTATTGAATGTAGGGTATACATCATGCTTGATTGGCGAGAACAGGAGCACGAGGATGTAGATCTCACTGCGATAAATCATCAACCTTCGATTGATGCATTGAAGGCATGTGGCTTATACAAATTCTGGGCCATACCTGGCATGAGGGCCCAGGTGGACTTTTTGCAGTGGCTGGTAGACAGGTGGAGCATACATGACCAGTGCTTCTTTATTGGTGGTCACCAGCTCGAAATGGAGCCGGCAGACATTTACTTTTTGACTGGATTTCCTAAGAGAGGTGAACACTTGACTCTATTCCGGACTAGGCCAGGTGGCCAGTATGTCGATAGCCTCTGGCTAGAGTTTTGCAACAACCAGACTAGAGACAAAGGGATAGATATCAAAACCATATCCCTTCCTGAACTGAAAGTGATTGCATTTACTGTTACCAGACTCTGTGGGAGTGCAGCACTACATATAGCCACTGGATCCCAAATGCGGATGGCAGTAGACTGCTTTCGAGGCACCATCTTCAACTGGTGCGATGCTGTGTTGGCTAATATAAAAGGCCAACTGACTAGAGCAAAGAACGAACAACTGAAGACCTTTGGATATGGTGCTTTAGTTGTGAGCTTTGGTCTGGAGAGGGTCCCAATGTTGGTCCCACAGCATCTCATTGTTGGAGCTGGACTTCCTCGAGAGCCCAAACTGAAGCATTGGGTTGCAGTTATGGCCCGTCATCCTGAGGAGGGGACAGAGGTTGTTCGATTCACTCCTGAGTATTTCCATTGGTTGGAGAACCAAGTTTTTGCTATTCAGGACTTTCCTTACGCTGGGGTAGATTTTCGTGGTGACCCAGACATGGCTCTTCCACCAGGAGAGCAATGGGATGACTCAGGTAAAATCATTTTCAACATTTTGTAATTTATTATTTTTTTTTTGTTTTTATCTCATCCCAAAATTGATAGTAAAAGTTTCAAATGCAGATGTAGGTCCACGGTGACCAACCGCTCTCCGGCCCTATGAGAGGAAACAACCAGCTGCAGCAGCACCAGTCCCACAGGATGAATCAGCAGAGACCTTGGCCGAATTGGAGAGTCATCTAGAGCGTTTGACAGCAGACATTCTGGAGACTAGCATAGATGACATTCCTCTTAGGCTACAATGCTATGTAATTGGGGTCTCAGGACCTTTCAGGAGGTTCCTTTGCATGGTGGCCCGTACAGTGGTTTCTTATCGATATCATCACCAGTGATAGGATGATCGCATGTTGTAGACACATATGACATTTTTTGCTTTTTTTACTATCATTTTTGCCAATCATAAGGTGTTTTTCAACCTATGATCGAACACAATGTATATTTGACACACTCCTATGTTATACTATATCACTATTGTTAAATAGTGAATCCATACAGGTGAGGATGGTTTTGGATAGGGGAGGAATGACCTGTTGTAGAGTTTTGAGAACCCAACGTTTCGGACTACAAAGTGAGTCCATCATCAGGGGATGCGACAATAGATAATCTTCAACATTAATGATGTATCCAAGAGCTATGATTATCTATATATATATATATATATATATATATATATATATATATATATATATATATATATGTCTAGGTTATTAAGGAATGTGAGAAATTAGGTCAGCCATTTTATTTTAATTTTATTTATTTATTTAATTAATTAATTAATTTATTTCTCTTTTTTTTGGTTAATTCTTAATTTATTTATTATTATTATTATTATTTATTTATTATTATTATTATTTATTTATTTTATTATTATTATTATTATTATTATTTATTTTTTTATTTATTTTCTATTTTTTATTTTTATTTTTATTTTTTTTTTATTTTTTTATTTTTTTTTTCTATTATTATTATTATTATTTATTTATTTTATTTTTTTAAATTTTTTTTATTATTTATTTATTTATATCATATATTATTATTAATTTATTATTTTTAATTTGTTATTTAATTAATTGATTTATTTTTTATTGTGTTTAATTAGCTAAATAGACAAGTTAGATAGGAGGATTTATTAATTAATGAATAAAAGCTTGGAAGGATAAATAGGTTAATTCATTAATTTTTTATTTTATAGGTTTAATTATTATGTTTACTAATTTATTTATATATAAAGTTAAATGTTTTGAATGTTGATTTACTTACTTTATTAATGTGTTTAAATTAATTATTGAATTATTAGCTTATTTATTTGATTAATTTATTTATTTATATATTTATGTATTATTATCATTAAATTATTATTAATTTATATATATATATATATATATATATATATATATATATATATATATATTATTATTATTATTATTTATTTTTTACAAGAGATTGGTATATATATATATATATATATATATATATATATATATATATATATAATTAATTAATTTGATAAATTAACTAGCTAATGAATGAATAATAATATTTATTATTGTTGTTCTTATTATTGATTTTTATTTTTATTTTTTATTTTATTTGTTTATTTATTTATTTATTTATTTTTTTAATTTATTATTTTTTTTTCAAGTAATTAATTTTAATTAATTAATTAAGCTTATAGGATAGGTGAGATATTACAATAGTATTACCTATAATTCCTGAAGATGATTTTTGTTGTTTAAATTTTTAATTATATGAATTAACTAAGATGAGATTTAATGTTATCAAGCTATATGAGAAGAAATCTATTACTTGTTTTTAAGATTGATTAGACCAATGATTTAATGTTAAAGGAGGAAGGTTAAGGGGAGATTTATACATATTTTTGAGAGAGGAAGGAATAAGATAAATTAAGGGGTAAGAGCAGATTAATGTTTTTTTAAGATTTCTAATAACGGTTTCCAAGTGTTACTCAGTTTTAATCCATCATCACGGTTAAAGTTGTTTTTCCTTTTTTCTATTTCAATGGCTTCTTTAATTTTCCTTTTGAGACAATGTTCTTCTTTTCTAACAAGTTTGGCTTCTTCCATGCAAATGTAATGAGAGGAAGAGTGAACATGTTCTGCCAAGGCTGATTTAGAAATTCTTTCCCTTCTTAAGTCAGCAATGTGTTCTTTGATTCTAACCTTAAGAGATCTACATGTTTCACCTATGTACTCCTTGCCGCATGAGCAAGGAATCACATAAACACCTTTCTGAAGGTTAGGGTTTATGGGATCTTTAACAGAGTTGAATAATTGTCTGATGGTGTTAGCAGGGGTGAATGCTACATTAATGTTATGTTTATTGAGCACTTTAGAGATTTTATCTGTGGTACCTTTTATGTATGGAAGGGAGACCTTAGGATTTGATAAATTCTGATTATTAATATTATTGTTGTTTTTCTTTAGGGAAAGGTGCATGGCTTTCTTTATGGTATTTCTATTATAGCCATTTAGCTCAAACACTTTGTGAAGATGGTTGAGTTCGTCGTTTAAATGGTTAGGATCAGATATTCTGACTGCCCTAGTGGTTAAGGTCCTAGTGATGCCTATCTTCTGTTTAGGGTGGTGGTGGGAATTTGCATGAAGATATCTTTCTGTATGCGTTTTCTTTCTATAGACCTGGAAACTAAGAGACCCTTCTCTTTTAGTTAGAAGGACATCAAGAAAAGGAAGCTGGTTGTTGTTTTCAATTTCAATGGTGAATTTAATATGGTCAGAGAGGCTATTTAAGTGATTGAGGAATAAGACAAGCTTTTCTTTTCCATGACTCCACTTAGCAAATATGCCATCTACAAACCTTTTCCATTCTTCAGGGGTGTATGGAAATGACATAAGAGCCTTCCGTTCAAAGTGCTCCATAAAGATGTTGGCAATTATGGGGGATAGAGGAGAACCCATAGCCACACCATGAGTTTGTTCATAAATTCTTCCTTTGAAACTGAAGTACGAAGATTTCAGGCATAGTTCCAAAAGATCCATTGTTTCTTTATCAGTGAGGTTTCTCATGATTTCAATGGCTTCATCAATGGGAATCATGGTATAAAGGGAAACAATGTCAAAGTTGACCATAAGATCTTCGTCTTTCATTTCTATGCTATTTATCACTATTACCGACTTATCTTGTAAAACATGTTATGGAATGTTTTTAAATTTACTTGTATGATTATTGCAAATGTCTACTTAACATTCGAGAAGAAATTGCGTCTGCTAATGTATTTAAATATCTTGGAATATGCTGATATTCAATATAGTCAAATTCACGTTCCAAGAGACGAACTCTCAAAAATAATCTCAATAACACTGGATTTCTAATGGCATATACTCTATTAAGCTGTAATACAACGAGTTCAGAATCTAACCTCACTATCAAACTCTAAATACCAAATGAAATAGATTCATATAATAACTCAATAACTGCACTATACTCGGAAATGTTGTTCGTTGTTTGACCGAGGCTTACCCCATGCATAGATACCAACTCGTCAGAGGGCGAATATATAACCCAAGCTGCGGAAGAAATGTTCCGTGTATTACGACAACCGCCATCAGCAAAACCAATGTATGTTTGGAGAGGTGTCGACATCTGCAATATCAAGAGTAAAACCAAGATAAGCAGGAATAATGACGAAAAACACTCTCTAAGCTAAGCACACTGTTTAATCTAAAACACATCAGCTAGAAAGAAAACTAACCTAACTAAAAATCTCCACACCCAGATTTAAGCATAATACCTCTTCAGGTAAAGACCATTTCTGGGTTTACCTAAAGAGACCCCGTCAAAGTCTACCAATTCATAGGCCCCTTTTGCTAGCTTTCGCTTAACAACATAAGGACCATGCCACATGGGTACGGATTTTCCAGTGCCTAATTTATCATTTGCTTGATCGTACAATAAGACTAGGTCTCCTTCCGAAAAATTTTGAGGGATAACATTTCGATCATACTGAGCTTTAATACATTTGGCATGAGTTTCGATCGCTAATGCAGCATCACGTCGATTCTCATCTAGTTGAGCCAAGTATAACAAACTTTTTTCCTCTTCGGAAGTGGCTGGAAGTAATTCGATAGCCATTTGCAATGACGGGATTTCGCATTCAATAAGTAACACAGCTTCCAGACCATAAAAAAGTTGGAAAGGAGTGAAACCGGTTGACATTTTTACTGAGGTTCGATACGCCCAAAGCACTGAAAATAGCATGTTATGCGAATTCAACCTATGAATCCCAATGATTTGTTGGATCATGATGACTAGAACTTTGTTGATGGCTTCAACCAGACCATTAGCCTGTAGATAATACGGAGTTGAACTATCGTGACACAAGCCAAGTTGGCCTGTAAGTTCAATCATCATAATGTTTCGAAAATGATGCCCATGATCAGTGATAATCGCTGGTGGAACACCAAACCTAGCAATTATATGATTGAACATGAAAATCGCAGCAGTTTTACTGTCTGCCTCAAATGTAGGCATCGCCTCAGCCCACTTGGTAAAATAATCTACCGCAAGGATGATATAAAGATGCCCCCCGATCAAGTGAGGGTTACATGTAATAAAATCAATACCCCATTTCGCAAAAGGACCGACGGAAATTATAGGGTGGAGAGGAGCAGGTGGAGTGCGCATCTTTCGATCAAAAAATTGGTAGTTTTGGCATTTTCGGACAGCGTTAATACAATCTTTAAACAAAGACGGCCAGAAATAGCCAGCGCGCAATATCTTTTAGGCTGTGGCAAACCCAAACATATGACCGCCACACGCTCTATAGTGACAGTCATTTAGAACCCTTTCACCTTCCTCATGAGTTAAACAACGTCGAAAAACAAAGTCCGCCCCACGACGATAAAGTGTATCTCTAATAATATTGAATTGTTGGGACTAGAATCGTATTTTTCAACGTTCTGACCTTGAAATTTCTGGCCGAAAGGATTGGTTCTGGAGATAAACGATGATATCCCCATACCATGGATCTAAAGTGCTGATTAGAAACAAGGATTCGTCTGCAATGGGCTCCTCCGCCATAGTTTTCGTGTCAGCACACGGGAAGTCACACATTAACTCCGCAAAAACTAAAGATTTCTTCGACTTAGACTTTTCAAATTCCAAGTCGAACTCCTGCAGGATCACAATCCATTTGGAGTACTTGCCCCCTAGTAATTGTTTGTTCAAAATATAGATCATAGGGTTGCAATAAAAAATTACTGTAGTTTTACGTAGTAAAATGTAATGACGAAAACGTTGGACAGCTTGAACAGCTGCCAATGCCAATTTCTCCACATGTGAGTATTTTAGCTCAGTTAGGTTTAAAGTGCAACTAAGTTAATATATCACATGTTCAGTACTGAATTCATCTTCCTGAAATAACACCATTTCAATGGTGGAATGCGAGGCGGCGAGATATAAGAAGTAGTCCTGGTTGTAGTTGGGAGGATGCAATAACGGTGCATGGGTCAACGCGTGTTTTAGTGCATCAAAAGATTTATCAGCTATCTCATCCCAAAAGAATGGAGTATTATGTTTCAACAATTGGGTAAAACCCTTTGTGATCTCGACGTAGTTAGGAATGAATCGACGTAAAAAATTTGCTTTCCCTTGCAAACTTAGGAGTTGGCGAATGTTGGCTAGTTGAATTGTTTATGGATTAAACATTCAAGTACCACATTAATTGTCAACCTGGGAAAGTCTTTTTATTAAAAAGGCTACCGCGTACTGTATGTACTTACTCCTAAAAGCATTAAAAAGTTGTAGTATACGTAATCCTTACGCTAAGTTATCACTGTACTGTTAAAATGAAAGTAATTAATTAAGATTACAAATCTGAAAAGTGAAATGATGGATGCTCTGTTGGCAGAGGATCAGGACCCTATCCTCCAGGTGAGGACGTTCAGCACCTGCCTCTGTAACCAGATTGCTAACACACACTGCACTCAAATTCACCGGTGAAATATCCTTGCACAACTTCAAGCAATGAATGAAACAGAGTACTAGCAAAGTGGAAATACCAGAGGTAATGCTACAGAATCCAAACAGAGTACCAGCGGAAACAAACTATCACACACTTACACACTTTAACAGAAAAGTAAATGGGTGAATCTTGTGAGGAAGGTGGGCCAGGTCCCTCTCACAAGATTCCCCAGAAAACGAAGATGAGATTAAGTGCTCAGAACGATTCTTTATTCATCTGCCAAAAGACTCAAGTACAATAAAGTTCAGACTTGCTGATGTCTCTCAAAATCTCCCTTACAGATTACACATTAACCCCCTTCTAATGTAGATGTCTCCTCTTTATAGAGGAGACATCTATTACAATAGATCATTACAGTTCATTCAGTCAACTCATTTGATCAAAAATAAAAGTTACAGATCGTTGTTACAACAGTATAACAATATATTCTTTCTTAAGTTCTGGCTGTTACACAGCTGGTAACTGTCTTCGACCATCTTCTTGGGATCTTCACATTCCTTTGCCGTTTCCCCATGCTGTTCCTGATTTAAGCAGTGGTAACTGTGTTCTACCCGCTTTAGATAACTGTAGATCGTGCCGCGTCAGCGTTCTTCAGATAGTAGCCGGTTGTTATTTCCAGCTGTTGCAAAATAGCCTGCTTTAGATGGTTGTTGTTGCTGACTGTAGCAACTGCGTAGTTGCTGCTTCTGGTGTTGCAGCAACTGCGTAGTTGTTGTTTCTGGTATTGCAGCAACTGTGTAGTTGCTATTTCTGGTGTCACAGCAACTATAACTTATAATTCCTGCAGGCTTAAGACAATTTAATCAGCTTTTCCAAGATAAATATAAAGATACTCACGAATATGCTATGAACGATTAAACATATAGATATGCGGAAAGTCACTTCGTACCTTGGGGTGATAAGTCATTATGTAATCAAAAGCTTACAACTTATGACTGAAAAGGATAATATTAAGGCAAAAATATGAGGTCAAAATAGGTCAATTCTGAGTCCTAACATCCCCCCCAACTGAAGAGATTGCATGTCCCTATGCAATGGCTACTCTGAGTCCGAGTCGGAGTACTGGGATGAACAATGTAGATTACTGAGACAATAGTTATAAGAAGTGGCATCAAACTTCTTTCTAAATCCACAGGCATTTTGTATTTTCCTCCATGTTGCTGCTTCTTCCCTGCTGGACAATCCAAACTGTCCTTTATACTGTTCACCAGACAGCCATAAAAGTGGAAATCTAAATCTGTAACCCATCCAATTTTCAGCACAGTGCTGCATGCAATTAACATAATGAGGTACCCTTGAGAGTGCCACCTGCAAATTAGGTGGATTATAAGGGTGGTATTCCTGCCTCTCCTTGGGGCAGTTCTCCCAAAACAGTTTGTTTGCTTTAACAGCCAAGGATGCCTTAGTCTTTACATAATGCTGACAGTCTTTCAGGACCATTGTTTGCAGTTGCTTAACATGGTCCTTCATTTCAGGATCACTTACCATGCTCAGGTGTTGTGCAATAAAGGTGGCTGCGTTCTGCGGCTCAGCTCTAATCCACAGCAGACAATTTTGTTCATTATGCTGAGCTGAAACAAAGGCGTTCTGCCATGTAAGTTGATTAGCTAAAAAGGAGATAAAGGCTCTCAACTGTATGTCGCCGACTACAGGTATCATATTCATATTTCTTTCCTCGGACATGGCTTCATTATGGAGATAGAGCTCACATAACAAATGTTGATCGTTTTTAGGTGCCTCTGCAAAGGTTTGCATAAACTGTTCTGACGTGACTACCTGATGAGGTCTACCTTCTTTGACAGCCTTTATCTGCAAAAATGTGAGTCTTTCCCTTAGAAATGTTGCATAATTAAAAGAAGGTTGCCTTGTGGCAAGTAGTCTTTGAAACAATTCAAACATCTGGGTTAATCTGACTTTTAGTTCTTTGATCTCCTTGTACTGGGCTCTGCACTGTTCCAGTGCTTCCCAGTTCTTGTATGCGTGACTAAACCAGATCCCTTTTTGCTGCTCGAATGCCTTGCCTTGCGACTGCTCATATTCCCTCCACCATTGTCCCTTCAATGTTTCAAAGCTATCTGTTTCTGTGCATACATCAGTAACGGAGGGAAGCTCTGTCTGTGTAAAGGCATCCACAAGGATAACCTGTTCTGCAGGAATAGTCTGGGATGGTCCAACATCTTTTTCTTCATTTCTGGTTAGTGTCTCTTCTTCCTGTTGTGCTGATTCATTTTGTTCCATGGTGATTTGGGTGGGCCGGGGTGAGTCTGTGCCTTTTTCCTCATTTCCTTCTTCTTTTTCTTTTTCCTGATTTTCTTCTTCTTCTTCTTCTTCTTGATTTTCTTCTTCTTTTTCTGCTTCCTGATTTTCTTCTTCTTTTTCTACTTCTTTGGCAATTTGAATAGAGCTGGGTGAGTCTGATTTTTCTTCATTCGTTCCTGAAACTATTTCTTTTTCCTCCATAACAGTTTGGGTAGGCCGGGGTAAGTCTATGTTTTCTTCTGCATTTCCTGATTCTTGTGCAACAACTTCTTCCATAGTAACTTGGGTAGGCCGGGGTAAGTCTGTATTCTCCTCTTTCTCATTCCTTATTTCTTCCTGCATAATTTCTGGGGAGCTTGCTGGTTCTTGTGTGTCAGCAAGCCCTTCTGCTTGTTCTTGCGCAATCTCTGGAGAACTTACTGGTTCTTGTGTAGCAGTAAGTTCTTCTGTTCGGACCTGTGCAGTTTCTGGGGAACTTACTGGTTCTTGTGTGTCAGTAAGCCCTTCAGCTTTGTCTTGTGCAGTTTCTGGGGAACTTACTGGTTCTTGTGTGTCAGTAAGTCCTTCAGTTTGGTCCTGCATCTTCTCTGAAGAGCCTGTTGGTTCTTGTGTGACAACAGGTTCTTCTGGAGTACCTGTTGGTTCTTGTGTGACAACAGGTTCCTTTATTTCAACAGAGGATTGCGGCATGTCCGTCTGTATAATAGCAGGCTCTTTCGTTTCACCAGCAACATCAGATGCTTCCTTCATTGGCTCTGCCACTACCTTATATCCTGCCTGAGTGTAAATTTCACCACAATTGGTGCACACATATTCATTATCCTTACTTTTTTCTGCTGCAGACGCTACTCGTGCTAAAACATGCAGGCTGAATTCCTTCTGATATGCTTCTTTAACCCTTATTATTTCCTCCTGATAGTCCTGAATCTGAGATTTCAGGAATTCAATTTCTTCCTGTAGGGCAGGTATGGTAGGTTGGTCCTGCGGAGCAGTAGATTCCAATGGAGGCAGAGGTTGTGTTTCATCATTCTGATCAGTATTCTCCACAGGTGGTTCTTGTGTGGCACCTGCGGTAGTGGCTGTTTCTTGTGTTGCAGCCGCTTGGTCACTATTATCTTGGGTGTCGGCAGCTGGTTCTTGTGTATCAGCTGCCTTAAAGTATGATGTCACGAAGCTATGAACGCTCTGCATCTCTGCTTCCGAGGGTGAGGGAGAGGAGTTTTGAGGGCTGGTGGGAGTACGGATCTTTATAGTGATGGGCGGTGAACTGGGGGAATTAGGAGATTTAGCTGCTACCGATGACCGAGTTCTTCTCTTTGGTAGAGAAGCAGGGAATTCAGGCGTTTTTCTTTTTAGGCTAGCTTTCTTTAGGATGGGGATAGTAGCCGGAGTAGCAGGTGCCTTAGCTGAAACCCTGGTTCTCCTTCTTTTCGATGGGGTTTTCTTTTCCTGCTGCCTTTTTCTTTTAAGCAGGGTAATGGGGATATTGTCATCGGAGTCATCAGTAGAAATACCCAGTATGGAAATGGAAGGATTGATTCCTTTAGGAGATGGGGTTGTCCTAGTGGCATTCTCAGCATCTTGCGGGGGTGTTTTCTGGATTTGTTCAGGAATGTGATCTACTTGCTGAGGGTTTTCTAGAGGGGTTTGTTCGGGCATATCCTCCGTTTGCTGAGGAAGTTCTTCATCTTGCTGAGGTATGTCCTCAGCTTGGTGGAGAATTTCCTCTTCCTGGTGAGGAATTTCATGTTCCGGCTGTGGAATTTGTGCCTCCTGATGGGGATTAATGGGGGGTGGAGGGTTATTTAGAGCGAAGGCTCTATTAATCATCAATTGGGCTAAGCGGTGGTGTTTTAAGGAAACTAGAGGATGCTTAGCTTTCACAGCATATCGTGACATATTTTGGAGACAACCCAATAGATAATATGGCATGTTTATTAACTGACCATTTCTTAGATGATTTAACAGGACAAAGTCGTGCTGGTAAATTACCTGGTAGCGGCCTTCGCACGTCAGATATTGCTTGACAAATTCAGCGACTTCCGGCCACGGTTGAGGTAACGACCGAAGTGCTATGCCTCTGCCTTTGGTCTCTACGTTCTCGCCTGGTCGGAGAAAATCCTGCTACGCATTAAGAATCAAGTGCTCTCTGCTGAACCATCGTGTTCCATTAGCTGGTAGCCCGGTAACTTCAGCTATGATTTCCTCTGTGACTGGAAGTTGAATTCCCTGGACGACCGAGAATCCTTCTGTTAAATTGCATGCGAATTCAAGGACTTGCTGCTCGTCAAAGTCCGGAAGTCTCCTGAAATACTCTATCCAACCCGCTTGCAAGAAAATTTGATAAATTTCCGGAAAGAGTTCAAGGACTGCTGTCGAGCCAGGCTCATGTGTAATGAGGGTTCTTCCCATAGCTGTTGTTTCAGTAACTTTCAGAGTTCAGAGCCGAGCTTCCAATTTCAGTTCAGAGTAGAACGTCGCAAATGGTAACATGCTGTGATAGGGTGGCTTTTACATATTACCGGGAGAGTTAAGGGTGGCGGTAGTTGGCGTGGTATGTCATTATGAGAATTGCTTTGGTAATCCCCCCCCCTACGTGTCAATGATATGATTGGAAGTACAATGATTTAATAGTCCTATCAACTTCTCCGCATTACCTATCATTTAATGTCCATACATAATCATGCGTACCTTCGTATTTTACCTTTTTGATTGCTGCGTCAAAAAGTCTTGTCTTGTCTTGTGCTGGATCATAATGATTACCGCGGATCTACAAGCATGGGAATACCGGTAATTTGTAATGATAATGACGGGAAGTGATAGTAGGGTGTTGTAATCATCACAAGGAGTGGTATATTTTATCAAAAATTGTTTCTTGGGGCTGCAGTGGTAAGACTGGCGTTTTCGTACATGAAGTAATCTACTGGGAAAGATATTCCGTGATCGGAAGTGATGTTGTAGCACCGAGATTGGTGTTGCAGCCACGGAAAATTGCTGATGTGGCAACAGGAAATGATGTGAGACGTTTGTAAAAACGGGAACTGTGCTGGAGCAATAGGAGTGGTGTTGCAGCAACAGAGAATGGTGTTGCAGCAACGGGAGTGGTGTTGCAGCAACGGGGAATGGTGTTGCAGCAACGGGAAATGATATCGCAGTAACAGGGAATGGTGTTGCAGCAACGGGGGTGGTGTTGCAGCAACGGGAAAATGGTGTTGCAGCAACAGGGAGATGGTGTTGCAGCAACAGGAGTTCCGAGTCTGCAAAATAGTTCCTTTGAAACTTTTGTTCTCAGCTACTTCCCAGGCCAAAATCTACAAAATACTGAAATGTAATATCGCCATCCTTGGCAAGATTTATTAGTTTCTAAAAAAAAAAGAATATCTAACCTAAAAAATTACATAAATAATAGAAACTCAAGTGCTTTGAGGGACAGCAAGTTCCCCTGGAAAAGAATACTATTTTATTGCCATGCAAGTGGCTTTAAAATCCTCTTTGGAAACCGGCCGCTGATATAACCGAAGTCGATAGCCATTCACTAACAGTGGTGTTCTGCTTCCATCAATTGTTAAAAGTCTAACTGTTCCATTTGGGAAGACAGTATCCACTTCGTACGGCCCTAACCATCTTGTTCTCAGCTTCCCTTGAAAATTCTCGAAACGTGAATCATAAAGTAGAGCCCAGTTACCTTTCTGGAACTGCTTTTGCTTGATGGTTCTTTCATGCCATCTGCTTCTTTGTTGTTGTATCATAGTTGTTTGATGGACGGCATCCAGTCTTTTCTCATCCAATTCCTGCAGCTGCTGCAACTTGGTTGTCTGTGCATCAGTTAAATCAAGGTTAACAACTAAGGCAGTTCTTAAGGTTTTAATCTCAAACTCTACAGGAAATATAGCATTCTTTCCAAAAACTAATTCATAGGGTGAAAAGCCTGTTGTATTTCTCCAAGTGGTTCTATAGGCCCAAAGAGCCTCGGGAAACCGCTGAAACCAGTCCCTTCTATTCTCCTTTATCGTTTTTGTTAAGATGGCTTCTATGACCTTGTTGGTGCTTTCCACCTGCCCATTTGCTTGGGGATGGTATGGTGTGGTCATCTTATGCTTGATATGATATTTTTGGAGCGTATCTTTGAAGCCATGAGAATTGAAAGGAGGTCCTCCATCAGTGACTAATTCTCTGGGTAGTCCAAATCTAACAAAGATTTCTTCAAATAAGAATGTTAGTACTGCTTCTTCATTAGCTTTAATGAGTGCTTTGGCCTCTACCCATTTAGTCATGTAATATGTGCATACTAAAATATAAACTCTTTGATTAGATGGAGGATTAATGGGACCTACGAAATCTAATGCCCATTTCTCAAAGGGTTCAAGAGTTACCTGGGGATTGAGTGGCATTTCATCCCTATGGTTGGGCTGGCCCATTCTTTGACAGCTGTCACAAGCCTTCACATATTTTCTAGCATCTTTAAAAAGTGATGGCCAGTAATAACCCATTCTAAGTACCTTGTGAGCTGTTCTTTTATCTGCAAAATGTCCTCCACAAGGACCATCGTGACAAGCTTTCAGTATATCATAAATCTCGTCTTCCCCAATGCATCTCCGGATTTCTTGATCTATTCCGGTGTGGAACAGACACCCGCTTATCCAGCTGTACCTAGCACTTTGTTGGATGATCTTTCTTCTTTCCCTGTGTGATAGGTGTGATGGTAATTTTCCTGCAACTAGATAATTGGCAATGTCTGCATACCAAGGTGAGTGAGCAGATACTGCAAATAAATACTCGTCAGGAAAAGAATCATCTACTGGAGCATTTTCATCAGTTTTTAAACGAGAAAGGAAATCAGCAACTACATTCTCTTTACCTGGCCTATCTACAATTGTGATGTCAAATTCCTGCAACAGTAATAACCATCTGGTGACTCGGGCATTTGTAACTGATTTATTCATTAAATACTTAATGGCCAAGTGATCAGTATGCACAAAGGTAGTGTAGCCAGTAATATAATGTCTAAATTTGTTAATAGCATAAATAACTGCTAGAAATTCCTTCTCGGTAACTGTGTAATTTAGCTCAGCTGGTGTCATGTTCTTGCTGATAAAATAGATGGCATAGGGGAGACTGTTTTCTTCCTGACCCAAGACAGCTCCAATTGCTATGTCTGAGGCATCAGAGGAGATGTGAAAGGGTAATGCCCAATCAGGTCCTCTCAAAATAGGAGCTGCGGACAACTGATGTTTAAGTTTATTGAATGCATTTTCACAATCATCAGTCCATTTGAATTCAGCATTTTTCATTAACAACACAAATAGAGGAGAAGCTATTTTGGAAAAATCTTTAATGAATCTTCTATAATATCCGGCATGTCCTAGAAAGCTTCTTACATCCGTTTGTGTTTTTGGGATAGGGAGGTTCTGAATTACCTGTATTTTAGCTGGATCGACTTGAATCCCTAAAAATGAAACAAAGTGACCCAACACAATACCTTGATTCATCATCATATGGCACTTTTCAGTGCTTAACGCAAGGTGTGCTTCTATACACCGCTTAAGTACTTTTTCAAGATTTTGCAGTGCATCCTCAAAGGTCACTCCATAGGGAGTAAAGTCATCCATAAAAATTTCCAATGAATCATTTAACATATCAGAAAAGATCCCTATTACCGCTCTTTGAAATGTTGCTGGAGCATTACACAGCCCAAATGGAAGTACTCTATAAGGAAAGGTTCCCCATGGGCTGGTAAATGTGGTTTTGTCCTGGTCCTGGGGTGCAATCTTGATCTGATTATATCCACTAAACCCATCCAAGAATGAAAAGAATTTCTTTCCTGCTAAATTATCCAATACCTGATCGATAAATGGTAAAGGGAAATGGTCTTTTTGGGTGGCTTTATTCAATGATCTGTAGTCCACACATACTCTCCATTTCCCATTTTTCTTTGGTACAATTACAAGTGGGGAAACCCACTCACTGTCAGATATGGGGTATATAAATCCTGCATTTAAGAGTTTTTGAAGTTCCTCCTTGACAATTTCTCTAAGGTTGGGGTTCATTCTTCGCTGGGGTTGACAGACTGGCCGGGATCCCTCCTTAATATAAATACGGTGAGTGCATAGTTCGGGGGAGATCCCTTTCATGTCTGTGTAGTCCCATGCAAATGCCTCTTTATTTTCTTGGAGTAACTTTATTAATTTATGTTTTTCATTATCAGTCAAATCAGGATTTATATTTAATGTTTTACCAGGTTCAATTTCGATTGTTGTACTTTTGGAAGGGCTGCCTACTGCTGTCTGAAATAAGTTTTCATCTTTCATGTTCTGCTGGGATTCAGATTCTAAGATTGTAGTGAAGTGATTATATGTTTCAGGGCTGACCGAAGAGGGTTCATAAATAAAGCTGCTGATTAATTCATCTTCGGTGGAGTCTTTAAAAGTCAAAGCTTGTCCAATAGTTAATATAGGTTGGGTCTCCTCATCCTCATAATCTACCCATACAGAATTGTCACTATTAATCATGGGTGTGGCATGAGGATAGAGGGTAAGCTGTTTAGTTTCCTGTCCATTAGAGATGGTCATTGATCCAGATCTACAGCTGATGAAAGCATCTGTTGTAGCCAACCAAGGTCTCCCTAGAATCAACGGATGACCCCCCAACTTTGTTTTAGTTTGTAACACCACAAAGTCAACCGGGTAATTCCAGGATTCTACAGAGATTATAAGGTCTTCAATGACCCCTTCAGGTTTAATCGTAGAACGGCCAGCTAACTCTAAGATAGTTGGAGTTTCCCTGATAAAGTTTTTTAGCTGGAGCAATTTTTCTGTTTCGAGTGTCATAATATTTATTGCGGCTCCTAAATCTACTAGGACTTTAGAGATAAAGGTTTTTCCGACCTGGACTGTTACTGTAAGGTGACCAGGGTCACCATACTTCACAGGATAATCTTTTTCAGTCATTAAGGCAGTTAATTCCCCCATCACATGAACTGTGAGGGGATCTTTAGCCTTCCTTCCAGGGTTTTTTATGCAAATGTCTCTAATAGTTCTAGCATAAATAGGAACATCCCTTAATGCTTGCAATAATGGGATTTTGACATACAAGTTCTGTAGCTCTCTTAAAAGGTTAAAGGTAGGTTGTTCAGGTGTTTTAGTGAGAGTCAGCCGTTCAGGGAATGGCAGATCTATTGTTTGATCATTATTGTTAGGTGCTGATTCTGCTGTTTCAGCATTATTGTTAGCTGGTTTCTCTTTTCTAGCCTCTTCTTTGTCAGAGTCAGTAATATCATATATAATGGGTTCAACAATTCTCCCTGAGCGAAGGTGAATATCATTACATTACAAGGGAGAGATAGGCTGATTTTGAATGTCAATAACTTGCAGGGCTTTATTATTATTTGGATTGGGGTTAGGTTGTACAGGCAGCTGTGGTCTCATTGCCTAGTTATTCGGAGGAGTATTAGATGGTAAGGAAAGAGACTGTTGTTGTTGAGGAAATGGTATCTGTTGGGCTGCCCAGTTTGGATTCCATTGATTAAAATACGGTTGCTGGGGAGCCCAAGGATTCCATATAGTAGGATCAGGAAAAGGAAGATTTGGTTGCTGCATAAGTGGAAAATTCATTGCAATAAAGGGTGGGTACTGCATTTGGTTCATGGGTGGGTAGTTTGTTTGAAAAGGAGAGTTATTATTCCAACGATTGAATGCTGTGTTAGAGCTCATACCTTGTCTTTGTGGCCATTGCCTCCTCTGTGTCATCAGGTACACTGCTTCAGCTTCTTCTTCGGTTGACTGCAGTGCTGCTTTGATTCCAGGCAGAGAGGGGCATTGCTGTGTTTCATGGTCCTTCTCGCAGATTGTGCAGATAGGTATCTTATCCAGTGGGCATTCTATGAGTGGATGTTTTTCTCTGCATTTGGAACAGAAAATTGCCAGAGCAGCTTCTGCTTCCGCCTGTTTCTTCTTAACCTGCAGAGCATCAATTTGTGAAGCAAAAGAACTTAGCATCTCAGTTTTAAATTCTTCCAATAAGTTACCTATTTCAGCTCTTGTTGCTCCTCCACTGGCTGACTTCTAAACTCTTGAATACACATTATCTCTGCTTTTTGATCTGCCTGCTGCTCCCCTTGAACATCTCATGCATAGATTAATAATTTCATCAAAGGGTTCTTTGGAAATGTCCCCTTTTCCAAGCATGTTCAACATGTCCAGGCAGTCATCTCTTACCCCTTTCAGCAATATGGTCTTCAAAATATCTTTAATCATATTAGGATGATCAGACCGCTGCAGATTATACTGTAATCTTTCCACGAAATCTTCCAAATTTTCATCCTCTTTCTGAACCATTTTAAACAATTCTTCCTTCCTTTCTCTTGTCTGGCAGTAGTCTTGATATTTGGCCAGAAATCCCTCTTTCATCTGGTCCCAGGTGGTGATTGCCTGAGCTCCTAAGCTCATAAACCACCTCAACGCATTTCCTTTTAGTGTTGCTGGAAACAATTTTAGCTTCTGATTAGGACTTATATAATCATAACTTCTACATAGTATGTCGAATTCAAAGAGGAATTCATCCGGGTCTTCAGAGGATAACCCATGAAAGTTGGGTAATGCCAAGAGTGGAATGTTTTTCATGGGGGTTGTTCCTCTCGGGAGCTCCCCAATAGGAAATTCCAGGGTGGAGAGTGAGTTTTCCCCTCTTCCTTCTGTTCTGTTATCCTCCATTGGTCTTTTTCCTGAATCACTTGCTTTATCTTCTGTGTCTTCTGTTTCTTCAGGTTCTTCTACCGGTTCCTCAGTGTATTCTGGTACTTCCAGCTTCCTTTCAGGTCCTATTACTTCCTCCGTCTGTCGGTCTGTTTGTGAGGAGTATTGGATCTGAGGTCTCCGGGAACTCGTCCTCTGTGATGTTTCGGCCTTTGAGATGATTTCGTCGATATAAGTCTTTCTTCCTCCTTTGCCGCCTGTGAAATTAGGTTTCTTGCGTCCTCTCATGCATCTGTTATTCTCAGAAAGAAATCATTAATGCTTTTAGAAATCTCTAGTTGCCTTCCCCGGCAACGGCGCCAAAATGTTGGCTAGTTGAATTGTTTATGGATTAAACATTCAAGTACCACATTAATTGTCAACCTGGGAAAGTCTTTTTATTACAAAGGCTACCGCGTACTGTATGTACTTACTCCTAAAAGCATTAAAAAGCTGTAGTATACGTAATCCTTACGCTAAGTTATCACTGTACTGTTAAAATGAAAGTAATTAATTAAGATTACAAATCTGAAAAGTGAAATGATGGATGCTCTGTTGGCAGAAGATCAGGACCCTATCCTCCAGGTGAGGACGTTCAACACCTGCCTCTGTAACCAGATTGCTAACACACACTGCACTCAAATTCACCGGTGAAATATCCTTGCACAACTTCAAGCAATGAATGAAACAGAGTACTAGCAAAGCGGAAATACCAGAGGTAATGCTACAGAATCCAAACAGAGTACCAGCGGAAAGAAACTATCACACACTTACACACTTTAACAGAAAAGTAAATGGGTGAATCTTGTGAGGAAGGTGGGCCCAGTCCCTCTCACAAGATTCCCCAGAACACGAAGATGAGATTAAGTGCTCAGAACGATTCTTTATTCATCTGCCAAAAGACTCAAGTACAATAAAGTTCAGACTTGCTGATGTCTCTCAAAATCTCCCTTACAGATTACACATTAACCCCCTTCTAATGTAGATGTCTCCTCTTTATAGAGGAGACATCTATTACAATAGATCATTACAGTTCATTCAGTCAACTCATTTGATCAAAAATAAAAGTTACAGATCGCTGTTACAATAGTATAACAATATATTCTTTCTTAAGTTCTGGCTGTTACACAGCTGGTAACTGTCTTCGACCATCTTCTTGGGATCTTCACATTCCTTTGTCGTTTCCCCATGTTGTTCCTGATTTAAGCAGTGGTAACTGTGTTCTACCCGCTTTAGATAACTGTAGATCGTGCCGCATCAGCGTTCTTCAGATAGTAGCCGGTTGTTATTTCCAGCTGTTGCAAAATAGCCCGCTTTAGATGGTTGCTGTTGATGACTGTAGCAACTGCGTAGTTGCTGCTTCTGGTGTTGCAGCAACTGCGTAGTTGCTGTTTCTGGTGTTGCAGCAACTGTGTAGTTGCTGTTTCTGGTGTCACAGCAACTATAACTTATAATTCCTGCAGGCTTAAGACAATTTAATCAGCTTTTCCAAGATAAATATAAAGATACTCACGAATATGCTATGAACGATTAAACATATAGATATGCGGAAAGTCACTTCGTACCTTGGGGTGATAAGTCATTATGTAATCAAAAGCTTACAACTTATGACTGAAAAGGATAATATTAAGGCAAAAATATGAGGTCAAAATAGGTCAATTCTGAGTCCTAACAGCGAAGACTCGAAGGAGGAGGCAATTTGATAATAGCTTCAACCTTTGAGGGATCGACGTGGATGCCGACTTTCGAAACAACAAACCCTAGTAATCGACCTGTTTCTATACAGAAAACACACTTGTGTGGATTCAACCTAATTCGATAATGCCTACACCTCATAAAGGTTGTTCGTAAATGGATGAGATGATCAGCTAGATGTAATGAATGAGCAGGTAAATCATCGAGATAGGGTTGCACAATGTGCTTGATGTCATGAAACACGTAAGACATGGCTCTTTGAAAAGTTTCCCCGACGTTCTTGAGCCCAAAAGGTAATTTGCAATAAGAAAATGTCCCCCATGGACAAACGAAAGCCATTTTTGTTTGATCAGCAGGTAGAATATTTATTTGATTGTATCCGGAAAAACCATCCATGAAGGAGAATATTTCACTGCCGGCACAATCATCAATGATTTGATCGATATAGGGAGTTGGGTAATTGTCTTTTGGACAGGCTCGATTAATGTCCCTATAATCGATACATATTCTTATTGTCCCTTGCTTTTTGTTAACAGGAACAATATTCGATACCCAATCCGTTAACGGAATTGGATAAATGAAACCTACTTTGAGTAATTTTTCAACTTCTGCTAAATTAATAGCAGCAGCTTTTCGCGGGTGCATCTGACGCAAACGTTGTCGGACGGGTTTAGCATTCGGGTAAGTTTTTATTTTGTGAACAACAATTGTTGGTTCAATTCCTGGCATTTCCTCATATGACCAGGCAAACACGTCGTGAAATTCTTGAAATAGGGCCTTATATGTTTGAATTTCATCTTCCGTAAAAGTGGCACCTATATGAATGTTTTCAACAATTCCAGGCTTAACCAAAATATCAATAGGAATAGTTCGAGAAATGTTTTCCCAATTTAACTCTGAGTCAGGATTTTTCATTGGATTCTGAGGTTCCTTGACATATTCAGTCGTAAAAATAGATGACAAATCATTTTCAAAACGATCAATCTCAGGTAAAAACGAAGATCTATGATGAATATCTTCCCATGGTAAATCATCGACACATAGGATTTCACGAATTTACTCATCAGTGTGAACAAGTTCGAAAAATGTTGTTGAATCCCAGTTTGATGTTGAAAGTGATTCCTCATGGACCACATTCATTAAGTCAATTTTGGTTGAAGAAGGGTCGGAAAACGACTGCATGGCTTGATACGCAATTTCATATGGACTCAAAGGCATAACATCACCAAATGAGTCTATCTCAGATTCGGAAGGTACGATCCAAGGATCGTCATAAGCAATAGTGTCTGACGAAATCATATGAATGGTTGTAGTAGAAGACGATGCGTTGATAGGAGGAAAAGGAAAAGTTCCTAGTAAACCAGAATCTTTAACTAGTCCTACTCCAACATCCTTATATGGGATAGTTGTTTTGCCGACATGCTGAATACTTTCAGAAGAGGCTGGGTCGGATGAAAAGTAATTCAGCTGGTCTATAGTTACGATCTTTCCATTATGAAGGAACTTTATAAGCCGAAAGACCGATGAAACGACAGTTGTCATAGCGTAAGACCAACTAAGACCCACGAGAAGGTTGTAATCTAGAGGGGCATCAACCACCTCCACATCTAGATTAACAGTTTTTCCTTCAACCCCTTTAGGTAAATCCTGTAGAATGCCAAAAGGATGAAACCCACGGCCATCAAAGGCCTTTAGAATTGTCGGAGATGATTTAGCGTAGGAGAACCAAGCGATTTCCAACACTATATCGACATAATACACGTTGAGGCTCCCTCATCAATCACAGTCCTATAACAAGGTCTATTTTTTACTAAAATTGGGATCTGGAAAGCCATTTGATGAGGTGAGCGTGGTGTATTATTTTCTAGATCGAAAATTATAAGGTTCGAGTCCTGAACGTCAACAACTCCTATAGCCTACAATAGCAATTTACGCTGTGCTGGGCATGATTGTAACACTTCCAAAGCCGACATTGCTGAAGGTGAAATAGCCAAATCTTCAACAATGTTATAGTTCTAAGCCGCTCTGGCATGTGGATTGAAAGCTAACTTTCGAAGTATACCCTTGGCGAGCAGTTTGATTACTAAGTCTGGGTTAGGTTTCTCGATCTGTAGTGGATCAGAACCGGGAGTTGAAGTTGATGGGTTCGAATGAGAAGATTCTGCTTCTTTACCATCAACAAGACTTTTACTTCCATAATCATGTGATCAAGTCACAATCCTAACATGGGACATCATCATTATGGGTTCTTCAGAGGCATTTGAGGAAGAACCTATCATCTTACTGTCTTGACTAGGAAAAGGATCCTTCAAAACAGCAGGCGTTTGGGAACCTTTGACAATTTTCGCAACCTCTGCATGATGAGGGCAGTATCTTGTAAAATGCTCTTCATCACAAATGAGACAAGGATAACGAGGTTTGTGTTTCTCATCAGTCGATTCTTTTTTTTTGGTTTCTCTTTCGAATTTTTGTCTGTTTTATTTTTCTTCTTACCGCCGGATTTTGATTTGGCTGTAGATGACTCTACAACATGAATATCGGTGGAGATTTCTACAGAAGAATCTCCTGTCGGGGAATCTAGTAAAGTTATGATAGGAGAAGAATTCTTGGAAGATTTATTCTTACTTTTGGTATTAACTGTACCAATCATACCATCAGCAGCATGAGACCCTAAAGGAGCTGCAATTATTTGATTTTGTTTAGGAAGGTCGGGGATTTTCTCGTGTAATGTACCTGACTGCGTATAAACTAAGTCAAGGTACTGAGCTTGAGAAATTACTTGCTCTTTAGTAACGACTCCTGCCTTAGCTACATCCTCAGTGATCTTCGGTAATAAATACTTTACAAACCATTCAGCTAAGATCTGATCCGGAATAAAAACTTTCACTAAATGCCATCGACGTCTCCATTCATGAATGTGATCTGAAATGTAAGTGGACATTGACTGCTTTAATGAAGTTAATAATTCTGTGCCATTGTCATATTTGACTGGCAACTGAAAATGAGTTAAAAACGAAGTAGCTAGCTAACTAAAGTTATAAAAAGTGGCTCGTGGTAACTCAATGTATCACTTGGCTGCAAGACCAATTAGAGTGTGCTGGAAAAGCCTTAAACGGATTGAATCATCTGAAATGGAATTAGACGCACACCAGAGGTGATAAGTCATCACATGGTTCGACGGGTCCTCTCATGATTTGCCTTCAAACTTAGGAATATCACTAGGCAACTTATTCGGCATTGGCGGCCAAAACGGAAGATAGTTAATTGGATCGTTTGTAAGGCGCGACAAGTCAGGCAAGTCCAAAGTTGCAATAAATGGTAACTGACGATTAGGGTCCCTGAAACCCTGGGTCATGAGACCAACCCCAGGAGGAGGATATCTAGGATAACTAGGAATTGGAATTGCATTTGGGATATTATATCCTCCCGGAAAACCAAGATTAACCAGACCGTACTGGGGTTGTTGAGGTTGCTGATATGTATATCCAGGGTACGGTTGATACTGATAGACTGGTTGCTGCACAGCAGGACTGAGTTGGTATTGTCCCTGGTACAGTTGATAAGTAAATTGAGGTTGACTTGTGACAATCGTACTTGGACCAGGTTGTCCTACAGGCATTTGAACCGAAGTCTGAATTGTGGATCCAGACTGAGGTAAAGATGTCTAAGGAGTTGATGCGGGAACAGTAGAAACAGGAGCTGTCAATACAAACAAATCAAAAGAAGAGCTTTTTGTCTTTTCCAATACACTCAAAAACGAGACAACTAGTTATGCTCACGAAAATTTCCCTTTTCTTTCAAACACTCAAATACTACAAAAACAAACTTTTTCAAGAGAGATTTTTTATTATTTTTTATAAGAAAACTAAGGACTAATTTGTCCAGAATCACAAATCAGTCTAAAAACAACCAATTTTCGTTTTCTTTTCTAAAAATTAAATCCAAAACTTTTAATCACAAGTCCTTTCGAAGTTTCGCAAAGAGAAAAAACAAGATGGATTCCTCAACAAAGGCAGATTTTGCAAACGGTCAGACTCATAAGAAGGCCAGTAAAAACCAAGGTGATTTGAGGCTTCTAAGCTCTGAGCTACTACAAGACCAAAATGAAAATCAAGCCCGGCAACCAAAACTTCTAGGACTTTCGCCTAAACCCTAATGCCAATGGAATTAACCTAAGAAAAGTTCCTGACAAGTCACGTGCAGATCTGGGCAGAGGATAAAAACACCTAAACAAATCTTTTAAGCTGACTGAAAGAGAAAATCTTAATTTTTTCAAAATTTTGACAGGGTCCGCAGGCCCGCAGTGCACACAAGTGTGGGACCGCTCTGTGTGTAAAGCAAAAGTGAAAATAGGTCCACACTGTGTTACAAGCAGAGGATGCGGTCCTCTCCCAAAAGTATGAAAAAACAAAAAAAATTCAAGATTAACTAAACCTACCCAATTCCACACACAACAAGCCAAAAACAGAAACAAAAACATAGTTTCTCAAGTCAAAGTAAAAGCAAATCAAAAAATCAAGTCCCCAGTGGAGTCGCCATTTTGTCACACGGAATGAGTCGTTCTTGCGGACAAGACCGACCTCCCTAGTATCTAATGATATCTAGCGACAAGCAAACCAATCAACTTCTATCTTTCTCTAAATATGCAACTTATAAATAAAGGAAAACAAGTGTTTTAGGCCTACCTTGGATCCAATGCAAGTTTGTGGAAGCCTTGCTCCGTTGATCCAAATGAGCTCCCTTGTAGAGAATCTGCAAACAAAAACAAGCACACAAATTAAATAACACCTGAAAAGCCAATATAATAAAGCATACTTATCATGATGATCAAGGAATTCATGAAACAAATCACATACGACAATTTGTTGAGAAAAATGAATCTGATTGTATTAATTTAAATCAAAGAAGAACTTTACAACCTGTGCCTTGATGTTGTACAAGCTCCTCCCAGGGTCCAGTAAGAAGTCTCCTCTACTTTGACAAGTTTCACTCTCTTCCCAATGAAGCCAAAAGGTATGTGATCTCTCCTCTCAAGCTTAACTAGGAAGTCCCAATTCCACCAGCATTTACCCTAAAAAATGTTTAGCTTCTAACCTCCTTAGTTACCAGCCCAATGCCTTAATTTATAGTGAAATGGAGGGAAGTTACTAGGTCCACCTTCAAAGGGATAAAGCCCTCCTTCAAAGGGATAGCTCCTCTCATCAAGGGATTCACTCCTTCACTTTTTGGATGCATGAACCACCTAGGAGCGAACCATCCACGTCAAGATTCCTTCTAGAATCATCTAGAATTAACCCAAAGTGAGTTTTTAAGAATAAACTTTCGCCTTTTTTACTTTCACAGGGGTTCGCACCCACTCCTTTAGAGACAGAGCGGGCAGGTACACAGGTAACAAGTACAGGGGGTGCGGGACCGTAGGCAAAAGTGAGAGAAAGTGCAGAGATTTATTGATTTTTAAGGTCTTTCTCTCATTTTCAAAGCTTGACATGAAGAGCTGAGGTTTGAGACTTGCGTAGGAGGACAGTATGAATGATGATAGACCCATACTGACTGCAAATAGTCATGGTGACAATATTTTGTGTAACAGTAACAGATAGGGGTCATACCATATTTTCGAGAGTTCCCTCAACCCGAGGAGCCCTCTATCTGAATTCCTCACCCTGGGAGCTCAAACAACGAGGAAGAGTTGGCTCAGTGTCCTTGATTAGTGCTGCTCTCATCATTCTCAAATACGGTATCAACTTGTATCAATAGCAGTTGTTTCCTGTTCATATAGGACATCAAATCAAATATCATGTCAGAACATAAATAATCATATAAATCTTAAAAGGATACCATAATCATCCTCCCTCTCAAGGAGGTGCCAACCACAAGCCTGAGCTTGTTTCGAATAGTTGCATTGTCTTAATATATGAGAGTATCTTGATCCCAACTATAAATAAGGGACTTTCTGCCAATCATATCTCACTCCATGTCATCACAATGTATCCATGTTATATCCAGATCATGATCAAACAAATCTCTAAGGAGCTTCCTCATCCTGCCTCACAACTAGCCATGCTAGCAACATTGTACTCATCCTCAATCATACTATGGACCTCTCATCCAAGATATCATGGTAGATATCAAACTAAAGCAACATCCAAATGTACTTAACAATACTATCTATCAACAACAATAAATCCATGTCACATATCATAGGAGAAATATCTCAACCTCAAAAATAGAATATCTCATGTAGATATTTCAAAGGATTCTTGGTGGAAACTCTATGTGAATGAAGTGGCTCACTCATGAATTTATTCAGGTTCTATGCCATCATATATAGATATAAATGGATGTTCAAAATGGAACATAAATTGTTCAATTAAGAGTCAGATGCCATGTCAAGTTCAACAACATATTTGAACTTCAAATCGAAGTATCCAAGGATTTAAATTTTCATTATTCGAGAACATTTTTCAATAGAATTTCAATATAGAATTTCTTTTCCAAATTCAAGGAATTGATTCATCATGCCATGATACATCATTTCGAGATTTAGAAGCTATCTCCCTTTGATTTAGATCATCAAAGGCTCATCACCTGTCAAGAGTAGACCATCAGGACGTAATACGAAAACCATAACCAAAATCAAAGTTATACCTTGGAAATCATTATTAGATAAATGTCAAATAAAGACATATCTGGATCAAGGAGCTTGGTTCATGCAATTCTCTAAGCATAATGCCTTGTTAATCCGTCATAATCAACCTTACATAAATCAATGTTGTACCATCACATCATCAAAGTCAGCTCATCAAAGCTTAGAGGTTAGATCACAACCATTATCAAATTCATTATTATCACAATATCAATACTTTCAACCGGGTGACAGGGAGAGCTCATATCAAATCATGACTTCATTTATTATTATGCCAACAAGTTGTCATAAACCATGCATTATCAATATGAACTTTATCAAGTGATTCTCATAATCATAATAGAAGTCATTTCTATCACTAGGTGCAAATGCATACACCAAGGATGATTCATGCAGGTTCCATGTTCACGATAAATCATAACTATCAATACCTAAACCATTTTTCTAGGAATAAGGAGGCCAATTTCCAAATACCCACATAGCATTAACATCAGGGAAAATCAACAATTGTCAGATCAAATCATTAGACATCAGGGAAAATCCAAATTTGCTATCATAGAGAGATCTATAGTCAAAGCATATCTCAATCATCAATTCAAAGTTATTGTTAGGCATCATGACAACACGCTTTTCATCTATATCAATCAGCCAAATCATGCCAACCTCTTGTAGCAAAAACATAGTGACATATCTATATGTATGTCTCGGTCACCTACAAACACAAGTTCAGTCTACATGTTCATGTTATGGAAAACATTCAAGCTTTTCCTATTTCCAGATCTTGTTATCTGCATTGTATCTGTGGAACTGACATCTTCTAGGTGACCATCTGATTTCATGCACAATACTTCATTTTTATGTGATCAACAATTTAACTCAAGAACTTTAGAAATCAGATTACAGTGGAAGAATATGTCAGAGATACATTTCTTCAGAGTTTAGGCAGCTTCAGAAAGCTTCAGATGATGGTCAACTATATTCAAACCCCTAGATGCTCCCTTCAGGTTAGCATGGGAGCATATTTAGCTACCTAGATGCTACCTGGGCCTTAGCATGCATGCATCCAGGGACGAGATTTCTCAGTTTTGTGCTTGCATCTAGAACAAAAACCCTAATTTTTGTATTCAGGCTTCTTGTTGGAAATAATACTGAGAGGGGGGTGAATCAATATTGTCAGATCAATAATTTTATTTCCCAAACAGATTTATATACGCTACTTCAACTAAGTGAACTAGCGTGTACACGTCACTGTACTTAAAGAAACCATCGTATATGTAGAGAACTTTTCATTTAGCCAAGTTATCATGCGTTGAACTTTAACCAGTATATCAAAGATTTATTATATAGTGTAGTAAAAGCATAATAAAGCATCACACATAAGCAACACACATGAACATCAAGATATAAGGTGGAAACCCAATGTGGGTAAAAACCACCTGCTGTTGTCGTCTCTGTCTTCTTTTAATAATAAGAAAATATATTTACAATCTGGTACTGGTGCAGACTCATACCAGTACGCAGGCTTCTACCTGCAGAAGGTTACAACCTTCTCTCATTCTCTAGCTTCTACTAGAAGGGAGCTACAACCCCATAGCTCTTGTACTAGCCGATATATTTACTAGTACGTAGGCGGTGACCTACAGAAGGCTACAACATTCTTTCTTCCTCCAAGGATCACGTTTCATAAATTTTCAGACTGGATCCATCAACAACATCATAACTACAATACAATCATCAAATACATCTGCATCAACCAATCACTGAAACTCAATCCTCACTTTCTGAATCAAACAACAACTGAATCAATCAATCACTTTGACAACCCATCGTCACTGTAGCAGAAAATCGCCATCAATTTGATTATTCAGAACACTGTCACTAGAATACAGTCTCCAGAACCCAGAGCAGAACCCAGAATTCTGCAACAGCAAACATAAGCAATTGAAACATACTTCATAAGGTATACGCTACTTCCATGTTTCGAACCAGCGTGTATATGCACTTTTATCAAAATCCAACCAACGTACACATTTGCAAATATTAATTCATAATTTTGCAGCTATTCCGGACTTCAATTATACCTAGATCATAATATTTACAGAATAACGCATGCATCAGTATTCAAATCTAGACTATATATGATAAAACCACATAATGATAATTCATTTCAAGCCTTAATATCCCAATTAGATCTTATCCTTCATCAACCGCTAAGGTTCATCCTTGGTTTAGATCAAGCACAACACCATAAGCCAATAACCTGCATACTAGATCTCACACTTCATCAGATATTCGATACTTGCACACTTAGCCTAATGATCTTCTCCTCCTTATATAGTTTTAGGCCTTTATCAATACCATGGACCAAAACCACTTAGGACCAATACCTTGGACCAAATACCTAGGGTCAATACCTCAGACCAAATACCTTGGATCAAAATACCTTGGACCAAATAACTCGGACCAAAAACTTAGTTTTCCAAGATATATGTGCTTTTCCTTCTGTGAAAGTGCGTGTGTGCGTATATGCTACTTATGTTAAATGAACCTGCATGTATACGCAGCTTGGTCAAGGTGAACCTGCGTATACCTTCTTTCTTCATTCTTTGTAGTCTGATCTGTAATTCTTTGCTCTTGACATGCTATATTGTGATCTTTCATCTGAGTGAGTTGCCATCAAGGACAACACCTGTATCATAACGACAACAATCTCCCCCTTTGGTCTTGATGGAAACAACAACACCAAGTCACTCTCCCCCTTTGACATCAAGAGCAAAGGGTGGTCCAAGTTAATTTCTCCCTTTGAAATACATTATGTTGGTTATGCTCCCCCTGAGTACATGCTGAATTCTCTGATTGAGATCCCCTTTTGTACATGCTGAGATGTACTGAAACCGTCCATGCTCCCCCTGAGCACAAGCAAAGTCTGCAAAAATATTTTCTAAAAGAATAACATGACTCTATAACTCAACTATGTGAGGATGACCTTCCTATCACCAATGACTCATACATACATCCATCTCCCAACCAAGTGGGGATATACCAAATTTGACTCATCCACCCAACCAAGTGGGGATATACCAATTGTTTATACATGACAAAAAACAAGAAATATTACATCATCCATCCCATGTAAAGTGGGGATACAAAGTACATCATTTGTCCAAGAGGACTCATTCAAATGTATGGGAAGACATATCACACCCTAGACTTTTACATGACTTGAGAAACAAATGGTATAAATATCTGAAGCCATAGCTGGCCTCAGTAACCATAATGCCAACAATGTTAAAAGTACGTGAAGGCAAATGCTCCCCCTGAATCATTGCTACCCATATCAGAGCCTGCACTACTGTTTTTCTTGACTGAAAAACATATACGCTCCTTGACCCTGAAAACCCGCGTGTGTAAGCGACTATACTTCATGAAACACGCGTATAAAAACCTTCTCTGAAAAATTTGATTTAATAGCAGGATGATGCAACAACTACTCCCAGCTTTTGTCTGAGATATTCAAATGTCTCTCTGGGCAGTGGTTTAGTGAATATATTAGTAACATGTTTTGGAGGGAACATATTCCAATTTGAATTTTTGTTCAAGCACTTGTTCACATCGAAAATGGTATTAAATGGGTATGTGCTTGGTCTTGGAGTGCAAGATTGGATTCTTTGAAATATTGATGGCACTTGTATTATCACATAGAATGGAGATGGGTGGAGTACATGTGATCTGAATGTCTTGCAATGTTTGCATCATCCAAAGTAGTTGTGTGCAGCAAGATGCAACAGCCACATATTCTGCTTCAGCTGTAGATAACACAATTGAAATTTGTTTCTTGTTGAACCAAGACACTAACCTAGAACCCATATAGAATGCACCACCACTAGTGATTTTTATGTCATCAACACTTCTTGCCCAATTTGCATTTCTATATGCATGAAGAGTAAGATCTGTATCTCTAGGATACCATAAACCAAAGTTCTATGTTCCTTGAAGATATTTGAAAATTCTTTTGACTGCCTGAAGGTGTGATTCCTTTGGATTTGCTTGAAATCTTCCAACTATTCCTACTGCATGCATGATGTCAGGTCGGGTACCTATTAGATAAAGCAGACTTCCAATCATGGATTTGTAAGTTGGTTGATATACTGCTATTGATTCATCATTTGAGCTGAGACTACATCTTGTTACCATTGGGGTACACACAGGGTTAGAATCTTCCATGCCATACCTTTTCAAGATCTATTTGAGATATTTGGTTTGTGAAAGAAAAATACCATCTTTATTTTGTTGAACTTCTAGACCAAGAAAATAGGTAAGTTCACCAAGCAAGGACATTTCAAATTCTTGTTGCATTACTAAAGCAAAATTCTGACTCATGGATTCTTCATTGCTACCAAAAATGATATCATCAACATAAAAAACATTTATTAGCAATTTATCAGTGTCAATCTTTGTATATAGATTGTTATCTGCTGACCCTTTTGAAAAACCCTGTTGGTGTAGATATTTGTCAAGGCGGTAATACCAAGCCCTTGGAGCCTGTTTCAGACCATAGAGAGCCTTTTTGAGTCTGCATACAAGTTTTGCATCATTTCCGAGAATGAATCCTTCTATTTGTTCAATATAAACTTCTTCTTCTAAATCTCCATTAAGGAAAGCAGATTTTACATCCATTTGGTATAATTTGAATTTCTGAAAGCTAGAAAGAGCAAGAAACATCCTTATGGCTTCAAGTCTAGCAACAGGTGCAAAAGTTTCTTCAAAATCTATACCTTCTTGTTGAGCATACCCTTTATAAACAAGTCTGGCCTTGTTTCTAATAACTTCTCCATTTTCATTCAGCTTGTTTTTGAATATCCATTTAGTTCCTATAATATTTTTATCATGAGGTCTAGGAACTAATTCCCAACTATTATTGTTTTCAATTGCTCCGGTTCTTCATTCATGACCTTGACCCAACATTCATCTTTGCATGCTTCATTTACATTTTGAGGTTAGGTGGTGGATAGTAATGCTAGATAGCTTGATGTTTCTGTAATAGCTCTTCTTGTCTGTACACCTACCACTTTTTCCCCTAAAATTTGAGTTTCTGGATGATTTTTCTGAACATACCTAGACGGAGTCTTTTCTTCTACCGTTATCTCTTCCTTTGGTGCTTCATTGGTTTCTTCTTCAGAATCATTGTGATTTGATGTGGGAAAATACTCCCCATCTTCTTCATTGTCATAATCTTCTGTTTTTGTCTATTTTGGATTTTTGCATGCTTCATTAACTACAACATCAATACTTTCAACAATTTTCCCAAGTCTTTTATTATAACATTTATACCCTTTACTTTGGGAAGAGTAACCAAGAAGAATACCTTCATTTTCTCCGGGATCAAACTTACCAAGTTTTTCATCATTCCTTTTGATATAACATTTGCTTCCAAAAACTTTAAAGTATTTTACAGTAAGAGTCTTATCATACCAAAGTTCATGTGGAGTTTGAGTGCTATTTACCCGAACATTTGCTTGGTTGAGAATAGTTACAGCGGTGAATGCAGCTTCACCCCAGAAGGTTGCAGGAGTTCCAAATTCATCTAGCATAGCTCGAGCCATTTGTTGAACAGTTATGTTCATTCTTTCTACCACTCCATTTTTCTGAGGAGTCCTTGCGGTGGAGAATTTCCTTTTTATTCCATGTTGTTCACAAAAGTCAAAGAATTCATCCGATGTAAATTCCTGTCCTCAATCAGATTTGAGAAATTTGATTTTTCGATCTGATTCATTTTCAACCAAAGCTTTGAATGCTTGGAACTTTTCAAATGCTTCATCTTTATGCTTTAGCAGACCTATCCAACACATTCTGGAAAAATCATCAATGAACAAGATAAAGTTTTCTTCTCCACGAGGTGACTTCTTCCGTGATGGTCCACATAAATCAATATGGACAAGTTCAAGAGGCTTACTAGCTGACCCTTCTTTTTCAATGAAGTGAGCTCTGGTTTTCTTACCGAATTGACATGGTTTTCATATTTTATTTTCAAGGATTTTGATATCTAGAAGATCGCGAACATCCTTGAATCTACATGCTTTTCTTATTTGAGAAAAGCTTAGATGTCCCAATCTTCTATGCCACAACCAATTTTCATCATTTTTACTTAGATAGCATTGTTGTTGTCCTCCCTTGAGTATGTATAAGTTGTTTTGATTTCTTGTACCTTTGATCATGGTCTCCCTTGTATCAAGCTCATGAAAAACACATCCATTTGATCGAAACACCACTTCATTTCCTTGATCACACATTTGACTAACACTCAATAGGTTATGCTTTAAACTGTTTACATCCATAACATTTCCAGCTTTAACCTTTTCTTTCAAGAAAACAGATCCTTTACCTTTTATGACAGCAGGAGTGTCGTTTCCAAATGAGACATTCTTTTCCTTTTCTAAGGCATTATATGAGTGAAATTTTTCTTTGTCACTTGTCATGTGTTTTGAGCATCCACTGTCAATGTACCACCGATTTTCTTGTCCTTTTGCATACAAGGATATACCACATCTTTCTGTTTGAGATTCTTTCCTTCTCCATATCTTGGGATTCAATGGAGTTTGCTCCTTTTGAGATGTTTTCCAAAATTTGCTTCTGCATTCAGATTCTTCATGACCAAAGTTATTACGATTGAGCATTCTATTTCATTTTCAAGAAGAGAAAAGTTATTATAGGAAATTTTGTTGACCCCTGTTACATTCGTTTGATTTCGTGCTTCTCTAGTCATGATGGTTTTATAAGCAACACATTGAACAGCTTTGCGTCCAAAATTATGACATGAAAAACATTGCCCATTAAAGAAGTTCCTGCGACTATTGAATCTATTAACCTGGTGATTGTAGTTTCTATTGATATTCATCTTTGGTGCAAATTGAGTATGATTTACCTCAGGTTGGTTGTGGCTTCTATTCATCCTTGGAATAAATTGAGTCTGATTTACCTAGTGATCTACTTTATGCCTTTGCTGACGATTGTCATATTGTTCACTGGTCTTTGCTGCATCAAGATAGCTTTTAGTGGAGGTTGACGACTTCTGTGATTGAGATGCTTCTTTAGTATATCCAAGACCTGTCTTTATCACGTTTCACTTTGATAATTTCATTTAAGGTTTCTGATCTTTTATCAAATCTAAGATTGAGAGATTTTGTTTTCTGGAGATCCTTTCTTAGACCCACAATTTCAAATTCTAGTTTTTCATTGTGTTTTTCTTTTTTCAGCAAGTTGGTATGTCAAGGTATCTATAATCAACAGTTTTTGAGTTTAGAGATTTCTTCATGAAGGTCATCTTCTTCTAAAGCATCCCAAAAATTATCATCGTCATAAGCCATTAGAAGTCTATAGTCATTACTATTTTTATCTTCATCACTATTTAACAAACCATCGCTATCTTCATGAGTATAGTAACTCTTTTTATTTACAACTTGTTTTCTATTCCATTTTGCATATTCCTTCCCTTTTTCATATTTATCTTTATGAGGACATTTGGCAGCATAATGACTGACTCTGCCACAAGCAAAGCATTTGAAGGGTAGCTTACCTCTAAATCTTTCGGAACCTCGTTGAAGCTTCTTGACAAAGTTTACTTCATTTTCTTCTTCTGAAATATGTCCTGATTCATTGAGTTCTTCCTTTCCTTTTGCTGAAGATTTAAATGTGGCTTCTCTTATATCTGATGGACCTCCTTTTCTCATCTCAAAGGTAGTTAAGATTTCGTGAAGCTGTGTCATAGTGATAGTCTGCAGATCCTATTTTTCTTCTATGGCAGACACTTTTGATTCAAATTTAGCAAACAAGGATCTTAAAACTTTCTCAACTAAGGTAACTTCCTTTATATCTTCACCCAGATTGTTCATACAATTGACAACCTCATCTACACGTAAGAAGTAACTAGCTATACTTTCATCACTGTGCATCTTAAGAGTTTCATACTGAATTCTGAGAGTTTGAAGTTTAGCACGTTTTACTTGAGAGTCTCCTTCGTAGCTCAGAATGATTTTGTCCCATATTTCTTTGGCTGATTTGAGCTACATGACTTTGACAAACTCTGACTGTGATAAACTTCCCAATAAAGTATTGACGGCCCTGGAATTGGTTTCATATTGATTTTTACCTGCCATATCTGTAGGAATTGTTGTTAGAAATGTATATCCTCCCTCCACAATTTCCCAGGCATATGTTCCAAGTGATTGTAGATAGGTTGTGGTTCTTATTTTCCACTAAACAAAGTTGCTCCCATCAAAAATTGGCGGTCTGATGGATACCTCGCTTTCTTGATTTCTCATGATGATGGATCTCCCTTCAAGCAATCAAGCTTCTTCTTAAGGACCTGCTCTGATACCAATTGTTGGAAATAATACTGAGAGGGGTGTGAATCAGTATTATCAGATCAATAATTTTATTTCCTAAATAGATTTATATACGCTACTTCAACTAAGTGAACTAGCGTGTACACGCGAATGTACTTAAAGCAACCAGCGTATATGAAGAGAACTTTGATTTAGCCAATTTATCATGCATTGAACTTTAACCAGTATATCAAAGATTTATTAGACATTGCAGTAAAAGAAGAATAAAGCATCACACATACGAAACACACATGAACACCAAGATATAAGGTGGAAACCCAATGTGGGTAAAAATCACCTGCTGCTGTCATCTTTGTCTTCTTTTAATAATAAGAAAATCTCTTTACAATCTTGTACTGGTGCAGACTCATACTAGTACGCAGGCTTCTACTTGTAGAAGGTTACAACCTTCTCTCATTCTCCAGCTTCTACTGGAAGGGAGCTACAAGCCCCTAGCTCTTGTACTAGCCAATATATTTACTAGTATGTAGGCAGTGACCTATAGAAGGCTACGACCTTCTTTCTTCCTCCAAGTACCATGTTTCATAAATTTTCAGACTAGATCCATCAACAACATCATAACTGCAATACAATCATCAAATACATCCGCATCAACCAATCAATGAAACTCAATCATCACTTTCCGAAGCAACCAACAACTGAATCAATCAATCACTTTGACAACCCATTGTCATTGTAGCAAATCACCATCAATTTGATTATTCAGAACACTGTCACCAGAATACAGTTGCCAGAACCCAGAGCAGAACCCAGAATTCTGCAACAACAAACAAAAGTAATTGAAACATACTTCATAAGGTATATGCTACTTCCATGTGTTGAACCAACATGTATATGCGCTTTTATCAAAGAAAACCAATGTACACATCTACAAATATTAATTCATAATTCTACAGCTATCCCAGACTTCAGTTATACCCAGATCATAATATTTATAGAATAACACATGCGTCAGTATTCAGATCTAGACTATACATGATCAAACCACGTAATGATAATTCATTTCAAGCCTTAAGATCCCGATTAGATCTTATCCTTCATCAACCGCTAAGGTTCATCCTTGGTTCAGATCAAACACGACACCATAAGCTAATAACTTGCATACTAGATCTCACACTTCATCAGATATTCGATACTTGCACACTTAGCCTAATGATATTCTCCTCCTTATATATTTTTAGGCCTTTCTCAATACCATAGACCAAAACCACTTAGGACCAACACCTTGGACCAAATATCTAGGGTCAATACCTCGGACCAAATACCGTGGACTAATACCTTGGATCAAAATACCTTGGACCAAATACCTCAGACCAAAAACTTAGTTTTCCAAGATATACGCGCTTTTCCTTCTGTGAAAGTGCATGTGTACGTATACGCTACTTGTGTTCAATGAACCTGCGTGTATACACAGCTTGGTCAAGGTGAACCTCTGTATACCTCTCTCTCTTCATTCTTTGTAGTCTAATATGCAATTCTTTGCTATTGACATGTTGTACTATGATCTTTCATCTGAGTGAGTTGCCATCAAGGACAACACCTGTATCATAATGCCAACACTTCTGTGATCCATATTGAATTAAGCAAAGTCCTTCGGTAGAAATCACATAAGAGAAATTTTTGGCCGATGAGTTTTGAACCAACAAGTGTGGATCATCATCAGGAATGATGAACCACACTTGTTGGTTCAAAACATGTCGGCCAAAAATTTCTCTTATGTGATTTCTACTAAAGGACTTTGCTTAAAAACCCTAATTTCTGTACAAGCTTCATATCTGAGACTTTACTATAGTTCAATAATGTCAAATAGATCATACTTCAACAATACATAAAGAAGACAGTAATGTGAGTAAGAATATTGAGAATATATTCTCCCTATAACTGGAAATCTACTTCATTCATCTTCATTCATGTCATCAACATGTCTCTACTAGAGTCAAGCAACAACATATTTGTTAGACCGTAAACATATATCTATCATGGCTATGTCATCAATCTTTCAACAAAGGTTAGTTCAAAGTAGCATATAGATGCAACATCATATCTCAAATATTATGAACACTTTATATCAAGTCACTTCATCAAGTTAGGACATTCAGTTTAACCATATGCCATCAAGGCAAGACCACATGTAGTAAGAGATCTATAATATCAATCTCGTAGTTATACCTCTAGCATCAAGGTTAACATGCTTATCATTATCATTGAGATCAAGTTAGGCCATTCAATAAAACTTTACAAAAAAAACAAGAGTTTTGATGTCTCTTTCAATATGCTTTCATCATGCTTATCACAAGCATTACCAATAATGTTAGGTATACAGGTCAATGAGCTATCCTTCTATATTAAATAAATCATGACAAGTATCAAGAGTATCATTTACTAGAGTCAAGGTGCTAGCTTTACTTATAGGATCAAGATGTCCAACAAATGGATGTTAGCCAATCATCAAGTGTATCAATGTATCAATATTAGATAGCCTCATTGAATTCAAGAACAAAATGTTCAACACCAGGTGGATTATTTTATCATAGGAAACATAAATCCAAGCTGCTTTCATATGCACATATGAGCCATCAAAGAAAGATACATTCTCATCATGTCTTAGGGCTTACCTAGCCATCAATGTTATTGCTAAAATAGAATGTACCATGCATACCTTATGGTATTCAAATACCTATGCAGCTTCTCATAGGAAACTTGTAGAGCTTGTCACCTTTTCATCAAGTACCTATTTACCTCTTTCCAGATCTAGATTTTCTTTCCTGCATCGCAAATGATCCTCAAGAATGATATGCTCATCACATCTTAGCAAGGAGGTTAGAAACTTCCATGTACTCAAATACATATGCAAGAAGTATAAGAAATAAAAATAATCATAAGATTGATAGGTCTAAAGAAAAGTAAGAAGCACCATAAGTCAAGAAATAATTATCTTCAATGAGAGGTGATCCTCTCACTCTTGAACCAATCTTCAAGATATATTAATGTCCATGGTCCATATACCAATGTTGCCTTCAATTATCCAACCAGGTATGCTAGGGATTATCCTATCTAGGGCTTCATCAAATCTTCGTCAAATGTTTGAGCATCTTCACATTGACCAACTAGGTTCCATATCTCATATTGTTTCCATAAACCAAGGTTTTCTCTCCAACCCTAACCTCATAGAATCCATCAAACCCTAATAATAAAGTTTCCTAGGGGTTTCTTCAAATCCTTGAATTCTTTTAGGTCTCCACCATCCTCTTCTTGATTCCATAAAAGGTGGTATCATTGCGGTGATATCCATGTATTTTCTTCAACCTGGCTCCAATACCATGTTAATTTTTCATAGAGCTACATTGTTCTTTGCTTTGATAATTTCATTTCTTCGTTAATACATTAAGTTCACCCCATATCATCATTACATTATTTAGATCTACACCATTATTCATCAACATATGCAATTATATAGAAATAACAACATCATCATCATCAATGCATTAAAACATAAAGGAATAGAAACACCAGGATTGGTCCGAGAACAAGGAAAAAACCACTATGGGGAAAACCCTTGAAAATGTTCTTCTTCTTAGATTGTCATCAGATGATTCAAAAAAAGATAATACAATGATCCATAACTTTATCTATGCAACGAAACAACTATGATATCCATGAAATATATCTAATCATGCTTATAATCACAACCCTCATTCTAAGGACTATAGTGCACTGTCACTGATTGTATTCAACTGCTGGATATTGTTGTCACTGTGTCTAACACTACTAAACCCTGCTATCACTGAGTGGAATCTTCAGAATACTGAAACTCATCTTTGAGTCCTGGACGTAGGGAGGAGGGGCTATGCGAGCGTCTATATCAATTATGGACGCTCTATGTAGAATAGGAAGATTGCCTTTGGAACAAATCTCGACACTCCCAGGTCAACAGGATGTAGGTGTCTAGGGTCAAACATACTCTGATTTGCCCCAAACCCTGGACGCTCTCATAATTCTTCTACGCAAGCATCTATGGTAGTTCAAACACTCTCAGGACCATACTTTGCATCCGTTTGGGGACAAAACTGAGCAGCAGAAACCCTAGCCTCCAAAACGCTCCCGTAAACACTCTGTGCCAGTGTCCAAGGCTCCGTGGACATTGTGAGGCATCTTGGGATGAAAATACTCAATTACATGCTAGCGTCTGAGATTGAGAAAATCATATATCAATGTGAGCTTCAACCTTGTAGTTTCAGAACTTTTGTGTGAGCTTTCCTCCATTAGGCCTGTTCGAACCAAGACAATAAGAGAAGAGAATATGGATTGATCAAATGTGTCAAAATGAGCTTGAGGTCTTTTCTATTTATCAGCTTTCATGAGGGTCCACTTGGGGTCAAGGCTAACCTGTCCAATTTAACATGTGCTTAGGATCGACCTAACCCAATATACATGAGTGAATAAATAAATTCAAAAACCAACTTTCGCTTGTCCAAATAAAGTGATCTTTAGGTCGATTTTGGTCCTCTCAAAAAGAGGAATCTAGTGAAAGCATCATCGCAATCATATGAGCCATCCAAGGTGGAATTTGAACACAATTGAAAAAATCAACACCTAGGATCATTATTTCATTCCGGTGATACCTTTAAAAATACTGATAATTCATGATTAATATGTTGACAAGGATCAGAGGCATTTTTTGTGGTGGAAGAGATGGAAGAAGGGGTGAAAATGGGTTCTTTTCATGGACAAAGATGAAAATGAGAGTGGATAATAGGTCAAGTGGTGTGGAAAATGACTAATGCGGCTATGGTGGGTCCCTCCTCTTGTTCCTAGATGAAAAAATTAAGCTCTGAACCATTTTTCCATGCCAATCACACTCTTGTAGCAATTTTGGTCACTCGTGTAGAAACTCTGGAATGCTCCTGTAGCATTATTGTTTTATCCATATCTATAAAATGGTAGATTATGTTGACCTGAAATTTTGTGAGCATGTTGCCATCATCCTTATGCATCTCCCCATAAACAATCTTGGCCAACGGATGCATGAATCTTGAGAAACATTTAAAATGTTTTTAGGTGATGAAGACCAATTTCTCGAAATGTGTGCGCTGAAATTTTATGAAATTCCTTGATCATGTTACCATTATCCATATGCATCTCCCCATGAAACTGATCAACCAATGGATGTATGATTTTCGAGATATGGTACAAACAATTTATGCCTTATGTATTTTGGCCTCCTATAGAAAAACAAAACCTTCCTGTAGTATTTTAGGACGGCGAGGAAAATAAATGGGAAAGGATTGGGAATGATGGGTGTATGTTGGAAATGGATGAGGATGATGCATTGAAATGGTCTTGGTATTTTTGTAGCATCTCGGCAAAGGAGGAGAAAGCCCAAGTTTAAATTCCTTTGACTAGGTTTTTGATCAATTTTTTTCTTTTGGTGCTAAATTGTTCTTGTTGCTTGCAAAGGTTGGAGAGCACCTGCATTCATCAGAGAGAGATGCATGGAGCACATAATTTTTTTCCTTTTCCTTTTTCATATTTTCTTTTTCTTGCCTAGGACTACTAGCTGCCTCAAAGAGGTTTTCACCTAGTAGGTCTGCCTAGGCGCCACAAACGAGGTTTTCACCTAGGAACTTTTCCTCTCTTTTTCCTTTTTTGTTTCCAACCCACTTATTGCCTCAAGGAGGTTTTCAATCAGTGAGCCAATATCAGACACCTTAAAGGAGGTTTTCACTTGAGATTTATTTTTTTTCCTCTTATTTTTTCATTTTTTATTTCTTTATTTCTATCATATTCTACTTGAAAAAAACAAAATATCTTTTAAGTATAGGAATACTTCCAATGGAGCCATGTGCACATCAAAATGATAGATAAACTCATGTGTAGGCTCGAAACATATGCTTTGACATGTACCTGAATATTAGAGACTAAATGCTTTTACTTTGATGATATCAAGCACTGTTGAGGAAGAAAGTGATGCTCCATATTGTTGATTTTTTAGAACCAAACCTCAATATAATTTTGATGCCCTCGGTTTGCTTTCTCATTTGGATCATTCTTAATGTCTTCTTTTTTTGTTCCATTCACATATTCTACTTTTTGCTGATTAGTCCCTTGGAAACATAAAGGATTTGATGGTAAGCATAAGACAAACTCTTCAATCTCAAGCTCTAGTGGTTTCTTTACATAAAATGTGATATACGATTCTTTTGTATCTTCTTCTTCTAGATGTTGTTATTCAATGACGTCAGGAAAATATCCTTTTTGTAATACTTTTCTTGAGATAAGATGAATATCATTTAGATCAAGAGGATTTGTTTGGAAGTGTTGTGCCTCAACATTGTAAGTGGGTTGAGATACTTCATTGTTTGGGTTTGGAAATGGTGGTACATGTAGTTGAGTGGGAGTGGATCTTTGAGTTGGATGTGGTTGAGGTTGTGGTGGGGGTAAATGGTAGGGATAACATGGAGTTGGGTATGGAGGATATTGAGGAAAATATTGAAGATATTGTGGATTTCTCCCATAAGTTCCTTGCCAACCTTGTTGTGAATATAGGTTTTGGGGTTGAGATGGCTAAGGTTACCAACGAAAGAGTGTGTTTCAATTATTTTGAGATGGATGTGCATAAGATTAAAATTGTGAATTAGGCTAGGATCTTGCATCATATTGGTTTGACTAGGTTGCCATGGTCTTCTTGGAGCTACATAACATAACTTCTTTGGTGATTGACTTGCTCCATTGTTCTCTTTGTAAAATTCCTTCAACCTTGGTAATGATGGAAAATATTTAATAGCATGATATTCTGCATAGACAACACAAATATCGACATCTTCTTTTTTCTCATCTTGCATTCTTAACATTTCTACTTGTTCGCTTAGATTGCTAAGAATTTTTGTTTTAAAGTTATCAAGCAAATATCTAAGTTTAGCTTGACTTATTAATCTTTAAGTCGATTTAACTACTCTTTCCCTTCCTCTTGATATGAATTTGCATGTTTCACAAATTTCTTCAAATGATAATTGGTATACATAACCTCTACTCATGAGATTAAGGAGATCAATCCACTCATACATAGTTTTTCTAAGTAAGAGGGTTTTTAGTGTGTTAGATCCTAAATTATGTAATTTTTTCCTCTTAACATTATACGTGAACCTCTCTGTTAGATCCTCAAGTCTCTCATCTTCTTTTTGAGTCATTCTAAAGATTTCTTCTTTAAGATCATGATATTTATAGTTTTCTAAAAATATATGTTGCATATCATTCCATGATATTATTGAATTAGTCCCTAAAATCATGAACCATTTAAGAGCTATATTATTCAATTTTACCGAAAACAATCTCAATTTTTGAGTATTTAGTAAGTAACTATAAGATCTACAAAGTATTTCAAATTCCAAGTAAAAGGTTTTCAAATCCTCTGACCTCATACCATGGAAGTTGGGAAGGAAAGATAGAGGGATTCTCTTCATATGAACATTAATATCCATATCTCTAATGGGAAATCAAAGAGGATCTTCTTCATTGTTATCATCTCCATCCATTTTCTTCTACTTTCTCTGCCACCTCTTCTTTTTCTACATGCAAAAGTGGATGGTGATGTGGTTCTTACTACACCATGTGATCAAATGGGGGGTTTGGTGTTGGAGAAGTAATTTTTTATGCTTTTATAAAAAAAAATTAATAAGAATGCTAATGCAATGTAATTTTATGAAATTAAATATTCCTAATGAAATTTTTTGTTTTAGTAGAAACAGATCAACTAGGGAAGAAAACAATGCATACTTTGACACTTCCCTAACAATGGAACCAATAAGTGATGAGCCTCAATATTGCAATAAGAATGTTACAAATCCCAAGGCTACTAACTTAAATTATCAACCCAGGGTTTGTACAAACTTAATAGGTGTCGGCACTATATGTGCAACATGCAATGTGTCCTCATTTCATTGATCTAATGTAATGAAGTGAATGCCAAGAAATCCAAACATAAAATAATTGCAGAAATGGAAATGTTACTCTATTTGTAGTAAGGAAACCTAATTACTTTTGTAGAGAGGAATCTAATTTTCATGAATGTAAATGTTAATCCTATTTCTATAAATGTAAATGTTAACCTATTTGTAGAGTGTAAATGGTACATCAAAAGTAAGCCTAGTCTATGCAATAGAAATAACAATGTTGGAAATGGAAGCCATATATTAAGATGTATGAAACAAAATGAAATGATTCTTCAATCACTGCATTCAAGATATATTTTTTCAATAGAGTTCACAAGGAGCTTCATCAAGTAATCATGAAAATCATCGTTATGCTCTTCAAGTCATGAATCTGTCCACTAATCCAAACTACAGAGGTGAATTGCAATGAATAAGAGACAAGGATTAAGAGGTCTTTTGGTCTTACTAAATCATAGATTCAGATCCTAGGGGTCCTAATTCAAACATAAGAGCCAAAAACCAAGCTTTTGGAGCAAATCTGGTCAATTTTACACGTGCTACATGAGTTCTACAAGAGGTCCTACATGTGGCCCTATTTTGCTATAGGAGCGAGATAACTTGCCGAATGCCCAAGTAAATCAAATGATAATGAGATGTGATATTTTTATTTATTAATTATGATTTATTAGGACTCCGTTACACGTGGAATCACTCCAAAATACCCCTGTTAACATGTTCTAAAAAATAACAGAAAATTACTTACTCTAAAAACCAAAAATTCAAGAACTAGTGAGTTAGTTAACCTACCAAATGCCTAACCTAATCAAGTGAAAATCATATGGGGTAAATTTTGTTGTTAAATTGTATTTTTTTATAACCCAATTCAAGTGTAATAAACTCAAATGAATCTAATTAACACATTCTAAAAAATAGCATAAAATTACTACTATTTTGCTACAAGGGACTTCCAAAAATTCTAAATTTGTGAACTAGTAAACCAATCCAAGTAGCTCAATGATGAATATGACTTTTCAAAGTTATTCTAAGTATGTATAATGATTTTGAATATTTAAATAACCTGAAAAAAAACTCACTTCAACCATTTAACCATTATGGCCTACAACAAAAGAAACATGAATAGTAAATGCATTAAAAATAGATGCAAGTGAAAAAGACATTCAAAGGAAATAAATAAATTGTACAGGTGGGATCCAAGGCTTCTGGGATGGCCAAGCCCAAGGAAAATTAGAGTCCTATGTTAGAAACCAAGCTTTAGAAGCTAAAAATAGTACCAAACTTCATTATTTGAATCAATCCAAGTACATCCCTTCTAGAAATGAAAGTGGAGCTACTAAAGAATAGGTTTTCTCCACAAGAAGACTAATAAATACATTCCCCTAGAGGTAAATTAGAAGTACTTATACAAATTGATGGGGAATAATTCTCCTTGAAAGGATGAAACTTTCCCCTCCAAAATTCCTTAAATAGTGGATCTGGTTCCTAACACTAAGAATCTACATTAAATGACAGGGAACACATTCCTAGATTTTCTCAGTCACTGGAGCTCCGGAATTTGTGGAATAATTTCATAATATATTGTTCATTTATTATCCAATATTGGCTCATTCTGTAGTAGGGAGAAAATCCCTATATTATCTCATTCAAAATTTACTCCACATTCTCTCAATATTTTGCAAAAATAAATAATAATAGGCACATAATATGCAATTACCTCTAAACCTTCCTAAGAACATATTAAATCTAAAAAAATAGTATTAAGTGTAGAAGGAGAGATTTAATAAAGCCTTTATGTGCCTAGGAAGGGTTAGATGGGCCTTAATTTATGTCTAATTTGGAGGCCCATCAATCTAACATATAGACGAAATAAACTTTATCACTGGAATACGGTAAAACAATTTCAAGAAATAATGTGATTTTTTATTGTTTGGAATGCATTTTGGAATGCATACAGTGGATTCAACACCCTGAAAAACCCCTGGGGCACTCCAATTCTACAAATTAAACAACTTAAACTCAAATTTTTAAAATCCGTGCTAGATTTTAATTAAATTAACCAAAAAACATGTCATTAAAAATGCCATTTCGTCTATAAGTTAGACTACACCTATTCATATTATGTTGGTGTATCAATATTTTTAAATAAATAGAAAATTGAATTAATAAAAAAAAACTAAATAGAAAATGAAAATAAAAGTGAGTGATTTTTTTATTGTTATCTTAGGATTCTTGTTCTTTCCTTTAATCAATATATAAGATTTAAATTTAAGATAGTTTTTAAAATACATTATTGTTTAATTTAATGAATATTCACAATCAGTTATCTTTTTTTTTCTCTTTTCCGGAGAAAAAAAATTGTAATTTTTATTATGATAACATGGAATAAAAAATACATTTTGTAGACACACCACACATGTATTCAATCTTGAACCAAAACATGACTTATACAAGGAGCATTCATCTATCAAGAAGGTTCAAGGTATGAAACCCTAGGTTCAACATGCCCCAAACCACAGAGTAAAGATATTCAAAAAAAATTGTGCATGTCAGACCAACCAAATAAAACTCTAGGGCACACATGCCCGTAGAAATCCCAATAGTGAGTAGTAAAAAAAAAAGGTCAGATGAGAAACATTACAAAATGGGTCAAAACCCAACAACTTATAAAAAAACAAAAAGCCATCCATGAGCCATCACAGAAGGAAGAACCAAGGCCCCACCCCTAGAAAAACCCTTAGAAACAAAACCCAACATAGGGCATCAAAACAAAAAAATGAACATCAAGGCTTGGAAAAATCCTCGACCATGACCTGGAAAGCAATATGAAAAACCATCATCGAAAAAAGCCACAGGGGGAAGAAATGGGAACAAAGCGATGACATGACCAAGAGAGACCCTGAGCAACAACACTAGGGGAAGCAAAGCAACCCTGGCTAATGCAGAAAACTGCAACATGCAAAAATATGTAGCAAACAATTGAACCCTGATGCAAACGTAACTTCCATAAGTGGCAACAATAACAACTGCATAGGATAAAGGACCAAATGAGAAAAGAAGACAAAAAGGCATGAGCCAGAGGGTCGAGCAGGCTAGGGTTCTCTGCTCGGCCCTCCACTCCCTCAACTCCATCATCATTCCTTCTATTACCTCTTTTTTTACAATGCAAATGAAAATATTTATAGTTGGTCGAAAAAAAATTTGGGATGAGAGCATTATTGTTGGCAATACTGAGAGGGGGGTGAATCAGTATTTGTTAACAACTAACACTTTTTAATATTTTTTTAGAGCATTAGTTAATCTTGAATTATTATTATTGTTCTTCAAATGATCATAAACAATAATCAACAGTAGAGAACACCATACAACAATGAAAAAAAATAAAATAGAGGACACAAATATTTTTAGGCAGAAAACCCCTCTAGGTCAAAAACCACCAAACGCTTCTTTAGTAATTGTCTTCTCCCCGTTAAAATAAAATTGATTAAATCAAGATTTTAGCTAAAAATTAGGGAGGCATCAACCCCCTAATTCACAAGATACAACTTGTAGGACACTATTAGGCCCTAATATCCTATTGCAACTAGAAGGATGCCCCAATGCCGTATAGATTAGGCCACAACCTTATGAGTGCCCCAACACTCTGTTTACCATCTATTGTCAAAAAGGATGCTTCACTTGTTATTTTATCAACCACAAATGAATGGACGCCACAATGCCCTATGCAAGCCACAACTTTCCCTAGCACCACCCTTCTATCTTGAAGTGTTCTCAGGCCATAACCTAAAGGTGACTCTAATCACCTGCCTTGCACCACCCTACCACCCTAACGAGCCAGAAGACCACATTTCACAATTTTCACACTGGATCCTCCTGTGCCCTGAATCAATATAAGAATGTTGTAATGAAGATAATGTGTATCCTTTCAAATCCTAGTATCCATTGACCACTGTACAATCCTACTCAAGATGACCACTACATAATGCTACACATCAAGGCTTCACTGCTAATGCTTCCAAGTCAACTAACCACTACACAAGTTGACCACTATACAACCTATCATCACTGATCACTACCACTGCTCAACTGCATATCACTGTCACTGCTCAACTGCACATGAATATATGAGCATTCACAAGGTCACAAGTTGGTTACCAACTGCACATCACTGCATTGAACTGCTTACAAATGAATAAGCATCAAAGCTCATGTGTAGGCAACCCACATCACTAAACCAAACTACCTATATCAGCCACTAAAGCATGATGATGGCTCAAACCAAGATGCCTCAAGTCGTCCCTATGACCTGCTCACAATTCTCTCAAACTTTGCCCAAGGAGGGCTACCAACATATGTCTTCTTGTCGTTGATCAAATAGTCAATGTGCCATCATCATTTATTGGTATCATATTAAGTAGATCACTGTCACATAGGAATTATCATTCCAATGGTTTTTATCTATTTGTTGTGAACTAAAAGTGAAACAATATATATGTACGCCTACTATCACAATCTCATTTTCAAGGTACCAATGCCAAATCTATGTGTCAACTCATTGTCAAGTCTTATATACTTATATGTCAAGTCAACATGTCATGTCTTTATTGCAAGCAACAATTAACCATACATATAAATTGGATAGCTAATTCAATCACTGAGGTCATTGTAAGTACACATTATCTCAAACAATACAATCAGGTTATTGTATTATTGTTACAATCCTTAATTCATCATAATGAATGGCATAGTTACACTACTAAATCATATGAACAATAACACTGCTGCCATCACATCAAGTCACGTCAAAGAGTTATGTTAAGTCATGTCACTATTTTCACTATTATATTAGGATTATCACAGAGATGTCTATATGTCAACAAAGTCTAGTCATCAAAAGTCGCTATCATCTTTACAGTCTCACTATTTTGTATTATCTCAGGGTCACATGAGGTAAGTGTTATGGCATAATAATTATTTGTTACTTTACTTTGTTTTAGAATTGCAATGAGAGGTTTTTCAAAAAGATGCTAAATCAATCATTGGCTTAGTGCATTTGATTACTGAGGTTACTCATTGATATACAAAGAGATTACTACCACTGTATTAAGGTGCAATTCAATGTCATCTATTGACAAGAGGACCTCTGACTAAGGTGTCTTTACATTTTTATTTTTTTCAATGATGAAGTAGGTACCAATGCAATACTAACATACATCCAAAGGTCCAAAAGGAAAGGGAGATTGGATGATGTGCAAATGAAAACGTATTCCAAACTTCACACCTTTTACTACAGACCTATGACCTTTCGTTGGTTTGTAATTTCAATGCATAATCATGTCACAGTTGTGTCATGTAAGGGTCGTCATCTACCCGCAATTTTTTTTTACCCAAGCGAATCCAAAAAGCCAAAAAGAAAACGTGTGATGATTGCACTAAAATAATTTTTTGCCCTAATAAGACCTACTCTTAATGCCCATTCAAATCAACAAATTTTAAAAACAGAAATGATGTGGATACTCCTTCAAGGATAAGTGGAACCATCACAAGATACCAAAATTTTGCAATGAAAAACCCTACTCTAAATCAACCTTCATTGGTTTGCAATTTGTACCTTAAATTTGAAAATTTGAGTGGTATTTGTGTCCTTGTTATGCCATTTAAGGACCGCACCTCCAACTGTAATAAAAAAACTAACTCAAGTAAATCCAAAATAGAAGAATATGAAATTCAATGACCTGTAACAAGATTGCACTTAATCATTAAAATATTTCATTGTAGTTTTGGAGATATTTCACTCTTAAACCTTTGATCTTTTTGCAATACCCTTTAACAAGAAAAAACCTTCAAAAAACACCACCCAAACATGGGACAAACAAACCAAACTCACTAAGGTTTATTCTTCAAAAAACACCACCCAAACATTTGACAAACAGACCAAACTCACTAAGATGTCTTTGTTGGTTTCCTCAGGGGTCTAAATATCATGCATTGAAAATATTTCTTTCAGAGGAGTGATTTAAAGCTTAAAAGGGGGAGCGTACCTGTGAAACAAATTTCCCATAAAATCAAAATTAAGTAAAAGACAAGAGAAACAAGCCCTAGCCATCTTCTGAAATTTGTTATTCTACCTCAGGAATCTAAACTATTTTAGATCATAAAGGCATAAGATATGTTGAAATATGATATATGAGGTAACTTGGTATAATGTCTCCTTTTTGTGGACGTAGTTGTGGGCTAAGAAGGGCTTCATTAAATTGAAAGTTGGCATCTCAGAGAGGTTCCATAAGGAATTAAATTATTAGAAATTAATTATTTCATGTGTTGTGTGTTAATTAAGGAAATCCATGAACCTTATGAGTGAGAAAGGTGGTGAGTTTTATGAGTAAAAGATATTAGCCTTTACAATATGAGGGACACCTTTTATGAAATAAAATAATTTAATACTCTTCCTAAGATTCCTTAAAGTATGGTTAATTTATTTTATAAGTAATATATATTTGTTTGTTTATGCCCTAATAAATTTGTACACTAACCCTCTTTGGTCTGTTTTGTAGGTGACACATGAGTGTATTAAGTCAATGATTGACTTATTGTCTTAGGTTTTGAAGTTATGTAACTTATATGGGGTGATATTACAGTGATAAACAATTTCACATGTGATAAAAAATGTCATATGATGAGAATTGTAGGAGGAGGTGTCATGTCACTACCCCTTGGGGTTTTAGCACAAAAACTGGGGTTACTAACTTCAATTGTGAATATCACTCAAACCAGTAGGCATCTCGAGGCGTACCACATATCAACAAAAACATATTTTTGAGGAGAATCTAATGAAATATATATCTGACCCAAGCTGAATGATTTGAACTACCAAAAAGCCCCGACAAATTCGGGGCACATCCTCATTCCAAGGAACCCAAACCCTAAGACTTGGGTTTTTAACCATCCAACAATATAACTACCATCTTAACGTAATCCTACAATTACTAATAAGCATTCATTAAGCATTTGACATTAATGACTGGTGTTTTTGGTCAAAGTAAAACCCAGTCAGCTTCATGGGTTTACATCAATGACAACACCATCCAACAATATCCCCATTTTTCATTGATGGAAACACACGTACTCCTTCCTCTTGAGATTTCAATCTCCTTCTCAGGTTTTTCTCTCCCCCTTTGACATCAATGGCAAAGGGTTACCCCCTCTGATAATTTGCTTGCTTTATGTGGATCTGTTATCTTCCTATGCTCCCCCTGAAAAGAAGCCTCTTGTAATAGTCTATCAATGACGATCCCTGTGGACCTATGCCATAAAGAGAATATTTCCTTTGTGAACCTGTAATTCTTCAACTGTTCTTCTCCCCTTGAACCTGTTATGAAACTGCCATCTTGTTCAAACTATCTGTTTGTCAATCGTAGACTTGTGCCATATATTGCTGCATAGACTCCCCCTCTACAAACTTCAAGGAGTCAACAAGACGGATTGTTCAAAATAGTGAGTCACCTAACAATCCATATAGACTTGAGTCATTATCTGAAGCAACTGTTAATTCATCATGGTCTTTTTCTTTTATGAATCTTGAAAGCATAAATTCTTAAACCTTCTTATCTGCTTGGTCTTCCTGTACCTATTACCTGTTCTAGACCTTATTTTTATTTCAATCTCGAGCCATGTGACTATAGTTATGACATTTGAAATATTCAATGTTGTCCATAGGTGATTCCATCTGATATCTGCAATCTTGAGCACTATGGCCATAGTTATGGCATTTGAAACATTCAATGTTTGGCCCATCTAACATGTATTCTCTTCTGACAAATCATCGTGGAACCTATCTCATGATCTTGCAAACTTGCTTCTAGGGTTTTGTAGATAATGATTGTAGTTGTCAAAAACTTCATAATCCCTATCCATATGTCCATAGTTATCACATAAAAAGCAATAACCATTAAATAAATGTGCATACCTTAATGGTTCATTCGAATGAAATGGTCCTTGATAATTTTACCTGTCAACAACTTTACAATCCCTGGCCATATGCCCATAGTTAGCACATGAAAAAAATAACCATTAAATAAACAAACATACTTAAAGATGTATCATTCTTCTTTGGAGGTGGTGTTGTAGTCTGTTGTCTTCCTTTTCTCTTGACTACATTGGTCTTGTTCTTTGGAGGTGCAACATTCTTCTTTGACTTTCCACTTAGATCAACTTCCTTCTTAGAATCATCCTACAAAGATGTGAAGCTTGTACCTTCATAAACTGGAGCTTTACAAGCTTTAATTTCCTTCATTTTTACTTCATCTATCTTATCTTGCAAATGTTCTTTTTGCAATCCCTTGAGTTTGTTGATCTCATCATGGGCTGCATCAAGTTCTTCTTGCTTTTGAGCAAGATCTTCTTGAAACCATATTTTCAAGATCTCCCTTCTTTTTTCTACCTCCTCAACTTGTAGCTTGAGAAGAGTGGTCTTATCTACTTCTCTGTTGAGAACCTGTATATGTTCCTTTTTCTCCTCAGTTTCAATCCTGAGCCTCCTTAGTTCAGCTGAATAGGTTTCCAATTCCTTTTGCTTTTGGTCAACTGCAGATATGTATCTTTGATCAAATTCCTTCCTTTCAGTTTCTGCTTCCTGCATCTCTTGTTTGAGTATGCTAATCTATGCAAAGGTTGTGTTCAGTTCTTGTTGCTTTTGTTGGATTTCTCTTTTGAATGTTCATGTCTCTGTATTCTTGACTTCTTCCAATTGAGTTCTAGGAGTGCTAATCATATTCTCAGACTCTTCATTTTCCTTGATGAGTTCTTTTGTTGTCTTCAATTATGCTTCCAAAAGTCTTGTCTTTTCCTTTTGACTTCTAAGTTCCTTTATCACCTTCATCACTTGATTTTGAACCTTTGTCTTACTTGTTTCTCCAATTTATTCATCATAATCAGAAGGATCTGAATTTTCAATAACATCTTGACCTGATTGCTTTGTTGAATAGGGATTATGAATATTTTCCTAAAGAGATTTAGCTGTTGAACATTGACCAATTTTTTTTTCACATAATTTGGGAAAACATTGAAAATTACATTCATAGCCTTTGAATTGTATCTTTTAGCTTCGTCGGTAGATTTGTCTCCAGAAATGATTGATTCCCATACTCCATGTGCCTGCAAATGTAGTTCCATCACAGGTTCCCAAATCCAGTAATTATCTACATCAAAATTAGGGGTTGGTACAAAATACTCACTTTCTTCAGATTTTATTGTACCTTCCTTTGAAATCCTTCCAAGCTACTTCTTTGACTTTCCCATCTCTATGCTCTAAAAATTGCCTTCCAACGGTTAAGATGTTACTAAAGGAACCAAGCTCCAATTCCAATTGTTGGAAATACTAAGAGGGAGGTGAATCAATATTTGTTAGCAATTAACACTTTTTAATATTTTTCAGAGCATTATTCAATCTTCAGTTATTATTATTGTTATTTAGATGATCATAAACAATAATCAATAGTAGACAACACCATACAAAAATGTAGAAAAATAAAACAGAGGACACAAATATTTTTAGGTGGAAAACCCCCTCCAGGTCAAAAATGTAGGTTTTAACCTTGTACAGAAATTAACTGCATACGAATTCTAAAACATAGAAAATAAACAATGCGAGAGCATAACACATAAAACACATATACATAGAGATTTTCGCCTGGATCCCAAAATCGGGACTACCAGCTTGAATTTTCATTATGTTCCTTTCAATGTTACAATACATATTTATACATGTCGAAGCATCCAATAACATGGACCGAAAACCATCGCGTCCAAAACCATGTGCAAAAACCATGCAAAAAACCATAGGTAGGTTCTCCCAACCTAACATAGGGTCCAAAAAAAATTTCCCCAGTGTGTTGCCCTGGACCCCGTAGAGGGGGGCTAACCGCCCCCCTCAAACCCCCCGTATAGGGCGGACTGTCGCCCCCCTGTGACCCCCCCGTTGCACAGTCGGTGCAACGAGGGGGGGCTTCGGCCCCCTCTAATCCCCTGGTTAACTAGGGATGCTACTCATGGAAAGAATATAACACAACCCAACATTCTCCCACTTGTTGTTTTCTTTCCATAGGGGCCACAGGATAGCTTTGTCATTTATCCAGCCCTGAAACGCCCATTGTTTCTCTACACCAAGAGAACTTCACAGAGCTCACAGATTTTTTCAATACATTTGTAGTATTTTTCAAAGTGTCCACCTTTACCAGCAATACCTTTTTGTCTTTTATCATATCCCTCACAAAGTGATACTAAAAATCAATGTGCTTTGTCTTTGAATGGTAATCAAGGTTCTTTGCCAAGAAAATTGTACTTTGGTTGTCACAGCCTATCCTTATAGCTCCCTGTACTAACCCCATACTTGAACACAATCTCTGCAACCAAACTGCTTCCTTGCTTGCATGAGTGGCTGCCATGTATTCTGCCTCTGTAGTTGATAGTGTCACTACATATTGTTTCTTACTCATCCAACTGACTGCACCTCCAAATAGGTTAAACACATACCCACTTGTAGATCTTCTCTGATCTAGATCTCCAGCCCAGTCTGCATCAAAAAAGCCACAAATATCCAACACTCTATCCAATCTTGGTCTTCCTTGGTAGCACAAACCATAATCACTAGTGCCACACAAATACCTAAAAACCCGCTTCACTGTTGTCCAGTGCTCCTTCCCTGGTTTCAACATAAACCTGCTCAATACTCCCACTGCGTGTACAATGTCTGGTCTAGTACATACCATTGCATACATCAGGCTACCGACTACACTTGCATATGGAACACAGGACATGTCCTCTTCCTCTTCTTGTGTCTTGGGACAATGTTCGACAGATAACTTTGCACCTATAGGAATAGGAACCTTCACCGATTTACTATCCTGCATATTAAACCTCTGTAGTATTGTCTCGGCATACTTTCTTTCGTTTAACCAGAGTTTCCTCTTTGCCCGATCTCTTTTAATTTCCATGCCCAAAATATAGTTTGCAGCACCAAGATCTTTCATGTCGAATTTGGAGGAAAATTGGGTCTTCAAATCCTGGATAATTTCTTTGTCATTTCCAACCAGCAACATATCATCCACATACAAGAGCAGATAAATAATATGGTCACCAATTAATTTAAAATACACACAGTGATCTGCTTTGCTTCTGGTGAAGTCAGGTCCCCATATAAATGTATCAAATTTCTGATACCACATCCTTGGTGACTTTTTTAACCCATATAGAGACTTCCTTAACTTGCATACCAACCTTTAGGTTGCTTCATGTAGATCTCCTCTTCCAGATCCCCGTGAAGAAATGATGTCTTCACATCCATCTGTTCTACATCAAAATCAAAAGCGGCAGCAACAGATAAAAGTAATCTAATAGAAGCTACCTTGGAAATAGGAGAAAAAATATCACCAAAATCAATTCCCGACACTTGGGAATAACCTTTTGCTACCAACCGAGCCTTATATTTCTCCACCTTTCCTTATGCATTTGTCTTCTTCTTGAACACCCATTTGTTGCCAATGGGATTCCTTCTAGCTGGTAACTCCACCAGATCCCAAGCCTCATTTTTGTGCAAAGATTCCATTTCATCAACCATGGCCTCTTTCCAGAGTTTTCCATCCTCTGAATCTACTACTTCCTTCACAGTTCTGGGATCATCATCAGTAACAGATAAAGAAAAAATTGAACAAAAAGCATATGGACTATACCTTTCTCGTTGCCTTCTTTCTTGAACTGATCTTCTCACACTCGGAGTTTGTGGCTCTTCATCTTTTTATTCCTCCTCTGTTGTAGAGTCTGATTCTTCCTCCTTAAGATCAAACTCTATCTTCTTAGGTTCCTTTGGTTGGAGCTCATTTTTAATAGCATCTTTCACCTCTCTGAACACCACATCTCGATTGTACACAACCTTCCTTGTTACTGGGTTCCAAAGCTTATAACCCTTTAAACCATCCTTATACCCAATAAAGATGCACTTTTCATATTTGTTATCCAACTTGGTTCTTTTCTCCTTTGGAACATGTACATATGCATCACAACCAAATACACTCAGATATGAAAGAGAGGGTTTCTTACCAGTCCATACCTCTTGTGGAGTCTTATCCTCCAACACTGATAAAGGTGATCTGTTGACCAGGTAACATGTTGTCTCCACCACCTGTGCCTAGAATTCTTGTCCTAACCAAGCACCACTGAGCATGCTTCTTGCCCTTTCCATCAATGTCTTGTTAATTATTTCTGCAACTCCATTTTGCTCAGGTGTGTATGGAGTAGTCTTTTATCGTGCTATACCATACTTCTTATAGAATTCTTCAAATTCCTTGCTACAAAACTCTCCACCGTTATCTGATCTCAACACCTTTATCTTCTTTTCTGTCTGGTTTTCCACCAAAGCCTTAAATTCTTTAAACCTGTCAAAGTCTTCAGATTTCTTATTAAGGAAATATATCCATGTATTCCTTGAGAATTCATCTATAAATGATACATAGTACACAGACTTACCTAGTGATCGAACCTTCATAGGTCCAAACACATCACTGTGAACAAGTTCTAACATATGTTTCGCCCTCTTACCACCAGAGGGGAAACTCACCCAATTCTACTTCCCATATCCACAATTTTCACAGAAATCAAAATCTAGAGAGCTATTACTCATACCTTTACCATGAAGTATTCAAAGGCCCTTCTCTCCAATATGTCAAAGCCTTTGATGCCATAACATGGTATTCTCTCCAGAGACCAATAGATTTTCTGCTCTACATTCAGGAACCACAGAACAATTGCACCCATCAACAACAATGCTACCTTGCAGCTTGTATAGAGTTCCAATCCAAACTCCCCACATCAATACCAGTGCTCCTCGAACCATCTTACAGGTATCCTTCTCGAACATTGTTTTTACACCTGCATCATCCATCTTTCTTACGGAAATCATATTTTTGGCCAATGTAGTAATATGTAGAACACTTGAAAGTGTTCTAACCCTTCCACCTTGCAACTTCAACTTTACTTTTCGGCGACCAACGATTCTATCCTTCCTGTCATCCCCCAAGAAGACATCACCACCATCATATTTCTAATACTTGTAGAACCACTCTCTATGGGGATTGAAGTGAAAGGATGCACCTAAGTCAATCAACCATGCCTCATGATCTACATGTGTACTAGAAGAAGCCAAGTACACATCCCCACCTTCATCTAAGGTGGTTTTTGCCTCTGCAGAAGGAGCATCATCAGATCCCTTTTCTTTGTCAGGAGCTTTAGATTTACAGTCCCTTTTGTAGTGCCCTTCATTTCTGCATTTACAGCACACCACCTTTACAAGTTTTCCTGGAGATTTAGATCTCCCTCTAGTCCCACTCGATGACTTATTTTTGTTTCTGTTCTGGGACAGTCCTCGTACAGACAAGGAAACACCATTCTAGCTCTCCATATTTTTTCGTCTCATCTCCTCTGTCAGCAAGGATGACACTATTTCATCAAACTTCAAGGTAGTTGCATTGCTACCTATTGCAATAACCAAACTATCCCACGAATCTGGTAGAGAACACAACAAACTGATGCACTTATCTTCATATGAAATTTTAATATCAACATATAATAACTGACTTACCACAACATTAAATGTGTTTAGATGCTCTGTCACCTAGTCTCCATCTTTAATCCTCAGGTTATACAGCTTTTTTCCATAGGAACAGTTTATTCACCAGAGACTTAGATTGGTACAAAGTCCCTAACTTGTCCCACAAAGCCTTAGCCGTAGCTTCCCCTGATACATTCAACAATACCGAATCTAAGACACATAATCATATTGTGCTCTTTGCCTTCCGATCCAACTTCTTCCATTCTTTATCGAACACTCTCGTTGGTTTAGTACCGAGATCTACCGCGATCCACTAATCTTTATCCACCAACAGATCCTCTATCTTGAGTTTCCACAACTCAAAACTATGACCATTAAATTTCTTGATCTCTATCTTTCCACTGCTCGCCATCTTCTTTCACCACCAGAATCGATCCTGCAGATCTCCCACTGAACAAGGTCTACCACAAGTCCGAGTGAAACCCCTCAACAACAAAGGTGTCCCCTTGAAGCTAAAACAACTTTGATACCAAATGTATGTTTTAACCCCGTACATAAATTACATGCATATGAATTCTAAAACACAGAAAATAAACAATGCAAGAGCATAACACATAAAACACATATACACAGAGATTTTCCCTTGGATCCCAAAACCGAGACTACCAGCTTGATTTTTCATTATGTTCCTTTCAATGTTACAATACATATTTATACATGCCAAAGCATCCAATACCATGGACCGAAAACCATTGCGTCCAAAACCATGTGTGAAAACCATGCACAAAACAATAGGTAGGTTCACCCAACCTAATATAGGGTCCAAACAAAATTTCCCCAGGGAGTAGCCCCAAACCCCATAGAGGGGGGATAACCACCCCCCTCAAACCCCCCCACTGTGCATTTGGCGTAACAAAGGGGGGGCTCTGACCCCCCTCTAACCCCCCGGTTAACTAGGGATTCTAGTCGTGGAAAGAATATAACACAATCGAACAAAAAACCATTGAATGCTTCTTTAGCAATTATCTTCTCCTTATTAAAAGAAAATTGATTACATCGAGATTTTAGCTACAACTGAGGGAGGCGTCAACCCCATGATTCATAGGCTACAACCTATAGGACACTACTAGACCATAATATCATGTTGCAACTAGAAGGACACCCCAACACCATATATATTAGGCTACAACCTGATTAGTGCCCCAACACTCTATTTACCAGCTGCTGTCAGAAAGGATGCTTCACTTCCCTGTTAGTTTATCAGCCACAACTGAATGGACGCCACAACACCCTATGCAAGCCTCAACTTGCCCTAGCACCACCCTAGCCCCCTGAAGTGTTCTCAGGCCACAACCTGAAGGTGACTCCAATCACCTGCTTTGCACCACCCTGCCACCCTAACAAGCCATAAGACCATGTTTCACAATTTTCACACTAGATCCCCCTGTGCTCTGAATCAATATAAGAATGTTGTAATTAAGATAATGTGTATCCATTCAAATCCTAGTAGCCACTGACCACTATACAATCTTGCTCAAGCTGACCCCTACACAATACTACACATCAAGCATCACTGCTAAATCTTCCAAGTCAACTAACCACTGCACAAGTTGACCACTGTACAACCTGTCATCACTGACCACTGCCACTGCTCAATTGCACATGAATAGATGAGCATTCACAAGCTCACAAGATGGCTACCAACTACACAGTGCACTGCTTACGAATAAATAAGCATTGTTATCACAAAAAATTGGTCATCTAGCCTTAATTTACTAGATGGATTGAAGTACACCATGTAAGGCCAATTTTACCATAGTAAAATTTCTTTCACTCTAAGAAATTACTTAATAAACCACATTTGTTAAGAAATTTATAATTAAACCCGTGAATAATAATTAAATAAATCACTATTTATTTAATTATATTCTAGGAATAATTAATTATACCATTGTTTAATTAATATTACTTGTCATATTTGACCCAGTTGTGAAAAGTAAACAGATAAATTATTAATTATGTTTTTTTCTATAGGAATAATTAATTAATTTCTAATTAATTATGATTCCTTGTCAAGTTTGACTAAATCCCTTTGGAATAATTAAACAAATTAGTATTTGTTCATTATTCCTTAACCATATTTCTTGAAATGATAAATAAATCATTTATTTATTTATTATTTCTGAATAAAAGTTTAAATACTTTTTTCCCTCCTAACCAAATATAATAAAATATTCCAAGTAGTTATTTCTAGAATGGGGTTAATAATATTTTATTATTGCTCATTATTTGAGGATAATTTAATATTTTGTTATAAATAGAAGGGTTTTCCATCCATTATTCACTTTCGATTATTTTCATTGTTGCACTCACTATGGTAGCTCTGACTATTATCACTGTCGCTCACCATTTTCTTCTCCATTTGAGTTTCCATTAAGCTCAAACATTTTATTTGTTGGGTTTATACATTATAGAAGAGAGAGACTCTACAAAAGCTGAAGACATTTGAGGATAGCCAAGAACCCATTCCATAGATGGGGACTGGTAACATTTATTTGTTCCCTTCATAGGTGTTGTTTAATAAAATATATTTTTTATATATCTGGTTTCCATTGGATTATTGGAGTTACCCGCATTTATTACTATTTCATTTTGTTGTTCAACTATGATTGTGGCATAGATCACGGATTTCGTAGGTTTTGTTTCTATCATTTGCTATAGATCTACAATGTTTAGCAACCATTTATATTGTTGAGACTGTTTGTCATCCACAGTCTTAAGTGGTTTCTTTTCGTACACCTTCGAGGAGAAAACACTATAGCAAAATTGGCGACTCCACTCGGTTTTTACTTCTGATCCAGAAACTCGGGTGACATTCAGTTTTCAGCTTAGGTTTTATTCTTTTTTCAGTCCCTTAATGTTGTTTACTAGCTTTCTAACCCTAGATTTGTCAAATTTCTAACTTCCGTAAGTTTTCTGGTCTTTTCTGCATGTCACAGGAACCAGTCGCGACAGAGACAACAAATTTTTCCAAGACTTGCCGACCGGGAATCAAGGAGCAGAAATCACACTTTTCTGCCCCAAAAGTGTGATATGGAGGTCCAGAGCACACCTTCTAGCCCAAAAAGTGTGATCTCCTAGGAATCAGGTCAGTACCTGCGATTTTTAGGGTTTCTGGGATTTTTTTAGATCTATTTCTAGGTTTTGCCGAGAGCTGTCTGTTGGGTTGGTTGACCACTATCCAATCCCACTTAGGCCTTCATCTAATCTATTTTGCTCGTCGAAGTGGAATTTAGCCCCTTAGCGCTTCTAATATGCTTCCACCTTTATAGGAGGAGTTTAGCTGAGTAAGAAGTCTGAGTTTCTGCAACGCTTTCAACCATATTTTCTAGATTTGTACCTTCTTGTTTCAGATCTTCAAAGATAGGTTGTTTCCATCCAACGTTTCATCTTAAACCTTGTTTGGTCATTTTCTTTAGGGTCCCATTAGTTGCCCTAGGTTTCACACCCATCTCCCTACCTTTTTGCAGCGATTTTCCTCTCTGGTTTTTTGTTGTTGCAACACCACTTTCCAGTAGAATAATGTCATTTGATCTCAATCACACTGACACTTAGATCTATTGACCTTTTTAGTGTATTTTTAGTTTATTTCACCACCAACCAGCACAGTGTTTGCAAACCCAGTTTGGGTGGGGTTTAGTTAATTGATTTGTTGTTCATTTTCTGTTTTTAATTTCAGATTATTTTAGCACTCTTTTTTATTTTTTTCAAACATGATCTGGGCTTAATTAATAAACACACAAGCACACGTTAAGCAAAGGACGCTTGGTTTACACCGCCAAGCCAAGACTTAACTTAATTAATTTATCTCCCCACACAGAGACAAAAACATATTGTCAATCTCCCTTCACCATTTCTGTGTCACTTGTGTCTTACCACCATTGCTCCACCAAGGCGTTTGTCATGGAGACTCTTAGGCCTTCATCTCGAGTTTTCGCTTGGGCATATTACTCCTCCCCATAGGGTTTGAGTTCATAGTCCCCATACCGACTCTTCTTCTAGTTCATCTGACTCCTCATCTGATTATGAGCCTCCTTCACCGCATATTGTCACCATGTCTAGACCCACTACAAGTGTGGGAACCCAACCTGCTGTTGGCTCCGATTCTACCCCTATAGTCACATATAGCGGAACATTTTTTGAAACTGTTCTGGTAGCCCCTCTGCTACCTTTCATCGATGGGTTAAGTCTCCTGGATTTTAGCCAGTTGATAAATGACCCTATACATCACGATGTTGGTTGGGCAGCTATGTCGACTAAGCTTCCCTCTGACATTCCCAAGTTTGAGGATAATTCTGGAGAGGACCCCACCAATCACGTCCGCTCCTTCCATATATGGTGTTCATCTAATTAAATCACCAATGACTCCATTCATCTTTGGTTGTTCCAACACACGCTCACTGGAGATGCTGCAAAGTGGTATGTAGACCAACCCACAACCTCCCATTCCATTTTCACGACGCTTGCTAAAGCGTTCCTCTCATATTTCCAGTTACCTCTCTGATACGACACTGGTATGAAGCTCTTGACCACATTTCATCAGTCCTCCGCCACTCGTCTTTTCGATCATGTTCAGGAATGGCGTAGAAGGAGGAGCACATGTTGTGCCCCTCCCTTTGAAGACCGTATCTACCTCGATTGGTTTCTTAGGAGCATTTTATCACCCATTTCCAAAGATGTCACGTCTCATTTTCCTTAGACAGAGGAAGAAGCTCTCCAAACCGCTTTGAGATATGACTTGATTTATGTGCAATCCGGTTATGTCTATACCGTCATTCTAGACCTCCCCCGTCCTGGAGGTGCCAATGCACCGGGGGCATATCACACTGCCAATGGTATCATTGGAGCCATTCCACATCCTTCGCCATATACTCAGGAAGGTTATGGCTATCCACAAGGGGAACCAGTTCCTCCAACACTTATGCCCCCCCTGTTAGCAACATGTTTTTAGGGCCAACCAATGCTCAACTTGTCTAAAAAATCATTGCCCCTCCACCGTCTTATCCCTATGCAGAGCCGAGCACTCCAGCCCCTCAAGCATTAGCGCTGCAGCCTCCCATGCATCCTCAGCCCCAGTAGCCACTGCCCCCTCAGGGTCGAGTGTTTGCACAATAGAGTGCGACCAATCCCCAAAATTTGAAGAAAAAGAATAAGGGTAAAGGTAACAAGGGTAACTAGGGTAATCAAGGTAATCAACCTATTGAACCCTAGGGTAACTAGCATAACACCAACAACCAGCAACAAGGTAGTAAACCCATGTAGAACAAGGCTATTCATATGAACAAGCCTTGTGCATGTTTTGGTGTACATGGCCATTATACACATGAGTGTCCTCTCTTACCTCAGATGCGCTAAATGTGGGAAGCTCAAGCAACTTCTAGAGGTCAATCGCCCATCCAACAATTGCCTCGGAATCCTACGCCATCTCAACCAGATGTTCTTACAAATCATTTCCCCTAGCAAGGATTTTTTGTTGCTCAACCTCAGCCAGGTCAAGTAGCCCATCCCCCCCAACCTTCTAGTCTTGGTGACTACCAGATCCTCATGATGAATTCTGATGAGGTCAATCCCTCTGATATCAACCTGCAAATTCGGTCGTGTCAATATGACAAGCCATCGACTTTGTTTTCCACTGAGTCCAAAACCAAAGCATCTACTGAGCCTCCTACGAGAACAGATGGTCCACTACAGATTCCTCAACCTAAAGTTGAGTCAATTCCTAAGATCCCCAAGGGACCATTATGCCATAACACAACTTCTAACCGAGCTTCACATACAGTATAGTAGATGACTTGGCGTAGTCCCCTACCGCCATGTCGACGTTGGAAGTGCTCCACTCATGCCCATCTCAAAAGAAATCTCTACTAACTGCTTTGGGCGTAGTAGATTCTTTATACGATAGTTTGATTATCTTTCCTATTGATACATCAGAACATCCTCCATTACCTTCATCCATTGCTTTCCAGATATCAGTCCGAGTCTATAATGCTATCATCTCCCAATGCATTATTGATGAAGGTGCATCCACTTATGTGATATCCACTACCATTTGGAAACAACTTAAGTCACGTGAACTTTCCCCATCCACCATCACTTTGCGTGCTTGGGACGATCACTCCTCCCAGCCTCTCGGCATGTATCGCAATTGTCCAGTAACTCTTGCAGGCAAGAATGTTCATGTAGACATCGAGGTTATTGATGCCCCTCTAGATTACAACATTCTTTTGGGTCGTAGTTACACTAGTGTCGTGTAAATCGTCACATCTGCGGTTTTCCGCAAGATGTGCTTCCCCCATGAAGGGAAGATCGTCACCATCAATCAGTTGAAATACAATGAGCCAACATTGGTGACCTGCCCTAAGTTCATTATTTTGTCGATGTCCAATAAGCAATATGCCACTCCTCCTACTGGTGTTTCACCTGGATTCTACAAAGATTCCTCATTGTTGGGAGCATTCCCTGGTCCTCCCCCTCTCATCTCAGAGCCTAGATATTTGAATGTTTGCTTGTTAAAAGCATCATGGGCTGCTTGCAAGAAGTCTAGTACATTTGACCAACAACCAACCCCCCAGCACCCTGTTGTTCCCACCTCAGCTGAGCCATCTAGTACCACCCACCCAGGATCTCCTCCGTTTGTGGGTGCCTCTCCTTTGTTTTCCACAGGATCTATTCCTTTAGGTCTCAACCATCCAAGATTTTTTCCGCCAGGACATTACCCTATAGGCCAGATACCTTTCTTATTTCCTCCTCCGGGAGTATTTTATGTCCCTGTCATGGCTTCATTGTTCCTCCCTAATATGAATTTGGGGATCCCAGTGTGATACATTGATCCCCCTGTGAACACTCTACTTGGTCAGCTAAGAACATATCATGCTTTGGCCCCAGTTCAACTAGTCCCTACGACCCCTATCAATGCTCCAGTTCCACCGCAACCTCAATAGGAACCCACTCCTATTGCAAAAGCATCTAGATAGTTGGGCAAAGCCAAGAAAAAGGAACCTAAGGACAAGGCTCCCCAAGCACCTCCAGCTCCAAAAGCTCAAAAGACGCCCCCTCTATGTGGTGTGTGTGAGGTTGTTGGGCATGCAACCAATAATTGTCTTGAGCTTCCTCATCTCAAACCTTTGGTCCAAGAAGCATTCCCTAAGTCAAATATCCCTGAGGCCCAAGTTACCTTACTAGGACCAGCCAAGAAACTCAAAACGTTGCACACAAATCACTCTTGTGCCTTGTGCGATCATTATGGTCACTATTCCCATTGTTTCCCTCGTCTCGATGAATTTTTTGATTACCTTCGTGCACTTTACGAATACGAGGCCACTCGTAGTAGATCCCCTACTCCTCTACCTATGGATTCTGGTACCACTATTGCACCAGAATAGGGGGACTCTAGTCCCACCATCGTGATCCCTCCCCGAGATGTAGAGATGATAGAATCCATTGTCCATATCCTTTACCTGTCGTCATCCTTGAGTTCCTCGCAGGAAAGCCTTTCTAAGGTTTCTGCGCGTGCTTCTATCGAACCTCCTTCGTCGGAAGCCCAGGTCTCAACATTAGTAGATTTTTTATCTACTCGTTGATTGTCTACCATTCCAAGTGATGCATATGTGAAGCTTCTTTCTCAGGACGATGCACTAGGTACCTCCATCACATCATGTAGTCAGTCTTCCTCCTATCTGCCCAACTTCCATTCTAATGAGGACATCATGGAAGCCATGAATACCCCTGATTACCTTTGGGATGATATGCACCATCATGTGTACTTCCTTCCATATTTGGAGTCCACCACTCTAAATAAATCCAGTACACCCCCAACATACTGGGGGGTCACATAGCCCCTACATATCATTATCATACTTTGGAGGATCTTGTTCCAAGTTGGGCCAAGATCCGTGAATCCCTTTTTCGAGCACTCAGAACACATTGGCATTCCACAAACTCCTCCTGCTAGGGGTCATCATTCCCACCTTTACATACTAGATCAGTCCCCTCCATCATATATATTTGTGGGCAATATCCCATGCTTGGGGGCATGATCATTTTCCCCTAGCTATCTTTCAATTAATTAACATAAGTCTCGGCCTAGATACCACTGGATCTAGGTATGGTCGATTATCCTCCCATTCCTTGGATAGTTTATCCTACTGGCCTCTCTGACAAGCCATATGCACATCGCATATCATAGATTTGATACCATATCTTCAAATATTCTACTCTATGTCCACATAGTCCCCATGTTTGACTTAGTGGGTGACAATGATTATAGACCTCCTCTAGTAGTTCATTCTGATTTTCCTCTTCCCTTAATTCTTCACCAGGAACCATCATTCCAAGAAGCACTAAGGCCATCTTTAGACAAGTAAGGCCACTTGCCGAAAAGTTGTAGATCCTGATTCTAATGATTGGTTTTTCCACTACGATCTCTACAAGATTTAGGGCCTTCTCCTCCTCTCAAGTTGGAGGGAAAATGTCCTTTTATAGAAAAATACACAGTTTTTTCTGCCACCCATAGTGACCAAACCATAGCTCACTTTGAAAAATCGTCGTCACTGTTGAAAGGTTCTCATAAAGTATTATAATGGGTCTTTCTCAGTTTTTTATGATTTGACACTTCACCAGGAAGTCATTTTTCCAAGAAGGGTCACTTCGTCACCTCTCAAAATCGAAATTCTTTATAAGAGACTTGTAATTTGTCGTCCACATCCTCTTAATACTTTTTGTCTCATGTATCAATTTTTTTCATGAGTAGCCATCATGTGCTCATGTCTTCATGGTCCCCATCGAGCCTATTCTATGTGGCAGTGTCATCGAGTCACCCTTGTTCACAACATCCGTGATGAGTCACCCTTGTTCACAACATCTGTGATGAGTCACCTTTGCAATCATGGAGTCTATTTCGAGTCCCATTATATCGTTTCTAAGTATTCCATCCATCTTTGCATATCATTCATCCTGTGTTGCCCATTTTGGCCTCCAATCATACTATCCCCCATCCCCTCTGGAGTTGAGTCAGTCGTTGTCAGGTCAACTATGCACTTTATGCTTTGTCAAGGGAAATCGTCTGTTTGACCCTCAGTCCCATTTTTTCCATTCTCCCTAGTGTCAGTCCACGAGTCACATACTATTTTCCCTTGTGCCTTAATTGAGGATCCTCATTGCCTCACCTATGGCAACCTCTATTCTGTCGACATCAACACATCTATTCTAGAAGAATGGCCTAGAGGGCATTATATCTTGGTTCCAGCTTCCACCCTTGTTCGGTGCCTCAGATCAAGAAAAGAGACTCATTATTGCCCTTTGACTTGGTTGTTTCATGCTCTTGATTCATACACTTGATGGTTCAGTTATACAACAAATTGTACCAGTGATTCCCAGATGTGTGTCAGATGTTTCAGACCTCATGAGGGGGCGGCCCTTCAAGTAGCCCCCCACATGCCCAAATTCCTTCATATTATGTTACAACCTCAGATGAATTTCTACAGATTTGATGGTTTTGGTTCCTTCCGCTTGCAGTGTTCATAGCATGCATGTCTCCTTCAGATGATCCATTCAGTTTTGCAAAGCCCTTCCTTGTTCATCAGGGCTTCTTTGGTTTTTCTACCCTCCCTCCCACCCATTCTTTGAGGGAAGGGCCATTATATCTCATGTACTTAGATATTATTGTATTCAGTACTGTCTCATGTTCTTTCTAGGTGCATTATGTATATGGGACACATTGTGTTATTTTTTGGCTCATTCATGCCAGCGTGTCATGTACCATTCAGCATATACTTTATTGCTCAGTTTTATGTTTCTAGGCACATCATTATTTTTGTACTAAGTTATCTCAACGGGTATATGTATGCCTCCCCCGCCTCGATGAGATTCGATACCACAACATAAAAGGAGACTTGCATTAGTCTCGCCCCCTCTGTCCCTATCCTCTTTTCACTTCATCGCCATTGTTCTCTCTCTCTCTCTCTCTCTCTCTCTCTCTTTGACTCCACTTTGTTGTTTAGTGATTGTGTCTTTACAATGTACTTCAGTCATACATTTTTCTCCTAACACTCGTACATTGGGGGGCAATATGTTATCACAAAAAAATTGATCATCTAGCCTTAATTTACTAGATGGATCGAAGTACACCATGTAAGACCAATTTTACCATAGTAAAATTGCTTTCACTGTGAGAAATTACTTAATAAACCACATTTGTTAAGCAATTTATAATTAAAACCACGAAGAATAATTAAATAAATCACTATTTATTTAATTATATTCTAGGGATAATTAATTAAACCATTGTTTAATTAATATTCCTTGTCATATTTGACCCAGTTATGAAAAATAAATAGATAAATTATTAATTATCTTATTTTTCTCTAGGAATAATTAATCAATCACTAATTAATTACGATTCCTTGTCAAGTTTGACTAAATCCCTTTGGAATAATTAAATCATCATTATTTGTTCATTATTCCTTAACTATATTTCTTGAGATAATAAATAAATCATTTATTTATTTACTATTTCTAAATAAAAGTTTAAATAACTTTTCCCTCCTAATCAAATATAATAAAATATTCCAAGTAGTTATTTCTAGAATGGGGTTAATAATATTTTATTATTACTCATTATTCGGGGATAAGTTAATATTTTGTTATAAATAGAAGGTTTTTCCATTCATTATTCACTTTCGATTATTTTCATTGTTGCAATCACTGTAGCAACCTTGATTATTATCACTGATGCTCACCATTTTATTTTCCATTTGAGTTCCCATTGAGCTCAAACATTTTATTTGTTGGGTTTATACATTATAGAGGAGAGAGACTCTACAAAAGCTGAAGACATTTGAGGATAGCCAAGAACCCATCCCATAGATGGGGATTGGTAACATTTATTTGTTCCCTTCACAGGTGTTGTTTAATAAAATATATTCTTTATATATCTGGTTTCCATTGGATTATTGGAGTTACCCGCATTTATTACTATTTAATTTTGTTGTTTAACTATGATTGTGGCATAGACCAACACTTTGACAGGTTTTCTTTCTATTATTTGCTGCAAATCTACAATGTTTAGCAACCACTTATATTGTTGAGACTGTTCGTCATCCACAGTCTTAAGTGTTTTATTTTTGTACACCTTCGAGGAGAAAAGACTATAACAAGCATCAAATCTCATATGTAGGCAACCCAAATCACTATACCAAACTTCCAATACCAACCACTAAAGTGTGATGATGGCTCAAACCAAGGTGCCTCGGGTCATCCCTATGACCTGCTCGCAATGCTCTCAAACTTTGACCAAGGAGGGATACCGACATATGTCTTTATTGTTGCTACTCAGATAGTCAATGTGCCATCATCATTTATTGGTATCATATCAAGTAGATCATTGTCACATAGGAATTGTTATGTCAATTGTTTTTATCTAGTTGTTGTGAACTAAAAGTGAAACAATATATATGTACTCCTACTATCACAATCTCATTTTCAAGGTATCAATGCCAAATCTATGTGTCAACTCATTGTCAAGTCTTGTATACTTATATGTCAATTCAACATGTCATGCCTTTATGGCAAGAAACAAGTAACTATACATATATCTTGGATAGCCAATTCAATCACTGAGGTCGTTGTAAGTACACATTATCACTGACAATACAATCATGTTATTGTATTATTGTTACAATCCTTAATTCATCATAATGAATGGCATAGCTCCACTGCTAAATCATATGAACAATAGCACTACTACCATCACGTAAATTCAAGTCAAAGATTTATGTCAAATCATGTCCTTGATTTCACTATTACACTAGGATTGTCACAGAGATGTGTATATGTCAATAAAGTCTAGTCATCAAAATTCATTATCATCTTTACAATCTCACTATTTTGTATTGTTGCAGGGTCACACGAGGTAACTATTATGGCATAATAATTATTTGTTACTTTACTTTGTTTTAGAATTGCAATGAAATGTTTTTCAACAAAATGCTAAATCAATCATTGGCTTAGTGCATTTGATTCCTGAGGTTACTCATTGATATACAAAGAGATTGCTGCCATTGTTTTAAGGTGAAATTCAATGCCATATATTGACAAGAGGACCTCTGACTAAGGTGTCTTTACATTTGTATTTTTGTCAATGATGAAGTAGGTGCCAATGCAATACTAACATACATCCAAAGGTCCAAAGAGAAAGGGAGATTGGCTAATGTGAAAACTAAAACCTATTCCAAACTTCACGTATTTTACTACAGACCTCTGACCTTTCATTGGTTTTTAATTTTAGTGCATAATCATGTCACAATTGTGTCATGTAAGGGCCATCATCCACCTGCAAAAATAGTTTACCCAAGCGAATCCAAAAAGCCAAAAGGAAAACTTGTGATGAATGCACTAAAATATTATTGTGTGCTAATGAGACCTACTCTTAATGCCTAGTCAAATCACTAAATTTCAAAAATAGAAATGATATGGATACTCCTTCAAGGATAAGTGAAACCATCACATGATACAAAAAAAGTTGAATGCAAAACCCTACTCTAAATCAACCTTCGTTGGTCTGAAATTTTGACCTTAAATTTAGAATTTGAGTGGTATTTGTGTCATGGTTATGACATTTAAGGACCATACTTCCAACTGTAATAAAAAATCTAACTCAAGTAAATCTAAAACAGAAGAATATGAAATTGACTGACTTGTAACAAGACTGCACTTAATCCTTAAAATATTTTGTTGTTGTTTTGGAGATATGTCACTCTTAAAACATCACTCTTTTTGCAATACCCTTTAACAAGAACAAACCTTTAAAAAACACCACCCAAACATGTGACAAATAAACCAAACTCATTGATATTTCTGCATCAAAAATACCACCCAAACATGTGACAAACAAACCAAACTCATTGAGATTTCTTTGTTGGTTTTCTCACGGGTATAAATATCATGCGTTGAAGTTAATGCTTTTGGGGGAGTGATTTAAAGCTTAAAAGGGGGAGTGTACCTGTGAAAAACCTTCCCCAAAAAATCCAAATTAATTAAAAGATAAGAGAAACAAGCCCTAGCTATCTTCTGAAATTTGTTATTCTACCTTAGGAATCTGAACTATTTCAGAGCATAAAGGCATAAGATATGTTGAACTATGATATATGAGGTAAGGTATAATGTCTCCTTTTTATAGAAGTAGGTGTGGGATAATAAGGGCTTCATTGAAATGGTAGTTGAATACTGGGAGAGGTTCCATAAGGAATTAAATTATTATAAATCAATAATTTCATGTGTTGTGTGTTAAGTAAGGAAATCCATGAACCTTTGGAGTGAGAAAGGTCGTGAGTTTTATGAGTAAAAGATATTAGCCTTTACAATATGAGGGATACCTTTTATGAAAGAAAATAATTTAATACTCTTCCTAATATTCATTAAGGTATGGTTGATTTATTTTATAAGTACTATAAATTTGTTTGTTTATGCCCTAGGAAATTTGTACACAAACCCTCTTTGGTGTGTTTTGTAGGTGACACGTGAGTGTATTCAGTCAATGATTGATTTATTGTCTTTGGTTTTGAAGTTATGTAACTTATATAGGGTGTGATTACAGTGATAATCAATGGCATATTTTGAGAAATGTAGTGGAGGTGTCATGTCACTACCCCTTGGGGTTTTAGCCTAGAAACTGGGGTTACTAACTTCAATTGTGCATATCTCTGAAACTAGGAGGCCTCTTGGGGCATAGTACATATCAACAGAAACATATTTTTGAGGAGAATCTAATCACATAGATCTCTGACCCAAAATCAATGATTTGACCTACCAAAAACCCTCTACAAAGTCGGGTCACATCCTTAGTCCAGGGAACCCAAACCCTAGGAGTTGAGTTTTTAACCATAAAATAGTATAAAGGCCATCTTGACGTAATTCACTAATTACTAAAAAGCATTCATTATCCATTTGACATTAATGACTAATGTTTTTGGTCAAAGTCAAACCTAGTCAACTCCATGGGTTGACATCAATGACAACACCATCCAACAATTATAGTTGGTCAGTGTTTGTGAGAGAACATTAATTTTGACCAAAGTTATAAATCTTATATATAATTAATGCTAATTAAATTTTCTAATACATTTAAAGTTATTTGGTTTAATAGTAAATTCATCATTTTTTTTGAAATCTAGTTTTTTATATATATTGTATTCTATAAATTTCCAAAACACAAAATGAAGGGAGGGGTATTTATAAGAATTAGAGAATATGTAAAGCACTTGGGTGGACTTGGGCTTTGTGCTATATTACAAATTATTGAAATAACAATATCTTATTCATATATGTATATGTATATGTATATGTATATGTATATGTATATGTATATGTATATGTATGTATCTATATATATATATATATATATATATATATATATATAAAGGGTTAATTCAATCGATTAAACCATCCACCCAACATATTTTTTCATTTGGACGGGGTTAATTCAGTTATTGTGGTTAGTGATTAAGCCACCCTCCCCCCAAACCATCTATGGATGTGTGTGTGTAGCGTGGGGGAGGCGGGGTAATGAATTCCTAAAAAAGATGAGCAATTAAATAAAACTTGTTGATTGCATAAATATCATATTTTGGAAATAAACAAGTGCTAGGTACAAAGTCTAAGTGGAAAATTTTAGAATCAAAATATCATAAGATAGCATGTTGAGATGCCTAAAGTCAAAAACCTTAAACAACTTACAAGTTACAAAATTTAGCATCATATTTTGATGCTACCAAGCCACACTACATTATCCAAATTGATAAATCCCTAATTAGATTCCATATTTATGAGTATCACAAATTCTTGTTCAATTCAACATTTGAATGACTTAATTCTAGACCTAGGTATGTCATAGATTATGCTATGCTCCTTATCTTTTTCCCTTTAAATGATTGTCACAAATATTGCATATCCATGCTTTGAAACCATCAAGTCCCTATTTAATATTTATTGACTAATGTCATAAACCTCAACAAGGAATTCTCTTCAGTGTGATCATTTTGGTCCCTCCATTGCAAATAACAATGTAAAATAATGTTTTTAAAGTTTTAACATTTAAATATTAAATAATGGATTAAAAACATGAATATAATAATAATAATAACTTCAAAATTCAAACAAAAATCCTTGTTGTCTACAATCTAAACTTTAAATATTTTTTTTTTTAAAACATAAATGAGTATTTGTATTGCATCAAATTTGTGTCTAGTCATAGCAAAAACCTACGGGATACATTGTTTGTCATTCAACTACCTCTTATTCTTATTTTTAATGTAGACTGAGCTTTCTAATGACTACAAAGTTTCACAAAACTAATTACAATACTATATAGATATATTCGATAGTAAGTTCCTAATTATAAATGTACCTAATAAAATAAACAACAAACAAGCAAAGCTTAGATGATAGAGTTTGCAATACTTTAAAAATTGTAATGAATATAACAACCTCAAAAAAATACCTATTCAAATAGGTAATGACAAATTTGAAAATATACCTTGCAAATACCAATTTGTGTGCTCCAAATAGATAGTTAAATGTCCAAATAACAGTGGAAAAAATCACAAAAAATGTATGATGGATTCCAAGCCATATCTATTCTAAGTAGTTGAATGGTGACTCTACAAGTCACATCATGAGATGATGAACAAGGGTAATAGTTGCGATGCAGCATAGTCCCTGCCTCTACCACTATTGAATTGATTTTTTTGCATAGTGTTTTCTCGGTAATGACATATTTGTTTTTCAATAATAAAATAAAATAAATAGCTCCGCACAATGAGCTAAGTTCTACACAATAGGCTATAAGCTCTGCACAATGAGATAAGTTCCGCACAATAGGCTATAAGCTCCACACAATGAGCTAAGTTCCGCACAATAAGCTAAATTTGTCGCTTATACATAATAGGCTAATTTTCTCAAACAAAATTTATTATTTATTTTCTCTATAATGATGTATTCGTTTTCCAATAATAAAGGTAATGACGTATTCATTTTCCAATAATAAAATAAAATAAATAGCTCCGCACAATGAGTTAAGTTCTGCACAGTAGGCCCTAATATTTGCACAATGAACTAAGTTTTTTACAATAGGCTATAAGCTCTGCACAATGAGCTAAGTTCCACACAATAGGTTATAAGCTTTGCACAATGAGCTAAGCTAAACACTTTTTTTGCATAGTGTTTTCTCGGTAATGACATATTCATTTTCAAATAATAAAATAAAATGAATAGCTCCACACAATGAGCTATGTTATGCACAATAGGTTATAAGCTTTTCACAATGAGCTAAGTTCTATACAATAGGATATAAGCTCTGCACATAGTAGGCCAAGTTTCTTGCTTCCGCACAATAGGCTGTGTTTTTGGCACAAAATTTGTTAGTTGTTTTCTCGGTAATGATGTATTAATTTTCCAATAATAAAGGTAATGACGTATTTGTTTTCCAATAATAAAATAAAATAACTAAGTCTGCACACTGAACTAAGTTGCGCACAATAGGCCCTAAGATTTGCACAATGAAATAAGTTCCACACAATAGGCTATAAGCTCCACACAATGAGCTAATTTCCATACAATAGACGATAAGCTCCGCAGAGTGAGCTAAGTTGCACACAATAGGTTATGTTTCTCGTACAAAAGTTATTAGTTATTTTCTTGGTAATGATGTATTCATTTTCCAATAATAAAGTTAATGACATATTCGTTTTCCAATAATAAAATAAAATAAATAGCTCCGCACAATCAGTTAAGTTCTGTACAATAGGCAAAGTTTCTCGCTTTCGCACAATAGGCTAAGTTTCTCGCACAAAATTTATTAGTTGTTCTCTTAGTAACGATGTATTCATTTTCCAATAATAAAATTGAATAAAAACTATTGAATTTTTTTAATAGTGTTTTCTCGGTAATGACGTTTTCATTTTCCAATAATAAAATAATATCAATAGCTCTACACAAGTATTGATAATATTTCAATTGTAAATAATTAGGCATATGCGCGGAAGTGCGGAAGTGCGGAAGATTTGTATTGTGTAGAGGAAGATTTCAATGTCTTTTTGGATAGCTTTCTCCATATAGCTAGTTGTTTTCATGTATGTATGTAATTAAATCCTTATTCGAGAGTGTTTTTCGAACTTTCATTTTCTCATTATTTCCACCTCTGCACAACTAATTTAGCACAATTAATAACCATTTTAGTATTTGTGCGGAGAGCTTTGTATTCCATCCACATTGCATTTTCTGCACTGCTTTCTCTACACAATGACGAATGCACAACTTCTTCCTTACGCGCTATATCTGTACACGTAACTCTATTGTGTAGAGAGGTCGGCATTTTGTTCACTAAAGGATTTTATTGCTAATATTTTAGTAAGAAATTGACATATATGATATTATTGGTGATATTCATATTTCTGAATATCCTTGTGTATCTGTGTGGAGAGGTATGTATTTCATCCACATTTATTGTTCTGTATTGCTTGCTCCACACAACTACGACTGCACAACTTTTTTCGTACACACTATATCTGGACACGTAACTCTATTGTGTGGAGAGGTGTACATTTTCTGCACTGCATGGTCTGCATAACTTTTTCTGTACATGTTATATGTGGAGAAACCACTAGAGCAAATATATCTTTTAGTAAAAGGCTAACATATACAAAGTTATTGCTAATATTTTGTATATTTTGAACATCTAATTTGTGGAAGTGCTCTTTGTACGGATGTTCACACTTTGCACTAAGTGATAATAATAATATTGCTAATATTTTAATTATAAGTAATGTATATTAGCAGTCAATTAAGTAAAAGTTCTATGGATAATAACATTTATTATGTTCATATTATTGATAATATTTTTATTTTAAATAATGTTTCAAAAATCTATTTGTTTATTCTCTTGTGAGAAAATCATTTTTGTACGGATGTATGCACTTTGAACTAAACACTTTTATTGCTAATACTTTAGTTATAGATAATGCATATCAGTAGTCAAGTGAGTAAAAGTATTGCAAAGTGTAGACAAAGTTGTGTACAAAACCGCATTTCATTGATCAAAAGCTTCATTTGTAGCAAAAGAAGCTTTCAAGTTTCCTTTGTGAGGATGATAGCATTGTTTATGCACATATTATTGATAATATTTTAATTGTAAATAATGTATACTATTGTTATTTAAGTAAATTTCAATTGTAAATAATGTTTCAAATTAGCATATGTACGAAAGTGTAGGGAAAGTCCATTGTGTGGACAAAGCTTTCAATGTGCGAATCACCGCACTTAGTACTTTGGTATTAAATAATTGCAATACCACCTAAGAAAGTAGTGGAATTATATGATTGTTTCTAATAATTTAATCATAAATTATGTGTATCTACATGTCTCAACAAATAATTAAGTGGGGTTTGCTTTTCGCCCACACTTTTGTCTTAGCTCATGCTTGCTCTGAACAATGACATTTGCACGAATTCTTTTGTGTATGCCATGTGTGGAGACACTTCCTCCAAAAGTGTAGTGAGCTAGAGTCTACCAGCGAAAGTAGCTATGATACATCCTATCATTTTATTCAGATAGGCTAAAACGTCGGTTCTCTTGCTGTAAGTATTGATACTATTTTACGGTGGCCCCGATTATGCTTATAAATTCATTTGATTCATTGCTTTTGCTGATTTGCTAAATTCATAGACTATTATTATTATAATAAAATAATATAGCTAATGATTATAGTTAATATGTATTAATGGTTAATCGTTACAAGCATTAGGAATGTACATACATTTATGATTTTCCTTGTAATTATATAATATAATTTTAAAAATTAATCATTGAACAAAAGATTGATGTGCAGAGGTCGACACAATGAAGTTCATTGTTGTGCACAATGAACTTCCACACAATGGAAATGTGAATGTCGAGGACTATGTTGTGTAGGTACCACTAATTGGAAGTGAGCTTGGCAATATCGAGTTGAAGTTAATTTCCTAAAATAATGTTATTGGTATGATGTTATTGGTGATGTTATTGGTATTAAGTATTGCATATTTTTTGTTCGAAATATTTTAGTTATAAATTATGCAAATTTCCGTATTTTCGAATATCACTGCTCAATTGAACGAAGGTTGGATCATTCTAGAATGTAAAGGACTTGTAATGACATCAACGATTGGAACATTGAGCAAAATATTTGTTTATGGTTATTTGTAATGAGAAATCTTTCATGTTTTCATTATGTGGATCCATGTATCTCTGGACATTGCATTGAAGGCATTTATATTTGTTGTTTTCAATAACACCGAGACAAGCGGTGGACCGATACAATATTATTGTGAATATTTTAATGATAAATAACGCTTTTTATTTTTATTTTTTCACTTACTGGTTCACGGATACCCGGGTCAATGGGTAGCCGCTACGTCCAGGGTTTTAAACACTAAGTGGACGCCACCCGAAGGGCATCAACACCCCTCGGCCTATTTACTGACCTAACCCCAAGAGCTTTCGGGATTCGACCCTGTGACCTCCCATTGGCGAGGCACTTGATTTGACCGATTGAGCTAACTCTTGGGGCATATAACGCTTTTTATTACTAATATTTTAGTATTAAATATTATGTATTTGCTTTTGCAATATTTTAATTACAAGTAATGTGTATCTCCATATTGTCAAATATCAGCAATATGATATCATTGAACACAAGCCTTCTTTATGGTTATGTGGTAGTCTATTGCACATAGGAAGCTTTTAAGATTTGATTCTACAAATGCTCACATTCCGCATTAAAGGCTTTTGTAGATTTTTCTAGGAACTGATACGTAAGTGTTGAGTTTGATTGCGAAAATTTTTAAAGATAGCGTGCATTATCAATTTTCGTTTATCAAATTTGATATCACATATTATAATCGTTATCTGTATAATACAACATTAGTGTTTATAACATATTTTATTATGTTACTACAGTAGATTCTCTCTAGGTAGTTGGAAGTGGCAGTGAGACATAAATGAAACACATTACTTATTTCAATGAACAAAGTTCATTTAATATCTGCATAATGCGAGAAAGACAAAAAGGCATTCAAGTGGAAAATTGGAATCTAGGTTTCAAAATTACTTTTGCAAAGTAAAAGTTGGTCGGTAGCATGGAAAGTCGACATAGTAAATTTGCTAGATACGCATTATTTTGGTGAATAATTACATAAGAGACTTATTTATTGGAAAAAAGAGATTTAGTTAATGAAAATAGAATGGGATTTAAGTTTTTAATAAAATAGCATGTTGACACTAATTTCCAAGCGTAAGGCATATTAATCAAGAAACTTAATTGTGTCAATTGCACTATGCCAAATTGGAATTCAAGTAAAACATATATGGTTTAAAGCAACAAATTTTACAACAATCATTTCTGTTTAAAGATCAAGATAATCAGTACTATCCACATTGATAATGATTACTAGTTAATTCTTATCATTGAAATCGATAGTAGTTAAATGTCGTTTTAGAACTAAAATTTCAATTCATGATTTATTGCTTCTTACGCATTATATATATGCTAGTTTCCTATAAAAACAATTTTCCAATGTCCATTTTGTTTTGAAACTATTAAGTGTTTTAAGGTATTGCTTTATAATTTGTTTATTTTTTTTGCATTTGTTACTAACATCGAAGAATTTGCTCAAAGAAACAATGGCAGGAGCACATAGGAAGATGTACATGCAGGAGGCGAGATATTTTAATGCTCAACCAAGATATATTAGTGCTTAACAAATATATTTGAATGTTAATGCATAAAATACTAGAACTTCAGGAAATTCTTATGCATGTTGAAGATGAACTAGATATCGTAAGAATATTATCAGAAGATTTATTTCAAATCATGAACGGATGAATCAGTTCTCAATTCTGATAGCATCATCAGTACAATCGTTAATTCCTAGAAACAATGGTTAATTAATAGAGAAAGATTTATTACATTTTTTTACTATTCACTGAATATATTTTGAAATTCAGTATATGCTAAAGGCTATGTATTGTAATATTGTCGAGAAAGTTAACACAAAGAAACATAACAGACTATTTTAGATTACAAATTTATGTATAAATGCAATATGTTTTATAAGTCATATTGGTTTAGAAAACCATTTGAGATTTGTATGACGAGCTATTTGATATTTGTTTAAATATTGTATGGAATAACTATTTAAATAGGAAAAAGATACTGAATTTGTAAACAAAGAAGACCATTATTGTAAAGTAATGTCACCGAGTCCTAGTAGTGATAGAACTTGCAAATTTGATAAATCAAGAAAATAATGTAAAAAGTGAGGACAAAAAACAATGACAAAGAATAATGCAAAACATAGAGCCAGAACAAACAAACAAACAAAAAATTAGTTCATTGGATTACATTTATGTACAATGTCATAATAAAATTTTCATTGGTAGAAAAAAATGTCTTGTTGGTGTGATGAGTAGATTGATAATCTTGTTTGCATGGGTATAATATATTGATTGATAATGCGAAATCAGATAAAAAATGTCCAGTAAAACTAAAGACCTATTAGGATGCCTAATAATGCAACGAGCAAACATTGTTTCATTGTTGAATTGCTTAACAACATAAACAAAGAAACCTGTCAGTGTATATGTACAACTATGTTTTGATGGTCTATCGTAAATGTGCCATGTATTTCGAAGTTGCTCAAGATTTCAATAACATTTGTTTTTTATGCATGATATTGGTCGTAGGAAATTTCTCGTAGTACATATAATACTTTTCTAGTTTGACGCCCCTAAGAATACATTTCTTTTCAGTCCTGTCAGTTTCATGTATGATGTAATTTAGGTGATGAAAATAAAGAAAGCTAGAGTGTTGTTGTCGGGCAGTACAATACAACATAACAGAGTTTATAGTTCTAGTAGTTGTGATTCGAGTACTACATTTTTCATATAAAATTTTGAATGACATCATATATACGCTAACCACTTTTAGATATCCTAGAAAATGTTTTAAAATTAATATAGAAAACATAAACTTTGTAACAGGAAATCAAATGTTTTTCTTATTTTTTGTTCTTTATAATATAGCTTATTGGGCATATTCAGTTGGCAAGGAAAGCATCTTTCTTATATTGTTATCTTGTTTTCCTATGTTACTGCACAGATGAATGTACACTGTGATGTAGAAATAACTTTTTCTTGCTTTTCAACTATATTTTTAGCAATATCAACAGAAAAATATTTTGTTGTAAATCTCTTTGAATTGAAACACATGTTGAAACAAGTTTATCCTGTAATTGAACCTGTTACATATGAAACATTTGTAAAACAATATATGAAAACCATACAATAGATGATGAATAATTTTTTCCCCTAACAATGAAATATATAGACCTACGTATACATAAATTTTTTTCTATTTCAATGAACTTCGTAACAACAAAAATTGAAAATAAAACAAAGGATGTTATCCATTTCCATCTTTGATTTCCAAAACATATTATGTTTCCTAAATTGTAATAACTATGATTGTGCCTATTGGAAAGGCATTGTCATTGCATGAAAAATTTGCAATTGCCGTGTTTGGAAAAAATTGATACTCTGCACAATCAAAACAAATGTTTTCTACGTTGCCAAAACTATTTAGATAAATATTTTTCTCACAATCACCACAATTGTATTTATGCTTTGGGATAATTTTGAAATATTTAATAGAAACATTGACGTTTGCAATAAGATTTGACTCTTGTTGTTCGATTAATGATGATGGCACAAGAAATATTATTGTCATTTATGCTTTGTTATCTGTTAAGTCTACACAGACTATTTATTTTGACTTATTTGTTTTGTCCAAAAATCTTCAATATGTGACCAAGGAAACATCATGAATTTTTTTTCCAGATATATTGTTACTGAAATCTTTGATCAACAATGGCATCAAATTGACATCCTTTTTCCTAATTATAACCATTGAACTTAAATAAAAAAAATTTCTTAAGAAAAAAGAAAGCAAAGAATAGAAAAATGAAGATAGATAAAAAAAGAGGAAAAAAAGGAAAATTTTGATACAAAGTTAATTGATTTTCTGTATAAGTATCTATTTGTGTCTATTTCTTCGATAATTTTTGTTGATTTTGTTTTACTTATTGCAATATTTGTTCCTGTGGTACTGCGCATTTCTATGTCTAAATTTTCATCCATGTCTACTATAACATCATTCAAATTCAATAAATTTTCTTGTTCACAAATATTACACTAAAACCACTGCTTAAAAGAACACTATAATTGAACTAAGTAACAACTATCTAATGAAAAAGGAATAAGATAAAGAAAATTTATTAGTAATGTACAAAAATAATAGATGAGTTTTAGTTTTATCAAATATGAAAGTCTTATAGAAATTTTCAAAGTACGTTTTCCCTTGTAATTGTTGTCCTCAATCTAAATTTTTAAGCGTCATATGTTTCCTGGAGATTAAAAAAAAATAAAAAAATAAAAAATTGCATTTACTTATAGTACGTTAAAAAATATGGCCCAAAAGCAATGGGAGCACACACAAAAAAATAAAAAAAATAAAAACAAAAACAATATCAGTGTCGTTGTGTAATGCAAATATAATAAGTACACTAAATAAAACAAAAACATACCTCTTAGAAGAATTACGATTGTATATAGTGGTATATGTTATGCTTGTATTCATTTTTGTTGCTATAACAATATGAGTTAGATCAAATATACAGAAATAAAAAAATAAGAGTTTCTAATTACATAATAAAGAAGTACTTCAAAAATAAGAAATATATGACAATACGTATTTTGTCTAGACATTTTTTAGTATTATCACATCATATAGTATTTAAACTTTGTACATCATTACCAAAAGGACTCTCACTAATGCTACATGTTTTACAGTTTCGTTATAAATGATAGTCACTCATGGTCTACAATTCTGAGAACAACATTGTACATTGTAGATGAGAATTCTATTTGTAACCAACTCTTCTAACTTGTGTTTGTAACTTGTATGCTAAAAATATTGTATGATGAACACTCAATGAATGCTTCTATGGATAGCACAATGAAAATTAGTAAGTGGTATCTTGACATTAGCATATGAATATTAAACATATGTATTATACACTTAAGACAATTGGACTAGTAGATAGCATAAATTGTAATAATAATAATAATAATAATAATAATAGGAAAAAAATAATGTTGGACTATGAATATTTAAATTTAATGTCTTTCCTTTAAAAAAAAATAAAAAAATCAACACCACGTGTTCCTATATGAATTTACATAGTTGTTTTGTTTTTTGCCCCATTCAGAAAGAATAACAGTCTAGAATAACTTCTATAGCCCAATTGTGAAGAGTATCAATACTTTTTCAAACTTTTAAGCATTACATGTTGTTAAGTTTAGGTATGTTCTATGCTAGAGCAATTTATTTAAATTTTCACAGTTAGCAATCACATCAGCATTAAAATAAACTGCAGATAGAACACAATTATAAATCACAGAAGACAAGCCAAGAAAAGAGGACACAAGATGTGGCACGAGCCAGGGACAAACCCCACAATGTGTGGGGAAACCCTTTGATCAAATCTTCTTTTATCTTCAAAGTTCAGCAGAGAAAGAGAGAGAGAGAGAGAGAGATAGTACAATTACAACAGAAGTCAACACTTTGACTTGTCTGGATCTAAGCATAGATCATCTCGTATAACAATGATATCAGTTGAAGACATTCTGCTTCAACTGATTCTCCAAGGTGGCTCCTTCCCCTGTCATCGTGCTGCATTTGGTTCTCTGCTGTACCACTGCATACAGCACCATGCTGCACTAATCATGATTATCATCATGTTGCCCATGTCCATGATCTTATCCATCATCATACTGCCCATTCATCATGCTGCCCATGATCATTATGTTGCCCATGCATCATGCTCTCATTCATCATCATTTTGCTGCCCATGCCCATCATGATCAGAGACTATTCATCCTTATCATTCTCATTATGTTGACACTGTAACCATCATTACTACTTATGATCCTTGTCATTGTGACTGCTTTATTACAATGACAGTGATTAGGTTTATATCATGCATTAGTACTCTAATTCACCTTGAGGTATGTGAGTTAATAGAAATGAATATATGTATATGCCGAGATCCTAGCTACAGGACTTAATACCCTTCAACTCCATCCGGTTGATGAGAACACTTATAGGTATGACGAGATGTTGCTCATAGATATTCCGAGATCCTCATTAGCCTTCTCTGACTTATTCATCCGAAGATAATTCCTTCAATCACAGGTAGGTCAAGTATCACATATTTCATCATTGTGATATGTCTGGATAGATCTAAATACAAAGCCGAGATGTAACCCTTCTTACTTCTTGCAATCCTGATCACTGTTTATAACATGCCAAGGTTGCATTAGATACACGGTCCTCTTTGTTCATTCGATATGTATACGAGTGATATCACTGTGTCATCAAATTCAGGTATGCCGAGATATGTATTTAGTCTACGTCCTCATCACAATTCCTAGAACCTTGCTGCTCCATCAATGCGGATACACGAGTTTAGTTCACTTCATACCTTACGCTTTGACTGCGGCTACTACACCCGAAATTTCAGAGAGGAAGAATGCGAAGTTCTTATCTTCTTAGACTGCGTGAACAGGTCTCCATTGACTGCGTTAACAGGTCTCCATTGATGCGGCTTCGTTATTCCTCAACTGCGGCTACCCTTCCTTTACTGCGGTTGTCACAGTTATAATTTGCCATAAATAGTGTATATATGTATCACGTAGAATGGCCATACCTGTTCCAAACCGTAAAATGGCCATCCCTGTTCCAGACTTCACGAAGAATGGGCATACCTGTATAGCGTATATATGTATAGAATGGCAGAGGAATGCGTGAACAGGTCTTGTTGACTCACTGCGTCTTATTGACCCATTGACTGCGTTTATATTTCTTCATAAGCCTGTTTCTTACTGCGGCTAGGGCATTACTGCGTCTAGGGTATTACCTGCGGCTAGAGCATCAACAACTTAGCCCAGCATACTCTTAGTGTCTCTCTCCTTCACCAAAAACCCAGACGTGGAGAGGAGATCACCTAAAGAGTGTGTGTGTAAATGATATCAAATCCTCATCTATTTATACCAAAACAAGGATGATGAATAGACACGTTGGTTGGGCTTCTAGAGCCTACATAAGAGCTGGTCGGCTTGACTATAATTACATAAACAAAATAAATTCATATCTCCATAAATACTTATCAGAATCGGATGATCTTTGGATCAATCCTACACCTCTCGACGAGAGGGATCCAATAAAAATATCAGCTGCCATAAATAAGCCGACCCACATGGAGTTTGGCCCTAGTTTCCAATTTAACACTCCCTCTCAACTAGGGAGAACTCCATCCATTGATCCATAAGTCCGACTGTACTATCTCTGCCATCAGTGCCCTGCACTGTTCTGCCCAACTCTGCTCAGCCCTGCTAGCACTGCTCTACTTTGCTCAGCTCTGCTAGCTCTGCTCTGCTCTGCTCAGCTCTGCTGGCTCTGCTCAGCTCTGTTGGCTCTGTTGGCTCTGCTCTGCTCTGCTGAACTATGAAGAAGAAGAATTGATCGAGAATGAGTCATATCATTCTCCACTAACCCGAAGTTAGTCTCAGAGTGCGTAACACTGGTCCCAGACCAGTCTCAACCAACCCAAAGTCAACGTCATAGTATGTACGACTCTCAATGGTCCCACACCAGTACTGCACTGACACGAAGTCAGTCTCAGAGTATGTACCACTTGTCCCAGACCAGTCTCAGCCGACCCGAAGTCAGCATCATAGTATGTACAACTCCTACCACTGGTCCCAGACCAGTATCATTGATCCCAGATCAATGGAGGTCATCCTAGCGTAGGGAGTACGGTAGATACAACGATGCGTCCATCGGTACTACTATGGTCCCTAACTTCATTTCCCTGCTCATTGATCAGATGAGAGGTACTTCCCATGAGTCCCAGACTGCATGGGTAGGATGCCTCAATAGGAGAACTAATCAATCCTGTCCTCACAGGAGAACACATCAATCCTGCTACAATCGCCATGGAGAACACATCAATCCAAGCCGCCATGGAGAACACATCAATCCAGGCCTCACAGGAGAACACATCAATCCTGCTACACAGGAGAGCAAATCATCCTGTTCCACAAGAGAGCAAATCATCTTGTCCCACAAGAGAGCGAATCATCTTGTTCCAGTGCGCACCACCAGGGGAGGGTGATTCACCCTGTGGTCGTATGTTGCTCCAGTAGATTCTGTAAGCCCCACAGAGCTCCCAGAGCTTAATGTATGTAACATGCAGGACCCTTTTACAAAGGTCTCTTGATGACTCCAAGTCATTTGGGAAAATCACAAATTTGATCTTTCCCCAGGGCTTTAGCGACCTGTATCTCATCTCAGTGCGATGGAGCCTCCTTGCTCATCGACTTTCCATATCCCAGATAAGGCAGTATCTGATGTTTGTCCGCAGGAGCAATTGTCGAATACAGGATTACTAAGAAATTCCACAACCATACAGCTTCATACAAGATCATACTTGTAGCCATGTATTCGGTCTTGGCAGTGCTTATAGTGACCAACTTCTGCTTCCTGCATCGAAGCAGAATCCAAAGAGAACCAACACTGAAAAGTGCTCTAGTGATCCTCCACACTGCCTGCCCACTCATCATTCAAATAATCATGTGGTTTCATATTTTCGGCAGTGTATCTCAATCCATTAGAGATTGTGCCCCTGAAGATATCTCAGAAGATTCTTGGTACCAATCTAGTGAGGCTCAACCAAATATGAGCTCACCATGCTAACTGCAACACATATGTTCGAACGGAGGTTCTCCAAGAACATCAATGCGAACGAGTTTATGAAACTCAAAGGCATTTCCCAAATCTGGTCCGACATCATTACCATATAACTTCTGAAAGTTAAGATCCTCTAGGAAGTCACAAGCTTGCAGCTTATCTTCCCACATTCAGACTCCAACTCCCTTTGTCTTCTATAAATGAGAGGGTTTGCACCTGTCAGACATAGGTGCCGGTACGAGAGCTTTATCATCCACAACCTTTGAGAAATGGTTTGGATTGGTTTCACTCCTAGTGAATCTCAGCTGCATTAGACAGGTATCAATCCTCTCATACTATGCCCGAGGTGTTTTTCTTCAAGCCATAGAGGGCTTTCTTCCACCTATTTACATGAGATTCCTTGATCATGATTCTCAAACTCCTTGGGTTGTTCCAAACCTGTGAACTCGATGCATGAGGGGAATGGTCCCCTTCTAATATTTTCCTTCGGTACATTTCAGACATGTACCTTCATGCTTCTTTTTTAATTCAGGCATCCTAGTCACCATCTGACTCACAGACCTCCGGAGCTGAGTCAATGGACATGGTCCCTAGTGGACTTCCTGCAACTTGATACAACCCTGAACTCAAAAACATCTTTGAAAATTCAATTTTCAAACACGTACCTTTCCATTGATAAGTTACATCCTGTAACCCTTGACTTCCATTGCCGGATGGACATCAGGTTCTTCTTGCGATCAGGTACATAAAAGAGATTTAGGGGTTCCTTGCTTTCGTGGAAGAGTTGACCATTTCCTTGATGACCTGCATTACCAGTCATTCCTTTGATCATTGAAGATGTCCCAGAAATGATTGTTATCTTCATCAAGAGATGTGTCTCTGTCATTCAGACGCTCCTTCGCATAACAACCAAACTTATTTCAACAAGGCATCTACCTTTCCTTCCACACTTAGATCCGAACTTCCCAATGAAGTGATCTTTAGATGGGACGTCAGAAAATTCCACTACGTCATTCTGACAACATTCTATGCTTCGACTTCACCCTGGGTGAATTATGAGGAACCCATCGATCCTTCTGTCTTGTCCCAACTACCTTTGGTGATTGCTTTTTCACTCTTGCTTGGGCATTGTCTTCGCCTCAGCTCTGATACCATGTTAAGTTTAGGTATGTTCTATGCTAGAGAAATTTATTTAAATTTTCACAGTTAGCAATCACATCAGCATTAAAATAAACTGCAGATAGAACACAATTATAAATCACAGAAGACAAGCCAAGACAAGAGGACACAAGATGTGGCGCGAGCCAGGGACAAACCCCACAATGTGTGGGGAAACCCTTTGATCAAATCTTCTTTTATCTTCAAAGTTCAGTAGAGAAAGAGAGAGAGAGAGAGAGATAGTACAATTACAACAGAAGTCAACACTTTGACTTGTCTGGATCTAAGAATAGATCATCTCGTATAACAATGATATCAGTTGAAGACATTCTGCTTCAACTGATTCTCGAAGGTGGCTCCTTCCCCTGTCATCGTGCTGCACTTGGTTCTCTGTTGTACCATTGCATACATCACCATGCTGCACTAATCATGATTATCATCATGCTGCCCATGTCCATGATCTTATCCATCATCATGCTGCCCATTCATCATGTTGCCCATGATCATTATGCTGCTCATGCATCATGCTCTCATTCATCATCATTTTGCTACCCATGCCCATCATGATCAGAGACTATTCATCCTTATCATTCTCATTATGTTGACACTGTAACCATCTTTACTACTTATGATCCTTGTCATTGTGACTGCTTTATTACAATGACAGTGATTAGGTTTATGTCATGCATCAGTACTCTAATTCCCCTTGAGGTATGTGAGTTAATAGAAACAAATATAAGTATATGCCGAGATCCTAGCTACAGGACTTAATACCCTTCAACTCCATCTGGTTGATGGGAACACTTACAGGTATGACGAGATGTTGCTCATAGATATTCCGAGATCATCATTAGCCTTCTCTGATTTATTCATCCGAAGATAATTCCTTCAATCACAGGTAGGCTGAGTATCACATATTTCATCATTATGATATGTCTGGACATATCTAAATACAAAGCCGAGATGTAACCCTTCTTACTTCTTGCAATCCTGATCACTGTTTATAACATGCCGAGGTTGCATTAGATACACGGTCCTCTTTGTTCATTCGATATGTATACGAGTGATATCACTGTGTCATCAAATTCAGGTATACTGAGATATGTATTTAGTCTACGTCCTCATCACAATTCCTAGAACCTTGCTGCTCCATCAATGCGGATACACGAGTTTAGTTTACTTCATACCTTACGCTTTGACTGTGGCTACTACACCCGAAATTTCAGAGAGGAAGAATGTGAAGTTCTTATCTTCTTAGACTGCGTGAACAAGTCTCCATTGACTGCGTTAACAGGTCTCCATTGATGCGGCTTCGTTATTCCTCAACTGCGGCTACCCTTCCTTTAATGCAGTTGTTATAGTTATAATTTGCCATAAATAGTGTATATATGTATCACGTAGAATGGCCATACCTGTTCTAAACCGTAAAATGGCCATCCCTGTTCCAGACTTCACGAAGAATGGGCATACCTGTATAGCGTATATATGTATAGAATGGCAGAGGAATGCGTGAACAGGTCTTGTTGACTCACTGCGTCTTATTGACCCATTGACTGCGTTTATATTTCTTCATAAGCCTGTTGCTTACTGCGGCTAGGGCATTACTGCGTCTAGGGTATTACCTGCGACTAGGGCATCAACGACTTAGCCCAGCATACTCTTAGTGTCTCTCTCCTTCACCAAAAACCCAAACGTGGAGAGGAGATCACCTAAAGAGTATGTGTGTAAATGATATCAAATTCTCATCTATTTATACCAAAACAAGGATGATGAATAGACACGTTGGTTGGGCTTCTAGAGCCTACATAAGAGCTGGTCGGCTTGACTATAATTACATAAACAAAATAAATTCATATCTCCATAAATACTTATCGAAATCGGATGATCTTTGGATCAATCCTACACCTCTCAACGAGAGGGATCCAATAAAAATATCAGCTGCCATAAATAAGCCGACCCACATGGAGTTTGGCCCTAGTTGCCAATTTAACACATGTTTATATGTAAAATTAAATTGTTAGTGGTTTTCCTTTGTGATTAACGCAAGCATGTATTCAACAAATCAACATACATGTGAGGCATATGTTTGCCTAATTGTGATGAGTGTTCACAAAATTGAACTTGTAGTTAATGTTTCTCGATATATAGAAGTACGTATAGAGCTCTAACCACTATAGATTTAGTTTCTTGATATCTAGAAGCTTCATATAAAGATCCAAAGCTAACACCTCACTCAACTTCTAAGTTATGCCCGTTACAATTTTCTGCAAATTGGATAGAAAACGAAGATGGAAACAAATATGGACCCATCAATAGCACTATGGAGGAAGTGATTCACCTTGTAATTGAAGGGATTTCACCATGTAAAGACCACTGGCGAGTTCGGCCCCCATGTTCGGTGTGTGTTGATTTCTAAGATGTAGGCAACATTCACCAGGGATGCAGATGTGTAACTATCTGTACCATCTATTATTGTAACAAGCAATGGTATTGTTTGCCAATTTAATTGTCTTAAATTGCTTACATAAATTATCGACCGGAGTTGGTAAACCTGTGAAGTGTAAGTGCACTATATATGCTAGAAATCTTTTATTCATTTAGTTTATTGGTGTGATGATTCAGTTTTTATACATTACTTCTAAGGATGCTTATATTTTTATGTCCCTAATAAAGTGAATGGATTCAATCTTATGACTAAATTCTTAATCTTGATGAAATTAATAAAAACTCAAAGCAAAATCTAATTATCTAATCTATTGTTAGTTTTTAAAAGAAGAATTATTCTAACTAATGTCCTAATAGTCTTTTGCATAAAAATGGAATTGAATTCTATTCATGAAAACCACACATCTTTTCTCTCATACTTCTAAAATGGAATTTTCAAGAAATGAAAATTTATAAAGAAATTACTCTTTATGCTAGAAAGAAATCACCCATAACTAATCACTCAAATTTCTGAAAAGGAAATCACTCATAACTGGAAATAAAAATTACTCTAATTGTTGAAAAGGGAATCACGCACAACCTATAATGAAATCACTTAAGGACTTGCAATCAAATCATTGATATTCTGACAGGAAACTCCTCATAAACTAAAATGAAACTTAAGAAGAAATCTATAAAAACTATTATGCATTTAACGCTTCAATAGAAAATGCTTAGTAAAATAAAAGTGGTTCTACAGCATGTGAGAAACTACATCAAATGATAAAGAAGAAAGCTACAACAACTATGTCAAATGAGAAGGAAACATGTAAAATTGGGTAATTCAAACACATAAATAAAAACATATAAATGGACCTTCACTGTTTGGAGGGTCCCTCCACAAACAGGAGGTTTCAAAGCGCTACACAGCCAATCAACTATGCATCTCCAAATTCTCAAAAGTATTTCTTCAAATAAAAGGATGAAAACAGAGTTTTAGCATGTCATTGTTGCATTCAAAAATTACACACCCCTCTCTGTTTCAATGGAGTGTTTATATAGTGATTACAATGTAACTTCATGGATATTCATATGGCTAAAGATTAAAATTGAATGGACACCTAGTTGCCACGAATTTGATGAAGCACAGTCCATTCCAACCTCTTTTTGCTTGACTGGGCGTTTATTGACACATGGGTGCAATGTTTGCTCATGCAATCTGAAAAATAGGGCTCTAAAGAACCTGATATATCTCCCAAATGGTAATGAATTTGGGAAAACTATCTGTGTTGAACTTAATAGGGTCCGTTCTAAATAAAACCATTTTTTTTTCTTCTTCGATTCACTTTCATTTGCTCAGAAAACGCATTTGAAGTTCGCTGGTCAAAACTATTGTGATTTTCCCTTGATCTTTGCTTGGAGGTCCACACGTGCGAGCTAGGTGGAATTTGACCAATAAAAATCCATATTGGAGCTTCTAGAAACTAAGTCCAAGTGTCAGATTTCATTCTAGAGTGGCGATACTACCTCAACCATGGAGGTAGCTACAGAAACTTGACAAATCTGCAGCAACTTAAACTTGCTAAACCATCATTAGTAAAACCACGCAAAATTATTCTTAATTCATTAAAAATAATGGAAATAATAATAATAAACCATGTAAACATGTATACGGGAATTTGGTGTGTGTATGAAGAAATATGGTTAAAAATGATGACAATGGGTGAATGAAATAATGTGAAAATGGATGGTTTAACCAACAAAACTATGACAAATTGGAAGCGCAACATTCCCCCACATTGAATATTTTTCTTGTCCTCATGTAAATAAATCATTGCGAAGTTTCATAATCCAACTGATTCCTTGCAGATCTTTATTCTGTCATTTCAACTACATCCTTGACCAAAGCTCCAAGAGAGCAATATTGACCCTCTATCTGAACAAGATGCACTTTTCTCTCTCACTTGTGACGTAAGAAAGAAGAGTTACCCATCCTCCTTTGAAATTCAAATAAGTTGAAGTCTTCACATACTAGCCTTCTCATGGATGCTATAAAGGTAGAAGTGATGCCTGCTTATTTGTTCTTTTCCAATAAAATAAACATATTACTTATTAGCTCCTTTCACATTATCATATATAACTTGTGTGAACGGAAAGGGTGCCCACAAAGTAGCACATCCAAGTACTTTTTCATTGTTGTCAAATCCTTTGCAAATTCATGTTTTTTTTTTTTAAATATAACTCTTTCAATAACTTGGAAACTATTTATGAGGTTCTTGTCACTACTTAGTTATGCACAATTTGTTCAATTCTTCGTAGAATGCCATATTGTGAAGAACACATCAAGACTCTTACTACATCCATATAATGTGATTTCCATCCTTGTGAAATTCATCCCATTAGCATGGTTGAAAATGATTATAAATTGCAACCCATAAATCATCCATGCATAGAAACATTTTTTTATTGCTTCAAGAACTCACAAACGAATGAAATAAGAATACTTCTCCATGTGAAGCTTTGACAAGATGAGTTACACATAACACAAAATAAGAGTTGTAGGTGAGGGTTGTACAATTTATCAAAGCCTAAAATATACTTCCAAGTGATTTAAAGAGTGTGAACAAAGCTTTGTTGCAACGTTCTTCTTCTTTTGGTTTTGTACTCATCATTTATTGGTTTCCGTTAGAAATCTGAAGATGAACAATATGACACATAATCCAAATGCCCCATGTACTTTTGATCATGTGCTACAACTATGTACTATGATGCTTCATTAAGAAAATCATCTCCATATTTTGAATTAGTCTCATACAAAGGCCAAAAAGGTCAAATTTTTCATCAAAGAGGTATGGATCAATTTATATTGTAGCAAGAAGAGAAAGTTAAACATGAGAATGGTAGGTGTGATGCTCTTAACCTACAAGACGATACCAAAATACCAAATATGCGAAGAAATATACCCAGAACATAGAACAGTAAGAAATAAGAGCAAGTATTTTATTATTCAGAAAGAAATGTTCACTTGCTTCTTCGAGGGGGCAACCTCCAATAGAGCAGAGCTCGAATACAAAATAAGACATGATGCTCCTCGCAGGGATTCTCTATCCTTTATATAGGATTCATACATGCAATACCATGGGGCAATACCATGGTTCTTATTAATACCATCTATCTAATACCATGTCCCATTTGCAACTAACTGTGGTCCCGTCATTAAATGCGGGTTAACCACTTACAATTATTAATATGGGCTTTGTTGAATCTTTACTAACTATAACTATGACTCGATCCTATTACATAAATGAGGGGGTTAGGGTGGGACCCTAACATGCCCTCCCCCATAAGAATATCCTTGTCCTCAAGGCTGAAGCTATGAAAATTACTGAAGAATAGTGGTTGGTTCCCAGGTTGCATCTTCCGGAGATGTGTCTTTCCACTTGATGAGGACTTCCTTGATCATGAGACCACGCAGGTGCCATTCTCATGTGTCCAGGACCTATTTAGGTTGGAGCTAGATTGACCCTTCTTCATCCAGTTTAGGTAGACTGGTTTGAATTCTGCAATTGTTCCCAATCACTTTCTTAAGGCATGAGACATGGAAAACGGGATGGATTTTTGTAGTGGGTGGAAAAGCTAGCTTGTAGGCCACTTCTCCAATGCGCTGAAGTACTTGATACGGTCCGATGAATTTTGGAGAGAGTTTCTAACAACCCTTGTCTTTGAATGATGTTTTCTTATATGGTTGCAGCCTCAAAAATACCTGATCCCCTTCTTGAAATTGGCATTCTGAACGATGTTGATCTACCTATTGCTTCATGCGGTTTTGAGCTTGATGAAGATTCTCTCTAAGATGGGCCAGCATGGTTGTGCGGTTCTGTAGGAGTTGATCCACTGCTTGTACCTTCGAGCACCCCTTGATATAAGAAGTAGGGGAAGGATGGAGTTGACCATAAGCTAATTCATATGGATTTATTTTGGTGGTGGCATGATAGTTGGTGTTATACCACCATTCAGCTAGAGGTAACCACTATACCCAGAGATGTTGCTTTTCTGAAGTGAAACACCTAAGGTAGGTTTCCAGACATTTGTTGACTGATTCAGTTTGACCATCAGTTTGTGGATGATAGGAAGTACTGAGTTGTAGTTGGGTACCTTATAGCCGGAAGAGTTCCTGCCAAAAGTTACTGGTGAAGACTGGGTCACGATCAGACACAATGGAAGTGGGCATGCCATGCAATTTGAAGATCTGATCCAGGAAAGATTGAGCGACCAAAGTCGATGTAAAAGGGTGGGGTAGGGTGCAAAAATGAGCATACTTAGAAAGTCTGTCCACAACCACCATGTTTCACCCTTCACATTGCCCAATGTTGCAACAAAAACATATGCCACGAACTCATTTTAAGGCCAAATTGAGTGCTTCAAAAAGGAAATGGTGTATTTTTACCTTTTTTAATGCCTCAAGCCTTTAGAATCCCATTTTGATGAATAAAAGATGATGTTGTGCAAAAATATCGAAATTTGGCCTAATCTATCCACAATGGTGAAAAATGAAAATCCGCCTTAAAACCACACTGAAAATTCCTAGATAATTACACTTTTTTGGAATTCTGCCCACATTTTACTTAATTTACGATATTCTAAGAAACCCAGAAGCTCAGAATTTTTTTATTTTTGCTCCAATCTCCTACAATATTTGTGCCAAAACTGCTTCTGGAACAAGCTGCTATAACAAAAACAAGTTACAGCAATAGCTGTTGAAACTGCAACTTTCCGTAGTTGTTGCAGAAAATGTCAATTTTTGCAAAGAGTTGTTTTCTCTGAGTTTAAAATACTGATTTGGATTGTGTATTGCATGCTGAGGAAGAAACCATGAAACATAATGCATATTGACTGAAATAAGCCCACATTTATTGTTTTGCTTGAAAATGAAATGAATGAAAAATTGTTGTAATGGTGCCATCATGTTGTTGTTGAATGACAAAAAGATGAACATGCTGCTACAAGAAACCAATAAAATATATTGTTGCAAGTAATTTTTGATTCCGTAAAACCATTAATCTTCATCCAAAACCAAAATTCATGGTACAATTCTTACTATGCGAATGAATGTGTCGAAGTCGACCATGGAAAGAAATCATTGGATTACCGATCATTAATGAAAATCGTTAACCAATCGAGACAACTCACCGATAATGTAAATGAGTATCAAGGTACCTGAGTGCATCTTGATAGGGACGAATGAATGTGTTGAAGTCGAGTCAGCTGCAAGATCTAACAATCAAAAGACATTGTTGTATTCCCATTGTTGTCAACGAGGAGGCTTGCCATTGATGCAAGTTCCAAGTTACTCCAAATAATCTCTTATCTTGATCCCAGATAAGTTGTTGAGGTCGATTGGACAAGCTCTATTGGAAGGTGGGCCTTAAGGAATCCCACATCAGCCAACTCAAGCATAGAACCAAAAATGATTTGGAGAACCATAATAAAAGGAAACCATCATAAAATTGCGGAACTTATTGTGAACTTTGCTCGCCATTTGCCTGGTTTTCAAGAAAAGCTCATGTCCAATTGTGCGAGTAGGCTGGTTTTCACAATAGGACTTATTTTTCTCTTTAATTTTTTACTTTTTGTTTTTTATGTCTTACTGTTACACAGTAATTTGTCACCGACCCTGCATTCCCTAATTCCGGACACTTCCGGTCCGTGTTATTGACATATGCCTTGTGTCATGTTGCAAATTATGTGTCAAGTTATTCCTTATCATCTCAGGAAGAATATCTCAGTTTACTTCTCCTGGAGCAGACCCTTTTTTACTTGTGTTTCTAGGTCGTCGCGGGACAACAGTTGTTCCACTTGCGAAGATGGCCAAGATTGCACTAGCCCTAGCAAAGTCTTCACTTTATCTCTGTGTTGCACCAGCGCCAAGCTGCTTTTGGCAAGTTTTTTAAACAACTCGTCGAAGCTTCGACGTATAACAGCTTTCATTGGTGGTCCTAGGGTTGGTTGTTGGATCATATTAGCTTGCACCTCTCTTTTGGGATAGTTGTTGCACCTTTCGTGCAACCTCTCAAAGAGATAAGCTCTTTCTCCCATCTTTTATGGAAGCTCCTCCTCCTATAAATACTTCCTCCATGACTGAGATCAGCTAGCTTCAGAGTCCAAGAATTCAATAGTAACAGTAGAGAGTTTTTTCTAGTGTGTGGAAGTAGCCTCTCATGTAACTTAGCTTGGGGTGGTTTTGAGTGGAGTTAACTTGATTATGAGAGTATTCTAGCATTAGCCTTTGGGTAGGAGAGAGAGTTGTTCATCTTTTGGGAGACAGTATATGAGTGAATGCTTGCAGTGACATGCTGATAGGACCCCTCAAGGAGGCTTACAACGTCAAGACTTGATTGTAAGTTCTAATTTGATTTATATTAATACAAACCAACAACTTATTTCCTATATCATATGTCTAAATGCGTAATGATAGATTGAAGCTCCTTGACTCTTTAAGTAGATAGTTTTTTTCATACTCTATTATGTTCGTGGTTGTGTTCTGTTTGTTGATTTTAGGTACAAGTGATTAGAAGAATGAAAGTTGGAGTGACACAATAGGAACTCCATCGAACGACGGTTTGAAGGTAAGCCTTCATGGCATCAACTTTCTAAGGAACTTTTCTTTGGTATTGTCTTTGTTGTGACTAGGCCCACTCTAGGGCTAGAGGGGTTGCCTCTGTCTGCAGAGGGAACTTTCCTGTGTCACAATTTGGTGACCATACTAGGGACCGATTTGTTTTTTGTCCCTTGAATTGATTTTTTTATTGGTTTATTGTCTCCTTTACATTTGGGGTGGATTTTTCATGTTCTAGGTTGTTTTGACTACTCCTAGTAGTCTTGCCTTTTCCATGAGTGATAGGTTTGGCCTTCCCTCAGTTAGTTTTTGAACTTTTTCCTTTGGTTTAAGTTCGTCGCAGTTTATTTTGTGACAGTCGTGAAGATAGTCGCGCGTGTGCTATATGTTTAGGTGCGCCTTCTACTGTTTGGCGCGATTAAGTCGCCTCACAGTCGCGAAGAGCTCTGAAATCGGCTCGACACCATTAAATAGTATACTTTGGCGACGACGTTGCCAATTTGTTGGTTAGAGAGTTGCGATGTTTTATTGTCGGCACATGTTGTCCATTTTATTCTCATGACGTTTCCTATAGATTTCAATTTTGAGGTTTTTGCTTGATGATTGGCCAGTGTGTCCTGTCTTTTTGAACTTCTTGTTATAGACATTTTTGTGCCTTACAGCTATAAGCATGAAATGTCCATAAACCAAGGGATCCTAAGTCCCTAAAAGTGTTGTTCCAGCTCCTAAAGAAACAAGGTCAACAAATTACAGCTTCTCCCAGAAGTTCTCCACCAGAAACTGCTCAGAACTAGTCAAATCAGGATCATTTCAGCTGCTCCACTAGCTAACTGCGTTGCAAAGCACCCAAATACACTGGCTAGGTGCGTTGCAACGCACTTGAATGCACTACCAGGGTTCGTTGAGCGGGAAATGACAAGTGGCAGAGTCATTCCACGAGGTGGAGAGACAATGGAAGCTTCCAGAATCTTCTCCAATGACACTTGCCTCACTGAATTCGACCAGTGATGAGTAAGAGGCTCTCAGTCTCCAAGTGGAAGCAAGAACTGACAGAGAGAGGCCACTAATCAATTCATGAGTTGACTCATCCTCTTTGCATACATCTATATATGGATCCCTCACCAAGAGATCCAGAGGCTGGAATTTTGTACATTGCAAAGAATTGTTGTTGGTTTTGAGATAGATATCAGAGTATTGGGTGATTTATGCTTTGTTGGAGGTGAAGAGGGGATTCTATGCTGGGAGGGTGATGCTAGATCAGGAATCATCGGTTGTAACTCCTCCTGGATCTTCTTGTTTTATCAATAAAACTATTTGAGTTTCTCCTACATGCTTGTATATCATTGATGTGTGTTATAGTTGTATGTTTAGCTTAAATCTGATCCTAAGCTTTTTATGAACATAAATCCATGTCTTTGTGTAGTTTCCTTCTTCTGTGATCTTGCAGGAACTTGGTGATGCTGGGAAAGTAAGGGAGTGGGTAGTTGGAAGCTGTCAAAGAGAAGAGAGATTGGATCAAAGGACTAGCGCAAGACACAGGTTGGTTCATCCTATTCCTCTTCGGTTATAGTTCATAAAGTAGAATACAAGAGTAGTTTTCCCTGTTTGTTTCTGAGGTCTCTGTCACAACCCAGTGGGATAGGGTCATTCTGAATAGACATTTTTCCCAATAACAAAATGGCGACTCCGCTGGGGATCATGTCTAGCTAGTTTGTTTGTGTTTCTCTGATTGTTTGTTTCATAAACTTAGAAGTAGCGAATCGAACTGCATTTTCCATTTACAAATGCAAAGTAGACATCTGCTACTTCAATCCACTCACTGGATCTGTTTATGATCTAAACAGTTGATTCACAAATGATCTGATTACCCTTTGTGATAGCTCTTAAACCTCTTTTAAATCAACCCTCTGATTGTGCATTACTTATTGCTTTTACCCGGCCAAAAACCATAGATTAAACTGCAAACCGTGACCCAGAACCCGGAGAGAATTCTCGTTTCTGCTCCAGCGCAGGCTCTGTGAAGAGACTCTGCATTTCAACGCAGTTCCCGAGAGGGCTACCTGCGTTGCAATTCAGTTTCTCTGTGTAGCAGGTGCGTTGATCAGCTCAGCCCTGTGCAGCTGAGGTTCTTTGCTCACTTTTTCTAGTTTTGCCTCTGATTTTTGCAGCCTGTGATCAGTGTGTGTGTCTGTTTAAAAGCCCCTTTTCTTTGCCTTAATTCCACCTCAGTTGTATAAAAGAAAATGTATTTGTTTTTGTGTGTTTTTTACGTCATTTACAGTTTCCCATTGCAAAAGTAGACTAGTCATACTGTCGTCCTTGGATTTAGATCTATCGTAAGTGTCGATTTTGATATTAGGAGAAAGTTTATCTGTTGTTGACAGTCAATTATGCTTTTACTTTTTCCTTTGGCTTGAATTTGTGAATTTCTAGTGTCGAAACAAGTGTTTACTTCAAAATCATAAAGTTTCGTAATCGTCTCTACCTTTTGATTTCGAAAAGAATCTTGTTTGTGTTTTTCACTTGAAAGCAAATTCAAATTTGTACAACAACTTTCTTTTTAGGCATCAATATTAAGAAAGTGAAAAACAAATACATGCACATGTGCATTTGCATATTGACAGTCTGTTTGGCTTGATTTAGGAAAAGTGCATTTACAGTGTGCTCTTTGCTCTTTGAGAAAAGATTGTGTCTTTCTTTTCCCCTTGTAGCTAGGATTTTCATTGCTGAAAAGAGATAAAAGCTTGCTTATCATCTTTAGATTGCATTTTAGGAATTACATCTACATCTCTTGGTGAACCCAAAAGGAAAACTTCATAAGAAAGATCAACCTAAAATAAATTCAATGAACTTAACAACGCTTTGTAACTTAACGCACAACATTTAGAGGTCTAGGCTAGAGACGTATTCCAGCATCGTAAAGCCTGGTAACTGTTGTCCTCACTGATGGTTGGGTGATTCCTCCACTTTGAGACGATAAGTGCCAGTACGGACTTGTGCTCCCACGTACCGTCGAGTATATATTGGGAGACCCCTATAGGCATAAAACCTTTATCCATAGGAAGCCGTGTCGGCCGCCCTACTGATCGCAATGCACCGAACACAGCATTCGGGAAGATTGACTGTCGTACCGTAAAAAGTATTCTGCAGTTTTGCAATTGGTTTGGTACTCCCTCTACCTAGACCTCCAGAGCAGTCCCTTTCGTTCCTTTTCAGACTCCTTAACGGAAAAGGTCCATCTCAACACTTGTCACTTCAGGCTCATTAAAAATCGAAGGAGACTAGAGTCATCTTTTGTTTTTTCTCGACTCTTTAAAACTAAAAAAAACAAGTTGTGTCAAAGCGTGTTAAAATTTATTTTAAATGGAATATTCATACCCTTTTCCTACGTTGATCTTTAGGTTGAGAAAATGGAGCCTACCAACCAAGGAATTCCCCTTGGTGGAAATCCTAGTCCCTTCTCCTCTTGGGGAGATGTTGGTGCGCCCCATATGGCCACATTGTCGCTTCCAGGACTAACAATTGGCTTGCCTACATGGTTCTTCTCAACCAATGTCGTTCAGAACACCACTATTCCTGAACAATCGAATCATCAATTAGACGAGTCCAGAGTTACCCACCAGCCTTCTACTTCCTCTAATTCCTCCTCTCCTCCTTCCTCTTCGCTTAACGGGACTGGTAAAGCTAAAAGCCAAGTTCCTAAGGAGAAGAAGGAAAAGAAGAAGAAAGAGAAAAAGAAGAAGGAGCCAAAGGCGAATAAGGGAAAACGAGTGTCGTCTAATGAAAATCCACACACAGCACCGACCAGGCCTAAATCGCCATGTGTCATTTGCAGAGGAGACCACTTTCACAGAGATTGTCCTTGCATCCCTCGGATACTAAGGGACTGGTCTCCTCGTTTGCACAATCCGGTGTCATCAACCTCTGGAGATCATGTTGAAAGCGCACCGTCAACTAGTGAAAGTGAAGCCCCAGGACAAAAAAGGAAAGCTAGATTTCCTTGTAAATTGTGCGAAGGCGACCATGCCCTCCACCGTTGTCCCTTCTTAGACGAAGCTAAAAGAGTTTTGGATGATCGTCCGGTTTCACCGTTACGACTTCCTCCTGGATATAAAAACTCTTGCCGAGTCCGTCACTAGTTGAGAACCCAGCTGGCCCGCTCAGGTGGTCGACTGAAGCACCTATCATTGAAGATAAACCAACTGAATCCATACCAGATGAAAGTCAAAAGGTCGAGGCGGCAGTTGACTCGGTCTTGCCTTCAGAGGTTTTATCTTCGGATGATACAGTCACTGAAGAGAATAAGGATGACACCGTCCAAATTCTCTTCATCAACACAGACTCTGAAGAACATGGGGGCAATCCACCCATTCCTTTACCGCAGGAAGGAAGTTCGTCAGAGCCATACCCGGCCATCTACTCGGTCCCACCTCCAAGCAACCTAGTTGTATCCTTCGACTGGAATCAACTAGGTAGACCCCATTTGCCAGCAAGCATACCATTCCGAATTATCGTTCAAATATATAGAATGCTCATGGCTGGTACCATCATTGATGAAGGGGCTTCTGTGAGTATCCTTTCCTCTATTGCTTGGAAAGCGCTTGGTTCGCCATCGCTGTTGCCTGAAATGAGAAATCTGACAGGCTTTGATAAAGGAACCAGTCGACCTTTAGGGATCCTTCCCGATGTGCCCATAACATTGAGAGGGAAGACAGTTCGCATGAACGTCATGGTCGTTCAAGGACCCTTGGATTATAACCTACTCCTTGGATGAGACTATATTTATTGCATGGGAGCCATTGTCTCCTCACTCTTTAGAGTAATGTGTTTTCCGCACAAAGGAAGAGTGGTCAAGCTCGTGGACTAGCTTTCATTTCCCGGATCACGCATAGCAAATAGTCATATACCGTCCCTGAATGGTCTCTTCATGCAAGAAATGTCTCAATCCCCAGTCCATCCTCCCGATGAGCGCGAGTAATTCGGAGGGATATGACTGAAACCCAGGGGGCATGCATCCTGGTCTGCTTCGGCAGGAAAACTTCGGGTATAGAGTAGGTTTCCGCGGGAGAATATGACTAGTCTGTACCCCGTCCATGATTGGAAGAGGGGTTATTCTAGAATAAGATTCTTTTGTCAAAGTTATGTGAGTTGGCAGAGCTAAGTCACTCGCCTTTGTTTATCTCGGTAGACATCGCCAAAGAAGTGTTTTGTTTGCTGTGTGAATAGAACAATCTTTGGGTGACCTGTAAGAGGTAGGCCTCTCTCGGTAAAACAAATGTTTTGACGGACTAAAGTAGGGGTAACTTTGAAGCTCTGTTTTATACCTGGGGGCATGCAAGCGAGGGGCGGCTATTTATTTTTTAAATTTTTAGGACCTCCAACCCTTTAAACTCGTAGGATTAGTCGTCACCAAACTTGCATAAAGAAAGGATGTGGGGAAAAAATCTAAAAGTTGCCATTTTTATATGAGACATTCTTATCATATGACTGGATTAATTGAGCAGTTTTAGCACATAGTTCAAGCTCGTTAAAAAATAAACATAAGACCGAGCAAATGTTTCCACCCGCGTTTAAGCTCGTTAAAAAATGAACTATCCCCCCGGTAAATAACCACCGTGAATGAAGCATTTTCAGCCATTAAAGCCTTGGTCGTGTTTGCACCATCACCTCCACTTTTCCGTTGGCCGATCATTCACCTCCATTTGATTGTTTACCCATTTTGAGGAACAGCTGCGAAGAGTGATTTCACTAGCCATCCTTGTGACACTGCCGTGATTGGAAAATTCCAAACCTTACCTGGAATCATCTGCTACCCATTTTATCACTCGTTCCTCAAAAGACGAGTCTTCTTTAAGCTCTTTTCATCTGACTCGTAAAATATGAAAAGATTTCCGAGTTTTGGCCTTCCAGCTCGTTAAAGCAACCAGAAGTGCTATCCCTCCTCTAGATTTTAATCTTTTTGGACCTGAGGGATTATTGCACAAAAAAATCGAGCGCTTGTTTTGTTCGGCTCGTTAAAACTATCCAAAACTCATCCCTTCTGTATTGTTTTATACTTTTTCGGACTTAAGGGATTAGATGATGAAAAAGGAACTTTGGAGTTACCTTTGTGTACCTTTTCAGACTCTCTAAAAATGAAAAGGACCAATTTATCTTTGTCGTTAGACTCGTTAAAAAGATTAATAGCGACAAACTTGTCTTTAGGCGAGAACGAGTTTCACTATCGCTAGGCTCGTTAAAACATAGCGATGGGTTTGCCCGAAGGGAAAATTATAGAACAAGCATATGTTATCCTCCTCAAGCTTGACAAAAATAAAGAGGTATTGGTTAGCAATGACTGGGGAAAAATTGGGAAGAAAACTCAAAGAAACTTTATTGGTAGCAAGTCGCTCTTGAACATGACACTTCCACTCCGTGCCAGAGTCGGGTTGGGTTGTTTCATTCACCGGTCACATCACCATGGTCACGCCATACCATCCACATTTGGGGTAAATGCTACCAGTCCATCACATAAGTGTCGCCGACATGTTCAAGAGAAGTCATCCAGAGAAGTCACCCGTGTCCCATCCACTACCATACATTATACTTCATTCTTTCATGACCGCCACCCTGAACCATATATCACCAGATCGTTTTCACCTCCATCAAAATCATTTGCTCCATTCTGTGTCATTGATGTGGGATTCATTAAGGCCCTCCTTTGACGGATCACGTCTTGTCGACATCAGCTCATTATCCAAGAAGTTGATCTAGGAACAACCCCTTCAGTACTTTGAAGCTTGCATGCCTCAATGGCAAGTTTCTCACTTCTGGCGACAGGTATACATCAATGACCTTCGACCAAAAGATTTTTCGTGGTGTTCGACGCCAGGTCCTTTATTCACACCACGTGAATTGTACTGCAGTACCTTGAGGGTCATTATCATTATCGGTGATTCCTCTCGCGCTTGTTAACAGTTTACATCATTGACTGGTAATCAAGCGATGTCTTTCCATGTTCGACTTCAAAACATTTCTCACATGGATCGACTTGTACTTCGAGTGAAGATCGGACAAGATTGAAGACCCCGGATCTAGTTTCATCCATCCGAGCTGCGAGATATATTCAGGAAAAATAAAGACATTGAAATGTACAGCATTGCAGCACAGATAATCATCCTACCAAAAGGATGATGACTTCATCAGAATCATTAGTCTACCATCAGACGATTGTCTGTCCTATGTACATGAAAATGAATTTATAAAGTTGAGCATGGGAATGCTCGCCTCAGCTAGATCATGAAAACAGTATGAAGATAATGTATTGTATTGTATCTTATTACAGGTCTCCTCCCAGCATTGAAAGAACTTTGGATCCTCCTAATAAAGCATTTCACCCGATAAACGGCCTCATACTTTAGGGGGCAATTGTTATAGACATTTTTGTGCCTTACAGCTATAAGCATGAAATGTCCATAAACCAAGGGATCCTAAGTCCCTAAAAGTGTTGTTCCAGCTCCTAAAGAAACAAGGTCAACAAACTACAGCTTCTCCCAGAAGTTCTCCACCAGAAACTGCTCAGAACTAGTCAAATCAGGATCATTTCAGCTGCTCCACTAGCTAACTGCGTTGCAAAGCACCCAAATACACTGGCTAGGTGCATTGCAACACACTTGAATGCACTACCAGGGTGCGTTGAGCGGGAAATGACAAGTGGCAGAGTCATTCCACGAGGTGGAGAGACAATGGAAGCTTCCAGAATCTTCTCCAATGACACTTGCCTCACTGAATTCGACCAGTGATGAGTAAGAGGCTCTCAGTCTCCAAGTGGAAGCAAGAACTGACAGAGAGAGGCCACTAATCAATTCATGAGCTGACTCATCCTCTTTGCATACATCTATATATGGATCCCTCACCAAGAGATCCAGAGGCTGGAATTGTGTACATTGCATAGAATTGCTGTTAGTTTTGAGATAGATATTAGAGTATTGGGTGATTTATGCTTTGTTGGAGGTGAAGAGGGGATTCTATGCTGGGAGGGTGATGCTGGATCAGGAATCATCGGTTGTAACTCCTCCTGGATCTTCTTGTTTTATCAATAAAACTATTTGAGTTTCTCCTACATGCTTGTATATCATTGATGTGTGTTATAGTTGTATGTTTAGCTTAAACCTGATCCTAAGCTTTTTATGAACATAAATCCATGTCTTTGTGTAGTTTCCTTCTTCTGTGATCTTGCAGGAACTTGGTGACGCTGGGCAAGTAAGGGAGTAGGTAGCTGGAAGCTGTCAAAGAGAAGAGATATTGGATCAAAGGACTAGCGCAAGACACAGGTTGGTTCATCCTATTCCTCTTCGGTTATAGTTCATAAAGGAGAATACAAGAGTAGTTTTCCCTGTTTTTTTCTGAGGTCTCTGTCACAACCCAGCGGGATAGGGTCGTTCTGAATAGACACTTTTCCCAATAACACTTCTCTTCTGCCTTTTACTGTGTCTCAAATTGTTGAGTACTAGGATATTTTATTTCGAGTTCCATTCCCTTGAAAATTCTTCTTTCGAATTATGTGGCCTGTTTGCCTTAGGGTTTCTTGAAACATTATTTTTCTTGGGTTACTTGTTCGTTTGATCTTTAGACGGTGTTTGGCACAATCCATTGCTTAGTTTGAGGCTTCTCTTTATTAATTATTTTTTCATCTTCCTGATCAGTACGTGACATTTGGTTACCAAAGCTTTCAAGTCCTGGTTGTTTGGCTCCTCTCCTTCACTTGGCATAGATCACATTGCTTCCCGGTCAGTGAGAAAAACTTTCCAGTTTTGAAAAAAGAAACATCTTCTTGGTTCTGAGCCTTTGATTCATTTTAGAGTAAAATGTTTCTCTTCATTCATTGAGTGATTTCATTCAAAAAATATTAAAACTAGTATGTTTTCGAGTTTTGCATTTGGTTGCTTGCTATTCATTTGAAACAATCAAAATATTGCATTCATCTAATGTTAGGAAATATGAACAACTTTTTGCATTAGTGAGTTCTTGCCATTTAGAAATTAAAAAGTGAAAGTTGTGTTGTTCATTTTCTTGATTAGATTGCTTGCATTTCTCTTTCCTCTTAGTTGGTTGGCTTACATCTGTTTGCTTGTCACTTCGATTGATTTGAAATAAACCTCTCACTTTTCTTTAGTTAGTTGTTCATTGAAAAAAAATGGTTTCTTTTCTCATTTAGTTGCATTCTAGGAGATTTGGAAGATACATTCGGGAGGGCCTTGAAACTGAAATTTTAATTCAAGATTAATGATTAAAATTCATTGAATTAATCTAGAAATGCATTGGAACTTAATTCTTACATCTAGAGGTCTAGGCTAGATACATGTTCCGACGTCGTTAAACCTAGTGGTTGTTGTTTTCACTAAGGTTGGGTGATTCCTCCTTTCGTGATTCGACAAGTACTAGTACAGACTTGTGCTCCTTGTATCGTCGTGTATATGATGGGAAACCCCACTAAGCTGTAACCCTTTTATCCATAGGAAGCCGAGACGGCTGCCTTGCAGATATGATACACCAAACACAGCAGTTGGGGAGATAGCCTGCTCGTACTTCTTGGTTCGCGGGAGGTGTTCTGCAGTTCCCACTTGCCCAGTAAACCTTTTGCCTAGAATTCCAGAGTAGTCACTTTCGTTCCTTTTTGACTCTTTATAAGTAAAAGGATCATCTGAGCACTTGTCCTTTCAAGCTCATTAAACTTCGAAGGAGAGTAGAGTCATCTTTTGCCTTTTTTCTCGACTCTGTAAACATGAAAAGGCAAAGTTTTGTTTCAGTTTCCTAAAATTAACTTCCCACAAAGTATTCCTGGTAAAATTTGACTTCCTCAGTAATTATTTAGAGTCGATTCCAATGGCAAAATTTCTGGAGTCTACCAATCAAGGGTTCACCTCGGAAGGGAATCCTAGTCCTTTTCCTTCCTTTGGAAACGTTGGTGCTCATTATATGGCAATGTTGTTCCTCCCTGGGTTAACCATTCGTTTACATGTATGGTTATTTTTTACCTCAGTGATCCTGAGTGTCTCAACTCCTACCCCGCCATCTCCTTCATTCCAATCATGGCATGATTATTCTAAGGTTGACCCCTCGCCTTCTTCCCCTGTTTCTTCACCTTCCTCTTCTACTTTGCCTACTGAAAGTTTCAAATCTAGTAATCAGGAGGTTAAGAAGAAGAAGAAGAAGACAAAAGAGAAGTCAGCTAAGTAAGGGGCCGACCGTGCAGTTGTTACTTCAAATGTACATCCTATCAACAAACCCTCTAATCCTCCACAGAAAGTCAAATTCCCTTGCAGGTTGTCTAAGGGTGACCATCTCCTCTGAAGCTATCCTGATATTCCCAGAGACTTAGAGGTATGGTCTCAAAGTTTGGATCGACCATCCCCATCAACCTCTATAGATCATGTCGACATTGCACTCTTGGCTAACAATGGTAAGAAGAAAGGGAAAATTAGATTCCCCTGTAGGCTATGTGAAGGAGAGCATCTTTTTTACCTTTGTCCTCTTATGGATAAAGCTTCCAAAATTTTGGAAGACCTTATAGCTCCTCAGCCCCAACTCCCTGTTGGTTATCAGGGGCTTTCTTCTAACCCTCCCCTAATTGGTAAAGAGATTGACCTGGATTCATCTCTTGCCCATCCTGCTCTTCCTGAGTCTAACTCTCTTGTGTATGTTCCTGACCAACCATTGGTTGAGGAGAGTGTCGACTTGGCTTCACCACCAGTTTCTCACTCTGTTCCGGAAGAGAGTAATGATCATACTGCTCATGTTCTCCTTGTCTCCTCAGATTCTCATGAATTGAAGAGTGACCCTCCTATCCCAGTTTTTAGGGAAGTCCTTCTTCTATTCCTGCTGAGCATGGGGGTAATCATATAATTCCCCCACCAAGTAGTTCTGTCGTTTCTTTCGATTGGAGTCACTTGACTGCTTTCCGCCTCCCATCTTACGTGCCTTTCCAGATCACAGTACAAGCCTATAATATGGTAGTACCTGGCACTCTATTAGATGAAGGTGCATCTATTAGCATCATGTCTTCCACTACTTGGCAAGCTTTGGGATCCCCACAACTTGTGCCTGTCACCCAGAATTTGTTGGCTTTCAACGGAGGAACCAGTCAACCCTTAGGGATCCTTTCGAAGTTCCCTATTACTTTGGGAGGAAATACCATCTATATAGACATGATGATCATCCAAGGTTCATTAGATTTCAATCTTCTACTTGGACATGACTATATTTATGTCATGGGAGCCCTTGTTTCTTCTCTTTTCCGTGTGGTTTGTTTTTCGCATGAAGGAAGAATTGTGACTATTGATCAACTATCATTCATTGGTCACCAAGCGTCTCCTTTGCAACCATCGTCCCCTGTCAGATCTTGTTTGCAAGCGGTACCTTCCCCGCCATAAGTCAATTATGTGGCTACTCATTCTGTCTCTGCATCTGCTGATGATCACACAGATGGTATCGTACATTATGTACTCGGGGAATTGGGACCCGATTTGTCTTTGGTACCAAAGGACATGTATTCCTCCTGGAGCGGGCTCCTTCCTTCTAGTGAAGACCTCTTGGGAGCCATGTTCTCATATGGTCCATGAGCAGAAATGAGGAGAGTTCCTTGTCTTATGTCAACCTCGTTAAAAAATGAAATAAAGGGTATGAGCATAGTTTTGTCTTGTATCAAGCTTGTTAAAAAATGAAACAAGGGTCATGAGCATAGTTTTTGTCTTGTGCTAAGCTCGTTAAAAAATGAAACAAGGGTCCAGAGCATAGTTCCTTGTCTTGTGTGAAGCTCCTTAAAAATGAAACAAGGATCTTGAGGATAGTTCTTTTACTGTGTCAACCTCGTTAAAAAATGAAACAACTCCCTTTTCCAAATCGAGTCTTTGATTGAGATCTCATAAAATCCCATCTGAATCTTTCCAAGATCTAGAAAGTGAACCTTCATTCCATCCACCTAGTTGAATGAAATGAAGCTTGGGGGGCATGTACTTCGATTTGAGTCATTATGCTGGAGGCATGCGAACTTATAGCAAGAATAGTTTTTCATTTCAAGCTTGTGTAAACATGAAACCGAATCCAAGCAGAGTTCTCCATGGTTCAAGCTTGTGTAAAAATGAACCCATGCCTGATTTACATCTCGTGATTGTCGTTTTTATCAGCTAATTTCTACTAGATGAGCCTTGGTTGTTTCATTCCATCGCCACCATCTCTTTGGCTGATCATATGCTTTCACTTGGTTTTTTTTCCTTTCCCGAGGAACCGCAGTGATGAGTGGTTTTATTAGCCAGCCTCTTAACCATTACATGTTCTGAGCAGTTCCTCCATTACCGGAACCAGTTGCTACCTTTTATACCACTCGTTCCTCTAGGATAAGTCACCTTTAAGCTCTTTTCTGACTTGTAAAAAAGGAAAATATTGTCGAGTATTTTTCCCTTTTGACTCGTAAAAAAGAATAAATGGGGGGGTTCGCTTTCAGCTCTTTTCCTACCCTTTAAAAGTGAAAAGATGGTCGAGCCCTTGTCGTTACGAACTCATTAATGGATGTGAAACGTCATGCGTCCAGTATAAGTTTACCCCTTTTTCGGGCTAGGAGGCACTATTTATGAAAAAGGTACTCCTTGGCTAAAATGGTTAAGCGGTTCCCTTGGGTATTTTTTCTACCTTTTCAGATTCGAGGGACAAATTTACGAAAAGGAACCTTTGGAGTTTTCTTTTCCGTGTCTTTTTCAAACTCTCTAAATATGAAAAAGACTCTGAGTTTTACCTATGTCAGACTCATTAAACCCTGACGACATTGGACTTGTCATCATGATGAGACCGAGCTTCTCCTTCCTATGGCTCATTAAACACTGACTAGGTCAGATTTGTCCGAAGGACAAACTTACATTACAAGCATATGCTATCCACTTCAAGCTTGTGTTTCAAAAATAATTGGGGTACTCGCCATTAATGGTAGGGGAAAATTTTTAAGTAATTTGTTGGTTGTATTAATTACGGCAGCTTGTTGCTCTTGAACATCGACACTCTTTCTGTTTCGTGTTAGGGTGGGATACCCTCACTTTATCATTGGATTTCTGGGTTTCGGGTCATCCATTTTGCCTCATTCCATCTGATCCCTGTTGCTTCATCATGACCTTTGATCCCTTGGTACCAAAATGCTGCCACACTCCGGAGTGGTGTCACCGATATGTTCAAGAGCTTAATCCTTCTGTAGTTTGTGCCCTTACACAACTTCCTTTGAATCTCTGTTTCATCCAAATTCATCTTGTTCCTTTGTCTTGCGTCGATGATGTGGGAAATATTATGGCCCTCCTTCAATCAATCACTTCCTATCGACCTCAGCTCATTATTTGGGAAGGTGATCTAGAGACTCCTTTCTGGTACCTTGGAGCTTGCATGCCTTAATGGCAAGTTCTTCGCATTCAATGATAGGCTTTCATAATTGGCCTTCGATCGAGTGATTTCACGAGTGTTCGACTTCAGATCATTCTTCACACTTCGTGGATTGTATGGCAGTACCTTGAGAACCATTGACATTACTGGTGGTCTCTCTAGCGCTTGTTAACGGTTTTCATCATTGATCGGTAATCAAGCGATTTTTTAGTATGCTCAACTTCAGCACATCTATTCGCATATTAGAGTTTGTACCATTGATTAGGTTGGGATTCAAGACCCTGGGTCAAGATTAGACGAGCCCGTGTTGTGTGGATTGGTTCATGATTGTACACATAACTCTTTTGATTGGATGGTTGCGACCATACCTGAGTCTTTCATATGGTCCTTTTGATTGGGTGGTTGCGTCCATACCATAGATCATTTATGCTTATCTTATGGATGGCTATTTCCATGCCTTATGCAGATATATTTCCCTTCACTATGTACTCATGTATCAGAGATATCAGTTGTACTTTCGTTGCAGGTTCTCCATGATGGTGTTCTGTTTCAGTTATGGCTTCGTAAAGCATTTCACCCCTCCCACTCTCTCGGCCTTCATGCTTTAGGGGGCATCTGTTACATAGTAATTTGTCACCGACCCCGCATTCCCTAATTCAAAACATTGTTGGTCTGTGTTATTGACATATGCCTTGTGTCATGTTGCAAATTATGTGTCAAGGTCTTCCTTATCATCTCAGGAAGAATATCTTAGTTTACTTCTCCTGGAGCAGACCCTTTTTTACTTGTGTTTCTGGGTCACAAGACAGCAGTTGTTCCACCCGTGAAGATAGCCAAGATTGCACTAGCCCTAGTGAAGTCTTCGCTCTCTATCTACGTTGCACCAACAACGAGCTACTTTTGGAAAAAAAATTAAACAACTCGTCGAAGCTTCAAAGTATAACAACTTCATGGGCAGTCCTAGGGTTGGTTGTTGGATCAGATGAGCTCGCATCTCTCTTTTGGGATAGTTGTTCCACCTTTTGTGCAACCTCTCAAAGAGATAAGCTCTTTCTCCCATGTTTTATGGAAGGTCCTCCTCCTATAAATACTTCCTCCATGATTGAGATCAGCTAGCTTCAGAGTCCAAGAATTCAATAGTAAGAGTAGAGAGTTTTTCTAGTGTGGAAGTAGCCTCTCATGTAACTTAGCTTGGGGTGGTTTTGAGTGGAGTTAACTTGATTATAAGAGTATTCTAGCGTTAGCCTTTGGGTAGGAGAGATATTTTTTCATCTGTATGTTGATTTCAGGTACAAGTGATTAGAAGAACGAAAGTTGGAGTGACACAACAGGAACTCCATCGAACGAAGGTTTGAAGGTAAGCCTTCATGGCATCAACTTTCTAAGGAAATTTGTTTTGGTATTGTCTTTGCTGTGACTAGATCCACTCTAGGGCTAGAGGGGTTTCCTCTATCTGCAGAGGGAACTTGGAAGGTGGGCCTTAAGGAATCCCACATCAACCAACTCGAGCATAGAACCAAAAATTATTTGGAGAAACATAATGAAAGGAAACCATCATAAAATTGCAGAAATTATTGTGAACTTTGCTCGCCAGTTGCCTGGTTTTCAAGCAAAGCTCATGTCCAATTGTAACAATAGGCTGGTTTTCACAATACGACTTATTTTTCTCTTTACTTTTTTATTTTTTATTTTTTATGTCTTACTCTACTTGAAAAAGAAATCTCGTTCAAGTATATTAATACTTCCAATGGAACCATGTGTGTAACAAGATGATAGATAAACTCATATGCAAGTTTGAAATATACTCTTTGATATGTACCGGTATATGAGAGACCAACTGTCTTGATTGAGATGATGTCAAAAGACACTAAAGAATGGAATATTGGGATCCAATTACTGTCTTGAACCAAGATTCAATGTAATCTTGTCTTCCTTAGCTTCTTATTATTGTGCCATGCACGTCTTCAGAGATGTGATCTCCATTCATAGAATTTGGTGATAGGCATGCAAGAAACTCTTCAATTTCAGGTTCCAATGACTGCACTTATCTGGACCTTATCTGAATCTTCTTCTTCTAGTTTCTTTTCTTCAATGGAAATTTTGCAATACCTCAAAATTGTAAGTGGATTGAGGTGTTTTATTTTTGGGTATTCGAAATGGTTGTGCAGGTAGTGGGGTGGGAATGGATCTTTGGGATGTTTGTGCAGGTGGTAACAAGAAAGTTTGAATTGAGGTCGATTGATGGTGAAATTGATGTTGTGGTGGAGGTGAATGGTATGGATAACATTGATATTGGTATTGAGGATAGTGAGGATATGGTGGATTTCCTCTATAAGGCTCTTGCCAACCCTGTTTCCAAGATTTGTTTTGAGGTTGGGATTGAGATTTCCAAGGTTGCCAAGGCAAGGGTGTTTTCCAATTACTTTGAGATTTCTATGCATAACCCTTAAATTGAGAATTAAGATCTTGCATCATACTAGGTTGATGAGGTTGCCATGGTCTTCTTGGAGCTACATAACAAGATTGTTCCAATGTTTGATTTTCTCCTTGGTAAACTGCCTTTAACCCTGGTAATGATGGAAAATATTTAGTAGTATGTGATCCTGCACATATTTCACAAATTTTAATGTTATCAAGTGGACATTCATGCAAAGCATGTTTCTTTCTACATTTAGGGAAAAATATAAATGAAGCAACATTCGCAATTTTTTTCTTATTTTGCATTCTTAGCATATCAATTTGTTCATTTAAATTACCAAAAATGTTTAGAAAATTGTTAAGTTCAGTTTGACTTACCAATATTGATGTTAGCTTACTTACTTTGTCCATAACTGGATCCTGAGTGGTTCTTCCATACTTTACTTTTTTTCTTGATGTGTTCTTGTATAGTTCACAAATTTCTTGAAATGACAATTGAGAGACATCTCCTTTTCCCACCAGGTTAAAAAGATGAATCCATTCATCCTTTATAGCATTTAGTGTTGGCATTATGTTACAAATGTTGTACTTGATGGCAACTTCCATGGAAAGGCTCTCAATTTATTGAAAAATTAAGGAGGACGCAGGAAATCAGTTCAGAAGGTGCGTACCTGCAGGTACACCTTGCAGGAACCGCGTCCAGAGACGCAGGCCAGCCGTTCAGGAGGTGCGTCCACCCAGTGCACACATTTCAAGGCAGAGAAAAGCTCACGTGGGGGTTTCTTGTGTTTTACTCTTGGTATCTAGCCGACGGTATTGTGTTATTATGGTGTCGGCTCGTGGTATTGTTCCATGATTTGAGGAGGAGCTTGCCTATATAAAGCAAAGAAGATCATTTGGTTGACGGATGTCTTTGGTTGAATATCTTATGAGGCTAGATCTGGTCTAGATCTAAAAAGGCGAATCTTCTGAAAGACTGAGATCTCTTTGGCGCATGATCAGATCTGTAGATCTGACTGTTTGGGTTACTCTTAAAGTCTTGAAATCATTCATACCCGAAGGTACGCAGGTTCAGTGAAAGGCAAGTGCGCCGGGACGCAGTGCAGTAAGAAGAGACCTGCGTGGGGACGCAGGGCAGAGCAAGATTCAGGTGCGTTCGGGACGCAGTACAGTAACAGGCGCACTGCGTGGGGACGCGGAGCATAATAAGGATCAGGTGCGTCTCTGAGCAAAAAGACGCGGCGCGATAGTATTTCTGGGTGCGTCCCTGCAGCAAAAGTACGCGGCGCGACAGTGTTTCTGGGTGCGTCCCTGCAGCAACAGGACGCAGTGAAGTTGAAGGAACAGTGCGTGGGCACGCAGTCCAGCAGAAGGATCTCTGTGTGGGGACGCAGGGGAGCAGAAGGTTAACTGCGTCTGGTCGCAGGCCACAGAAGGGAAAACTGCGTCTCTGTCTTAAGATGTTCTGTTGATTGAATTTCTCTGTTGATAAGGTGTTCTGGGTTAGTTCTGTTATTACTGATCTGATAACTGTAGTGGACTGTAACTGTTATGTACTTGATGATCATTTGATGCTTTATGAAAAGAAGTAGGGGGTTGTAGCTCCCTTCCAGGAGAAGACTAGAAAACAAGAGAGAGTTGTAGCTCTCTGCAGGTTGCAGCCTGCGTACTGGTAAAGGACTGCACCAGTACAAAATCATTGTAAAAGGAGTTTCTAATTTGAAAGAAGATAGAGACATATTGCAGCAGGTGGTTTTCACCCACATTGGGTTTCCACCTTACATCTTGTGTTCTTTGGTGTGACTATCTGTTGTCTTTGTTCATGCTCATTATTTTATGGTACTGACATGCAAAAAAAAAAAAAATCAAAGATCAAATAAGGAAGATTTATTAAATTGCTAGATAATACTGATTCACCCCCCCTCTCAGTATTATTTTCAACAATTGGTATCAGAGCAGGTCCTTCAGAGAAGCTTGATCGCTTGAAGGTAGATCGTTCATCATGAGCAACTACGAGAGAGAAGCATCAATCAGGCCACCGGTTTTTGATGGGACAAACTTCAATTATTGGAAGGTAAGAGTTACTGCATATCTTCAATCTCTTGGTACAGAAGTTTGGGACATTGTTGAAACAGGCTACGCTTTTCCTTCAGCTACTCCTACAGATCCAGCTGAGAAAAAGAAGTATGAAACAAATGCAAAAGCAGTCAGTACTCTGTTAGGATGTATATCCCAAACGGAATTCATGAAGGTAATGCACTACAAATCCGCAAAAGAGATATGGGACAAAATTGTCACAAGCTATGAAGGAGATGAACAGGTAAAGCGTGCTAAACTTCAAACTCTCAGGATTCAGTATGAGACTCTCAAGATGTATAATGATGAAAGTGTGGCTAACTATTTTCTTCGGGTAGATGAGATTGTTAATTGTATGAAAAATCTGGGTGAAGAAATAAGAGAGGCTATAGTGGTTGAAAAGGTTCTAAGATCATTGTCCCCCAAGTTTGAATCTAAAGTATCTGCTATAGAAGAAAAGGAAAATCTACGAATTCTCACTATGTCTCAGCTACATGGAATTCTAACTGCTTATGAAATGAGAAAGGGAGGTCCATCAGACAGAAGAGAAGCTACTTTCAAGGCATCAGGTAAAGAAGATTATTATGAAGCAAGCCACGTCCCAGAAGAAGAGGAAGAAGAATCAAATTTTGTCAGAAAACTTCAAAGAGGTTCTGGAAGATTCAGAGGTAAGTTACCTTTTAAATGCTTTGCTTGTGGAAGAGTAGGTCATTATGCTGCAAGATGTCCTTATAAGGATAAAGGAAAGGAACCTGCTAGATGGAACAAGAAACAAAGTGCAAATAAGAAAAGCTACTACACCCATGAAGATAGTGATGGTCTATCGAACAGTGATGAAGATGAACGAGGTAATGAATATAAGTTGTTAATGGCATTTGAAGATGATGATTATATGGATGCTATAGATGTGGATAACCTTTATGATGAAATTACTAGACTCAAGAGATGTATAGAAGAAAAGAATTTGATCATTGATACTTTACAATTTCAAATTGATGAAAAGGAAAAACATCTTGAAAAACTAGAAGGAGAAATTGTTGGTCTTAGAAAAGAGATTGAGAAAACAAAAACTATTAATCTTAAGTTTGTCAAAGGATCTGAAACTTTGGATAAGATTATCAATGTGTAGCGGTCTCCTCTAAACAAGACAGGTCTGGGCTACAATGGAGAAACCTCTCAAGCATCCACCTCTAAGAGTTATCTTGATGCAGCAAGAAGAAATGAGCAAAAGAACAATGAAGATCATCAGGTAAAGCAGGGACGAATTACAAACAGAAACTATCAGGGGCAATCCATCTTAAGGGTGAACCAGCCACAGGTAAAATCTTCTCAATTTGGTTCAAGAATAGATGAAAATAGAAATTACAATCAGTTGGCTGGTAGATTCGATAACCGCAGAAGTTTCTTCAATGTACAATGCTTTTCTTGTCATAACTTTGGTCACAAAGCAGCTCAATGTGTTGCATATAAAACAATCATGACTAGGGAAGCTCAAAAACAAAGAAGTATGACAGGGATTACAAAAAGGACCTATAACAACTTTTCGGTTCTTGAAAATGAAGTTGAATGTTCTATTTGCAATAATTTTGGGCATGAAGACTCTGAATGCAGGAGCAGGTTTCAGCAGAAAAAGGAACAAGCCTCAAGCACCAAAACATGGAGAATAAAGGAACCTCAAACAGAAAGATGCGGGATAGCTTTTTATGCAGAGGGACAGGAAAATCTATGGTACATTGACAGTGGATGTTCGAAGCATATGACAGGTGATAAAGAAAAACTTGAATCTTATTCTGCTCTAGAAAAGGGAAAGAAAGTCTCTTTTGGAAATGATACTCCTGCAACTATAAAAGGAAAAGGCATTGCTCAGTTAAAAGAAAAAGTCAAGGCTGGAAATGTTTTGTATGTTGATGGATTGAAGCATAATATTCTAAGTGTCAGCCAGATGTGTGATCAAAGAACCGAGGTTATATTCAGATCGAATGGATGTCTTGTTCGTGATCTTGATACAGGTAAAACAGTGCTCAAAGGCAAAAGAACTCCAAATAATCTGTACATATTTGAAGAAGGACAACAACAATGCTATCTAAGCAAGGATGAAGAGCACTGGTTATGGCATCGAAGGTTGGGACATCTAAGCTTCTCACAAATAAGGAAAGCATGCAAATATCAGGCAGTTCGCGATCTTCCAGATATCAAAATTCCTGACAACACCATATGCAAATCATGTCAGTTTGGAAAACAAACCAGAACTAACTTTCCAGAGAAAGAAGGATCAGCTAGCATGCCTCTTGAGCTAGTACATACAGATACATGCGGTCCCTTCAGAAAAAGAACACCTCGAGGAGAAGAATACTTGATATTATTCATTGACGATTTCTCCAGGTTTGTCTGGTTAGGACTTATGAAGCACAAAGATGAAGCATTCGAAAAATTCAAATCCTTCAAAGCCTTGGTGGAAAATGAATCAGGTCACAAAATTAAGTGCCTCAGATCCGACAGAGGTGGGGAATTTACGTCAAATGAATTTTTCGATTTCTGTGAAGAACATGGGATAAGAAGAGAATTCTCTACAGCAAGAACTCCCCAGCAAAATGGAGTTGTGGAAAGAATGAACAGAACAATCCAACAAATGGCTCGTGCTATGCTTGATGAATCAGGAACTCCCGCTACTTTCTGGGGTGAAGTTGCACATGCTGCGGTTGTTATTCTCAACAAAACGAATGTCCGGGTGAACAGCACTCAAACTCCTCATGAGCTTTAGAATGGTAGGACTCCTTCGGTAAAGCACTTCAAAATCTTTGGGAGCAAATGCTATATCAAGAATACTGATGAGCAGCTTGGCAAACTTGAACCTAGAGCAGATGAAGGCATTCTTCTTGGTTATTCTCCATATAGCAAAGCATACAAATGCTACAATAAAAGACTTGGCAGAATTGTTGACAGCATTGATGTAGTGGTTGATGAGAAGGGATACATTCCTAGGCAAGTACATCGTGAAGACATTGAAGAAGATGAAGGCTACCCTCAAAGACAGAATGATGAAGAAGAAGAATCTCAAGAAGAACCTCAAGAAGAACCAGAGGAGCAAACAAGAATAGAAGAAAAGACTCCATCCAGATATGTTCAGAAGAACCATCCAGAATCTCAGATTATGGGACAGAAAGAAGCAGGTGTACAAACTCGAAGAACAATTGCAGAAGCTTCAAGCTATTTAGCATTACTCTCCTCAACTGAACCACAAAATGTGAAAGAGGCATGCAAAGATGAATGTTGGGTGAAAGCAATGGATGAAGAACTTGAGCAGATCGAAAAGAACAACACTTGGGAGTTGGTTCCTAGACCAAAAGATAAAAATGTTATCGGGACAAAATGGGTCTTCAAAAACAAATTGAATGAAAATGGAGAAGTAATTATAAATAAAGCCAGACTTGTTTGTAAAGGGTATGAGCAGCAAGAAGGAATAGACTTTGAAGAAACCTTTGCTCCTGTTGCAAGACTTGAGGCCATCCGAATGTTTCTTGCTCTCTCAAGTTTTCAAAACTTCAAAGTATTTCAAATGGACGTGAAATCAGCCTTTCTGAATGGAGACTTGGAAGAAGAAGTATACATTGAACAGCCAGATGGGTTCATTCTAGGAAATGATCCAAACCTTGTATGCAGATTGAAAAAGGCCCTCTATGGTCTCAAACAAGCTCCAAGGGCTTGGTACTACCGCTTGGACAAATATCTTCATCAACAAGGTTTTTCAAAAGGTTCAGCAGATAGCAATCTTTATATAAAAGTTGAAAATGACAAATTGCTAATACTTGTTGTGTATGTAGATGACATTATTTTTGGCAGCAATGAAGAAGCTATGAGTCAAAGCTTTGCCTCGATCATGCAGAAAGAATTTGAAATGTCCTTGCTAGGAGAACTGACATATTTCCCTGGTTTGCAAATCCAACAAAAGGAAGGAGGAATCTTTTTATCTCAAACCAAGTATCTCAAACAGATTTTGAAGAAATATGGCATGGAAGATGCAAAACCAGTATGTACACCCATGGTCACAGGATGTAGTCTCAGTGAAAATGATGAATCTGCAGCAGTACATCAACCAACCTACAGATCTATGATTGGAAGTTTACTTTATTTGACAGGTACCCGACCGGACATCATGCATGCAGTTGGAATAGTTGGAAGATTTCAGGCAAATCCGAAGGAGACTCATCTTCAGGTAGTGAAGAGAATTTTCAAATATCTTCAAGGGACTCAAAATTATGGCTTATGGTATCCTAGAGATACAGATCTTACACTTCATGCTTATACAGATGCAGATTGGGCTGGAAGCGTGGATGACAAGAAAAGCACAAGTGGTGGTGCGTTCTTTATGGGTTCCAGACTGGTATCTTGGTTCAGCAAGAAACAGAGTTCGATTGCCTTGTCTACAGCTGAAGCGGAATATGTTGCTGCTGCATCTTGTTGCACTCAACTCCTTGGGATGATGCAGACTTTGCAGGATTTTCAAATCACTTGTACACCACCTATCCCCATCTTATGTGATAACACAAGTGCAATCAGCATCTCAAAGAATCCGGTTATGCATTCAAAAACCAAGCACATACCAATCAAGTACCATTTTCTCCGGGAACAAGTACTTGAACAGAAGGTCAAGTTGGCGTATGTTCCTTCTAAGGAACAAGTTGCTGATATTCTCACCAAACCATTGCCCAGGGACACTTTTGAATACCTCAGGAAAAAGCTGGGGGTTGTTGATGCATCATCTTATTGTTGAACCTTTCTGATTGATGGTACAGGTTCAGGGGGAGCATATAATGCATTGTTGGCATTATGGAGGATGGTCAGAAGGAGATCTTGGAAATAGCTGCAATATGTCTCTATCTCTTTCATGGTGGATTATGGTTCTTTGTTGCAGATCTGGGGAGCATGAGCTTAGGGGGAGCATACCCCTTTGCCCTTGATGTCAAAGGGGGAGAATGAAGCTGAAATTTGTAAGGTTGCCATCAAGTCCAAAGGGGGAGATTGTTGGCATTATGTTACAAATGTTGTACTTGATGGCAACTTCCATGGCAAGGCTCTCAATTTATTGAAAAATTAAGGAGGACGCAGGAAATCAGTTCAGAAGGTGCGTACCCGCAGGTACACCTTGCAGGAACCGCGTCCAGAGACGCAGGCCAGCCGTTTAGGAGGTGCGTCCACCCAGTGCACACATTTCAAGGCAGAGAAAAGCTCACGTGGGGGTTTCTTGTGTTTTACTCTTGGTATCTAGCCGACGGTATTGTGTTATTATGGTGTCGGCTCGTGGTATTGTTCCATGATTTGAGGAGGAGCTTGCCTATATAAAGCAAAGAAGATCATTTGGTTGACAGATGTCTTTGGTTGAATATCTTATGAGGCTAGATCTGGTCTAGATCAAAAAGGCGAATCTTACGAAAGACTGAGATCTCTTTGGCGCATGATCAGATCTGTAGATCTGACTGTTTGGGTTACTCTTAAAGTCTTGAAATCATTCATACCCGAAGGTACGCAGGTTCAGTGAAAGGCAAGTGCGCCGGGACGCAGTGCAGTAAGAAGAGACCTGCGTGGGGACGCAGGGCAGAGCAAGATTCAGGTGCGTTCGGGACGCAGTACAGTAACAGGCGCACTGCGTGGGGACGCGGAGCATAATAAGGATCAGGTGCGTCTCTGAGCAAAAAGACGCGGCGCGATAGTATTTCTGGGTGCATCCCTGCAGCAAAAGTACGCGGCGCGACAGTGTTTCTGGGTGCGTCCCTGCAGCAACAGGACGCAGTGCAGTTGAAGGAACAGTGTGTGGGCACGCAGTCCAGCAGAAGGATCTCTGCGTGGGGACGCAGGGGAGCAGAAGGTTAACTGCGTCTGGTCGCAGGCCACAGAAGGGAAAACTGCGTCTCTGTCTTAAGATGTTCTGTTGATTGAATTTCTCTGTTGATAAGGTGTTCTGGGTTAGTTCTGTTATTACTGATCTGATAACTGTAGTGGACTGTAATTGTTATGTACTTGATGATCATTTGATGCTTTATGAAAAGAAGTAGGGGGTTGTAGCTCCCTTCCAGGAGAAGACTAGAAAACAAGAGAGAGTTGTAGCTCTCTGCAGGTTGCAGCCTGCGTACTGGTAAAGGACTGCACCAGTACAAAATCATTGTAAAAGGAGTTTCTAATTTGAAAGAAGATAGAGACATATTGCAGCAGGTGGTTTTCACCCACATTGGGTTTCCACCTTACATCTTGTGTTCTTTGGTGTGACTATTTGTTGTCTTTGTTCATGCTCATTATTTTATGGTACTGACATGCAAAAAAAAAAAAATTCAAAGATCAAATAAGGAAGATTTATTAAATTGCTAGATAATACTGATTCACCCCCCCTCTCAGTATTATTTTCAACATTTAGTAGGAGAGTTTTTAATGCGTCTGATCCTAAATTATGCAATTTAGATCTTTTGACATTATAGGTAAATATCTCTACTAAATCTTCTAAGCTTTCATCCTCTTTTCGTTCATCTTAAAGAATTCATTTCTAAGGTCATGGTGTATGCAATAATCTTAATATTTTTCCAAAAATACTCTTTTCATATCATCCCATGTCTTTATAGAATTTGTTCATAAAGTCATGAACCATATAAGATCTTTATCCTTCAATGTTGCCATAAACAAATTCAATTTTTGAATGTCTAATGAGTAGCCATAAGATCTACAAATTATTTCAAATTCAAAAAGAAAGGTTTTTGGGTCTTCTGATGTCATACATTTGAAGTTAGGAAGTACGGATGGAGGGATGTTCTTCATATGATCATTGACATTATTTTCTTGAATGGGAAAATAAAAAATATCTTCATCATTATCATCATCTTCAGTCATTTCTTCTACCTCCTCCGTCACCTCTTCTTCTACCTGCAAAACTAGGAATTCATGATGTGGATGTGTGGCTCTTACTTCACCATGTGATATAGTGGGGGTGGTAGGTGATTGAAGTATTTTTTTTTTTAAGAAATAAAAAGGCTCCTATTTACACCTCCCCGACAACAGTGCCAAAATGTTTGTCAATTTAATTGTCTTAAATTGCTTACATAAATTATCGACCGGAGTTGGTAAACTTGTGAAGTGTAAGTGCACTATATGCTAGAAGCCTCCTTTATTCATTTATTTTATTGATGTGATGGTTGAGTTTTTGGAGATTACTTCTAAAGATGCTTATATTTTTATGTCCCTAATAATGTGAATGGATTCAATCTTATGCCTAAATTTTTAATCTTGATGAAATTAATAAAAACTCAAAGCATAATATAATTATCCAATCTAATGTTAGTTGTTAAAAGCATAATTATTCTAACTAATGTCCTAATAGTCTTTTTCGTAAAAATGGAATTGAATTCTGTTGATGAAAACCACACATCTTTTCTCTCATATAAAATGGGATTTTCAAGAAATGAAAACTTGTAAAGAAATTACTCTTTATGCTAGAAAGAAATCACCCATAACTAATCACTCAAATTGTTGAAAAGGAAATCACTCATAATTGGCAATACAAATTACTCTAATTGCTGAAAAAGGAATCATGCATAACCTGTAATGAAATCACTCCAAGACTTGCAATCAAATCATTGATATTCTGAAAGGAAACTGCTCATAAACTGAAATGAAACTTATGAAGAATTCTATAAAAAACTATTTTTCATTTAAAACTTCAAGAGAAAAGACTTAGAAAAATAAAAATGATTCTACAACGTGTGAGAAACTAAATCAAATGATAAAAAGGAAAGCTACAACAACTATGTCAAATGACAAAGGAAACATGTAAAATTGGGTAATTCAAACACATAAATAAAAACATAGAAATGGACCTTCACTATTTGCAGGGGCCCTCCACAAACAGGAGGTTTCAAAGCACTACACAGCCAATAAGCTACGGATCCAGATCCTCAAAAGCATTTCTTCAATTAAAAGGATGAAAACAAAGTTTTAACATGTCGTTGTTGCATTCAAAACTTACACACCCTTCTCTGTTTCAATGCAGTGTTTATATAGTGATTACAATGTAACTTCATGGAGATTCATATGGCTAAAGATCATAACTGAATGGACACCTAGTTGCCATGAATTTGATGAAGCACAGTCCATTCCAACCTTTGTTTGCTTGACTGGGCATTTATTGACACATGGGTGCAATGTTTGCTCACACAACCTACAAAATAGGGCTCCAAAGAACCTGAAATATCTCCCAAATGGTAACGAATTCTTGAAAATGGTTTGTAGTGAACTTAATTGGGCTCGTTCTAGCAAAACCCATGTTTTTTTTTCCCGATATTTTCTTTCATTTGCTCAGAAAATGCGTTTGAAGTGGAATTTGACCTATAAAAATCCATATTGGAGCTTCTAGAAACCAACTTCAAGTGTTGGATTTCATTCTAGAGTGGTGCTACTACCTCAACCATGAAGGTAGCTATGGAAACTTGACAAATCTATAAGAACTTGAACTTGCTAAACTGTCATTAGTAAAACCATGCAAAATTCTTCTTAATTAATTAAAAATAATGGAAATAATAATAATAAACCATTTAAACATGTATGCGGGAATTTGGTGCGTTTATGAAGAAATATGGTTAAAAATGATGACAATGGGTGAATGCAATGATGCAAAAATGGATGGTTTCAATAACAAAATTATGACAAATTGGAAGCCCAACAAGTACTATTGGCGACAAGGATAATTTTAGGGGCGAATGTTCGCCCTTTGGCGAAATTAAGGGGTTTTAAATTTTTAGTGGGCGAATATTTTGTATCATAGTACATTTTTACAAATCACCTCAAATAGCCCACCTTATTTTAAGGGAGAGGGTAAAAAAGGTAAATTTAGCCCTTGAAATTAGGACTTACAACCTTCCATTCGCCCATTTCCAAGAATAGGTTTTATTTAAGTGAATCCATTCGCCCATTTTCAAGAATAGGTTTTATTTAAGTGAATCCTATGGGCCAAATACCATATTTATAAAAGAGGTAGGGTAAATTAATAAAAATATAAATAAATGAGAGGTATGGTAAATAAATAAATCATTTTTTATATTTACTCCGTAAGTCACCTTATATACATGTAAGGGTGTAAACAAATAAAAATATAGGTAAAGTGGAGGTATGGTAAATAAATAAAACGTCTTTTTATACTTACTCAAAAGGTATGGTAAATAAATAAAAATATAAATAAACTAGACGTATCGTAAATAAATAAAACCTCTTTTTATATTTAGTCCATAACCCTCGTTCTATTTATGAAGGCTCAAGAAAGAGGTTTTATTTAAGTGAATCATATGGGCCAAATACCATATTTGTAAAAGAGGTATGGTAAATTAATAAAAATATAAATAAACAAGAGGTATGGTAAACAAATAAAACATTTTTTTATATTTACTCCATAAGTCACCTTATATTTACGAAGGCTCAAGAAAGAGGTTTTATTTAAGTGAATCCTATGGGCCAAATACCATATTTGTAAAAGAGGTATGGTAAATTAATAAAAATATAAATAAACGAGAGGTATGGTAAACAAATAAAACATTTTTTTATATTTACTCCATAAGTCACCTTATATTTACGAACACTCAAAAAATGGGTTATATTTAGGTGAAACCTATGGCCAAAATACTATGGGACAAATACCATGGACTAGATTGTTATTAATACCATGCAAAAAACCATTATTAACCCTAATATTAGAATTAATAAAAATAAAAATGGCCCATGGTATTGACCCATGGTATTCACCAAAATGGCACATGGTATTGACCCATGGTATTCACCTCGAATGTAGCCTATTTAAATGGGGGAATTAAACCAGCATGTAGCCTATGCTAAGATTCACTAGGACTTTACAAAGTTTTATTATTTAGTGAAAGACTCGCCAAGATCTTACAAGATTTTATAATTGAGTAAAATATTCGCCATGACTGGTGAGAGATTCGCCAAAAAATTATATATACATATTATATTATTGATAAAATCGCCTTCCATTTTTCCTATATACCATGGAGATTCGCCCATTTATTATATTTATAAATTTAGGGGGAGTTCTTAAAATTTTCCCTGATTGGCGATATTTTAAGTGTAAATCATGCGTATCTTCGTATTTCCAAATATGTTTCAAACTAGGCTTATATGCACAAGTGTGGAAGATATTTGTTGTGCGGATCACCCTACTTAGCACAAAAGGCTTATATTGTTAATAATTTAGTATGGAATAATGCATATTTACTCAATAATATTTTCTATGCTTAGATTATTGATAATATTTTACTTGAAAATAATGCATACTATTGTTATTCAATTGATTGTATATTTTAGTAGTAAAAATTCATACTTTAGGCTTATATTATTAATAATATTTTAGTTGTAAATAATGCATATGTTCATATTTCTAAATATGTTTCAAATTAGATTTTTGTGTGGAAGTGAAAAAGAAGTCCATTGTAATAGAAAACTTTCAATGTACAGTTTTCCACACTTGGTACTAAAAGATTTTTTTGTTAATAATTTAGTATTATACAATGCATATTTTCTATTGGCAATAGCACCAAAGCGAACACTGACCTTATACAATATTGTCGCTAATATTTTAGTAAAGGCTTTTATTGCTAAAATTTTAGTATTAAACAATGCATATTTGTTGTTTGCAATTGTAACACTCGCCTCCCACATCTACCCAAGCAACCAGCCAACTGGGGTAAACATGCGACGAGAGGCTACTATGATCATATTCAACCTCCTATGTGACCTTAAGGAAATGAAATCGACAGAAACACAACATATAGACCTTCCACATCAGCCATAGGACCCCTGAGAACCATGATCCCAACACTTCAGGAAGCTAGCCCTTGGGTCCCACTGAAGTTTTTGATAACTTAACCTCTGGACACTCTCAAGCTATAGGTCTGCCAATGTCCAGCAGGCTCTGGGCGCTCTCATGCTATAGGCATGACAACGTCTAGGGACTATTTTGTCCAGTTTTGTGCCAGCATCCCTGGGATTTAAGCCACTTTTTCAGGCCTAGAGCCAAGATTACTGCACAAAATTGAATGACATCTTCAGAACAGTAAAATAACAAGGAAACAATGATGCAAAATAAAATAGTTGAACAAGCTCTTAACCATACCCCTACTAGCCATGATAGGCATTTCGTCAAACATATCACAAATATGTAATCTATAGGTGTAAACAATAAATTTAAGCATAGATATATCATACTTATATGAGAGTCACTAAGAACCATTGTTCCCTCTTATCATTTGCTACATCATCTATTAGGTCAGAGATACATTATCCATTCATTTACAAGTAAAACCATGATGAGAGCCATACATAGCCACTGTCATAAAACACATATACAACCAACATAATAGTAGCAGAAATACTAATGAAATCACAACCATATGATCCACATATAAACCAATATAATACTCATAGAAATACAAAGAGAAATAACCTTTCATTAATGATACAAAATCCAAACCCGGGATGGGACTACCATGTTCCACCCAACCATAGAATGACTGACCCAAATCACTATTCATCCATTCACCCCCGTGCCATATTCAAGAATGAATATGGGACTCAAACCAAAAGAACCAACCAGGGCATCTCGAGGCTAAACCACCTGTGTTGAAGTAAAATTATAAGTGCAGACACAAACAAATTCCTCTAGCCCGATAATGGGTCTGGCCACAACTGATACATTCTATGGAATATTTCCTTAGGTTAGAACCAATTAAGAGGGCCTACCTCTTAGTACGCTTATCCTATTTGATGATGTCCTTGCTTTCTCACTCGAGCTATCTCTTGCTTCCTTCTTCAAACACCTGAAGCAAGTAAACAACAGAAAACAACAACCGTGATAATAGACAAATTGTAATTCAACCTACTTAACAAGTCAAGAAACATTAATCCATGAATATGTAAGATGACAAATCATGTAGGAAATCAATCGATAGTTTCATATATATTGAATCAATAAGAAATTACAACCATTGTCTTGATGTTTCTGTTCTCCTCTGACAAGAACACTTCTGCTAGCATTCCATGATGGCCTCAACAACAATAGTTTTAAGGCTCTTCCCTTTAGGCTTCACTCCAAACCAAATTCACACTTCTCCCTCAAACAACTAGAGAGCTACAACTATGAATAGCTTGTTGTTTACTCCAAACTTAATTACCACCAGCACACCAACATTAACACTTCAACACTAACACTAGCTTGTGCTTGGGAAAAAGGGCGGTTTATATAGGAGTAATGAATGGGAGATGGATCATCTTCTCATGGGAGAAGGTCTTATCCCTTGAGTTATTTCCATCATTATAGGGGAAAGGAACCCAAACTGACATCCTCGACCCCATCCGACCAAACCATTTACCAGACTTCCATTACAAAGCTTCTAGAGATGGAAGCTTTGGCTCTTTACTTAAAAAACTTTCCATAAGAGGACCAGCACGACTATAACAAAGCTCAGTCGCTCTGATCAGCTAGGGGATAGTGTTAATCCCTGCATATCAGCATGATGAATATAAGACCCATTAGCATTGGTCTTGTAAACTGGGCAAAACATAAGTTTTAGGAGAAATGGTGCAAAAGGGAATTGATCTGCTCATGAAGAGGGACACAATGGGAGTTTCTGCATGAAGGGAAAGCATGTTGGTGAGTCCAAGCATCATTTCGAATCTTTCAAACTTTTTTCTTCCAAGAACTTTGTTGAAGATGTCTGCAATCTGTTCATTTATGGAACAATGGTGTAGATGGATTTTCTTAGCCTCAACATGATGTCGAATAAGATGGTATTTTGTATTGATGTGCTTCGTTCGATCATGGACTTTGGGTTCTTGGCCAAGTTTATTGCAAAAGTGTTATCAATCATGAGTGGAGTTTAATGCACTTGTTTCACCTGCAAATATTCCAGAATTTCCCTGGTCCACGCAATTTCCTTTGTTGCTTCAGCTACTACCACATATTCTACCTCTATTATGGAATCTGCTGGAACTGATTATTTGTGTGACCTCCAGGAGATAGATCATGATCCAAGACTCATAGCATAACCTAAAGTAGATACCTCGGTTTCTTTATCTCCATTGAAGTTTGAATCAGAGTATCCAATCAAGCTGAAGTCGCCCACCTATGTATACTTAAGTCCAAAGTATTGAGTTCCCTTCAAGTAATTTAGAACTCTTTTTGCAGCAGAATAATGTCCCTCACAAGGCTTTTGCATAAACCTGGAGAGGATTCCAACAACAAATCAAATGCCTAGTCTAGTAGTAGTCAGGTAGTTGAGACTTCCTACAAGCTTTCTACACTTTGCTGCATCAAATTTTTTTCCTTCAGTAGATGTGAGCTTTAAGTTCTGTTCCATTGGAGTAGTCAAAGGATTGCACTCAACCATGCTAAAATTGTTCAACATATCTCCAATGTACTTCTTCTGATAGAGGAATATAAACTTTGGATGTTGAGTTACTTCAATACCAAGATAGTAGTGAACATACCCCAAGTCTGTCATTTCAAAACTTTCCTCAATTCCTTCTTTATGGATGCAATATAGCTCTCATTTTTCCCTGTCATCAAAAGATCATCTACATACACCACAAAATATACAACTTTCTTTCCAACTTTCTTGAAAAACAAAGTTGCATCATCAAGATCATAATGTTTTAAGTTGAGTTTCGGAAGATGCTCAATTAACTTCTCGTACTAGGTTCGCAATGCTTTCTTGAGGCCATACAAGGATTTTACAAGCTTTCATACTTTATGTTCTTAACCCTTCACAACAAATCCTTCTCGATGGGACATAAAAAAATTATCTTTCAAATCTCCATTCAAGAAATATTTTTTTACATCCATTTGATGGACTTTCCAATCGTTCTGAGCTTCTGTTGGATCCTTGGAATTCGCTACGACAAAATGGGGGATAACCACCTGGTCAAGGACTTGAATATCATCCCTTATCCATTTGGGTTGGTGGCTCTGATTGGAATTATTGGACCAGTTTCCCAATTTGAAAGATGGTAGGATGGGGTATGTGTTTGATTATCAAAGCTGATTTGGTAGATGAGGGTGGTTTCAATGGAAAAAATTCAAACTATCTATATATATTACTATTACATGGGCTTAAATCAATATTTGTGCGATCTAAATAAATGACTATCTTGAATGATAATGAAGATTACTCATACAAGAAGTATAAAACCTTTTGTAAAACAACTATTTTGATTAAATAGTTAATCGAAATGGTTGACTGTAAAATGTATCGCATCAAATAAGTAACAGAACTTTGTTTATCAAAAATAAAGAGGATGACAGCATAGCAATATTTCAAAATTGAAGGAACAACAGGCTATATTAAAACACAATTGACAAACAATGTACATATAGAAGAAACAACTTAACAGTTCACAAAATAATCACCACACAATGATAAAAGTACTCGATGCGAGATGATTGATCCATAGACAATAAAGTTGCAATCCATGTGTTTTCTCCAAAATCGATCACAGAAAAACAAAAGTGCAATTCTTAGCAAACTTTCTTAAATAAACTTCATAGATTAGATCTTCAAAATTAAAGAACAACTTTAAAAGTAAAGAAGTGTATGTTTTTAAAGAGTCTCAATTAAAATTGTCAAGCCCCTTTCTAAATACATGAAAGGGGTTTAAATAATAAAAATATTACAAAAATAGCTAAGCGCCAAATTCTGAGGAGTGAAATGACTCTCCTTAGAATCGGTGCCATAAATGCAAAAATAAAATTGATTTAAAATTCAAAAATCTGATTTTGACTAGAGTTGGCTTCTGATATGTTTCCTCTTCTCGTAGATATCTATCATTTCCTGAACTCCCGGAGGCTGCCTAATGCTTATCTTCATTTGTCCCGCATAAACTGTATCTGATAATGATGGCATCATATGGATGATAGAGTTGGTTAAGCATCGTAGGGACATCAATTGGTTGTGTGGTTTCACCAAGTATGACCAATAAGCTTCCCAATTCAAATGTGACAACTGTCTGATCCGTTGTTGTTTTGCTGCATGATTTTCACGTCAAATCGATTGCAAATCCTCGATCTCGGGCAGATTACCTGGTGTACATTTTTTAGTAAACCCTGCATACCAAAGAATATCATTAACAATTTCTATCATATTGTTTAATGTTTCACTTGCACTAGAAACTTCCCTTTCAACTTGTTTTATCTGGATTTCCCAATCAGTAAATAGAATACCCTTGTGAAATTCTTTGATCTTTGGAAATTCTACTGTATTTCCCTTTGAATTGTCCTACCATGTGATCAAGTTTGAAATATTTTCATCTATTTCCTCAAAGTTTATTTTAGCATCTGTGAATTGATTCACTAATGCATCAGCTTCTTGGCACAGTGGGCTAATCTCTACTAATTTCTTACAAAAGGCTTATTGTTGCTTTGATAGCAACAAATTGATTTCTAAAGCCTCTTTGATGAATTCATCAATTTTTGGGTAATCCTTCATTTCATCTACAGTAAATCACAGTTGTGCAATTTAAGCATCTATGGCATTTAATTATGTTTTGCTTTGAAGTTTTAGGCTCTCAAAAATCTGCTGCAATTTCTCAAGCTGTGATTTAACCTGTTCCTTTGCATTCACATTTTCCCTTGTGAGTTGATCCTTCAGCTGCCTTATTCTTTCCTCCTTTTCTATGATCAAATTTCTCACTTCTTCTGCTTTTTCAATAGTTGCAGAAGCATAAGCCCCTGCAAACTGAGATAACTTGGTCAAGTTTTCAGATGGATCTACTGGTGTAGCTTTGCAAACAACATCTATTGGTTCGTTGCTTGGCAAGATAATAGCAATAGGATAAATCTTTCTCTTTTTCCTTTGTCTCTTCACTACTGACCGATGTTTGGGACTATAGAAAATATCAAAGGAGGAATATCCTCTACTTTCAAAACAATCTCTAAAAAGGGAAAAGCGAGAATAACTTCGATATCTTCTGAAGTAGTGAGAGGCTTTTCCGTAGATTTCTCAGGACGCTTTGGCGTTTCGATAAAAGTCTCTGTTTGATTCGTACCTCCCTGTGGTTCATTGATTATGTGTTTGATTTGTATCTCCGACTCTCTTAGTATCACAGAGGAGGTAAATTCTTTGGTCCAAAGGTTTTTTGGGAATAGACCAACGCCTGGTTTCACTTTGAAGCTCATGAGAATTAGTTCTAATCTTTGCAATGTTCATTCTCTTCTTAGCACTAGTTAAGACAAAAAGGTAATTCTGGTTAGCAAGAATGGGGTTGATTACCTCCTTATAATACCTTATCTTCCTTTTCCCATCTAACTAATTATCACTCCACAACTTATCCTTAAATTTGGAAGTATTGTTGTTTTTAATAATATCCTTAGTCCCCGAAAGATCCAAACCCTAGTGAAGGGTCGGAGGCGATTATCGAGCTAGGGTTACATGTTTGCAGAATTATTCTCCATGGAGGGATGCAAAGGAGGGAGCTCCACTTCCTCCTACAAACAGGCAATGACCAGTAGAGGTAAAAAACCGATAGAAGAAAATAGAGGACCTTTAGAGGTAAGACAAAGAAACAGGGAAGAGGAGCATGATGGCTCTAAATCGATGGAGAATAATAAGACCACAAAAAGCAAGGAATCAGACGAAGAATAGGAAACAAAAGACAAAACACAGAAAGGACCATGCAAGCCCAAAACTACTATCTCGCCCAGAGTAGTTTTGAATGATCCTGCTCTGTAGGCGCATTGGGATCATATGCAGACTTATGCAATCATTTGTAAATTCATAGGCTTATGGCCCACTAAAGAGGCTTTACAAACATGGATTAGATACCACTGGAAACCAAAAGGAAGCATAGAACCACATCTGGTGTCAAAGGGATTCTTTACTGTTGTTTTTGCAAATATTGAGGATAAAGACAGAGTGTTTGAAGGAGGGCCCTACTTTTATGCAGCAGCAGGCCTATACATGTGACCATGGGTGATGAATTTTGTCCTAGAACGAGAAACTTTTACCTCGGTTCCAGTTTGGGTCAGACTCTACTCTCTACCTTTGGATTACTGGCAACTAGAATCCTTATCTGCCATAGGAAACAAGCTAGGGCATTTTGTCAAAGCCTCTGAGGCAACCAGAAGAGGAAAATACACATCCTTTGCAAGAATATGTGTGGAAATGGATCTCTTTAGAGCTTTGCTAGATGAGGTAATCTTGGAAGTTTTTGATGAAGAATGGGTGCAAATAGTGGATTATGGGCATATCCCATTCAGATGTCGTAAATTCCATGAGCATGGGCAACTATTCATAGATTGGCCTCTCAGTAAAACCGAAAACAAGGGCAAAGAAAACACCATGAAAGATTTTGAAAGCTTTCAAAAGGTGGTCCAGAAAGGAAAGGGAAGCAAAAGGGGATCGAAGCAACTTCAATCAGAAAAACAACGAGCCAGTCAAAATAGGTTTCAAGCCCTAGAAGAGGAGGATGTGATAATGGAAGCAGAGCAGGTCAAGGGAGATAATCCAGTGGAGGAGGGGAATGAAGAAAATGATGAGCAAACCCAAAAAAACAATAAACAGAAAGGAGAAATGATGAGTGACACAGAACTAGAGACGTACCAGGAAATGACCCAGAGTGAGATGGAAATGGAGGACAACGAACTCCAGGAGATTCTTGAAAAAGAGAATCTAGATCTAGAAGGATTCTTGAAACAAGGTACCAGGGAAGGAGTGGATTCGTTACCTCCAGAAGAGTTCCACAGAGTTCAACAACTGTTCTTATGGAAAACTCAAACCAAAGGGCTGGAAAAGCAAGGGAAAAATGAAAGACAGGGTAATGAAGGGGTGAAAGCTATGAAAACCACACCAGGATTAGCACCCAGAATCCCAGGAAAGAAACGAGGCCAGAAAAAGCAAAACGAACTGTTGATGGAATGTGGAAAGCTAATGATAGACTCAGGTAAGATGAAAGACCTATCCAGTTACTCCTTTACAAATCTTTAATAATGAAGTTCACTTCTTGGAATATAAGAGGTCTAGGCAGTAGAAGAAAACAAAGACTACTTAGTAATAGGATGAAACAAGCAGCTCCTGAGGTGATCTTCATCCAGGAAACAAAATGTTCCATGCAAAAAATAAAAGAGATTCACAGCAAATGGCTAAATAAGTTTGAGTTTTTAGAAGTCAAAGTAGAAAACGCAGTAGGAGGAATTCTCATTCTTTGGAACCTCCAAAAAATTGACATCATAGATGCAAAGGCATCTAGAGACTATCTTTCAGTGGTCATTCAACCAGTGGGAGATAAAGAAATTTAGCTGGTCACAAATTTGTACGGCCCCCAAAGATTGGATGGTAAACTCAAGCTTATAGACTCCCTACAAGATCTTAGGGAAAGACATGCAAGAATCCCTTGGATCTTAGGGGGTGATTTCAACATGATCAAATCGTTGTCGGAGAAAAAAGGGGGTACTAGAATTTTGAACAAGGACTCTTGTGCATTTCAATCCTTCATAGATAATATGAAGCTAGTGGATATTGTAATGAACAATGGTACCTATACTTGGAACAATAAAAGAGGAGGAGTGTCTCAGGTGGCATCCAAATTAGACAGATTCATAATCTCAGAAGATCTTATGATCAAGGATAAGGACATAGTTGCAAGAGTTCTTCCCTTTGGAGGCTCTGATCACTGGCCGGTGCAACTGGAAATTCAGGGCATTGGTACTCCCAGGAATCGACCTTTCAGATTTGAAAACATCTGGCTCTCCCACCCAGATTTCTGCAACATCATTGCCATCTGGTGGGCAGAAGATCTGAATATTCAGGGCACAAGAATGTTCCTTCTCCAAAAAAGACTCAAACATATCAAACTCCGGCTCAAGGAGTGGAACAAGAAGGAATTTGGCAACATTTTTGAAGCAAAAACAACGGTTGAGGGAAAAATGCAGGAGCTCAACCAAACCCTGATCAGGGAGGGTTTTGACAAAGATAAAAATGATCAGGAAACTCTATATCATTAAGAATGGGAAAACTTATGTAAACGAGAGGAAATTTTTTGGCGTCAAAAATCCAGAGTTCAATGGCTAAAAGAAGGAGATCGTGATACTAGATTCTTCCACGGATCCACTATGGCGAATAGAGCTCACAACAGGATTTCCTCGATTAAGGACGAGGGAGGTAACCTGCTCAACTCTCATGAAGAAATAGAAGAAGTTCTGGTTCAACACTTTCGGGGTATTGCTCAAGAAACCAGCTTAGATAGGGATCAATACATCAAGATTATTTCAAACCATATACCTAAGCTGGTTTCCAGAGAAGATAACTTCAACCTCAATAGACCAGTCTCGGAAGAGGAGGTCAGTGAGGTCCTAAAAGAAATGCAAAATGGTAAGGCACTAGGCCCGGATGGATTTAATGTGGATTTCTTTAAAGCTTGCTGGAACACAGTGAAGCAGGACATTCTGGATGTAGTGGAAGACTCCAGAAGGGACAAAACTATATTGAAGGCTCTCAATACCACCTTTATTTCACTCATCCCTAAACAGGATGTGGCTCAAACCCCTGACAGGTTCAGACCCATTGCCTTATGCAATGTGGTCTATAAGATAATATCCAAAGTGGTGGCCAATAGACTCAAACCTCTTCTTCCCACCCTGGTGTCGGTTGAACAGTCTGGATATGTGGAAGGAAGACAAATCCTAGATAACATCATTCAAGCTCATGAGGTGGTGCACTCATTGACTATCAATAGGAAAGCAGGAATGATCATGCAATTGGATATAGCAAAAGCTTATGATAAGCTGAATTGGAACTATATTAGAAAAGTTCTAACAGCTTTTGGGTTTGATAATAACTGGATCAGATGGGTAATGGCCCTAGTTACTTCTCCCAGTTTTTCTATCCTGGTCAATGGTTCTCCCTCGGAGACTTTTACTCCTTCAAGAGGCCTTAGGAAGGGAGATCCACTCTCTCCCTTTCTCTTTATACTCATGATGGAAGGACTGGGTCGAGCGATCAAGCAAGCTAAATTAGTTGGTGAGGTCAAGGGTATCCAACTTTCTGAAGATGGCCAGGCCTTAACTCATCAGAAATTTTTTGATGATACCATGCTGCAGGTTATCCACACGGTTAAAGAAGCTCTAGCTTATAGGCAAATCTTGAGAGACTTTGCTATGGCTTCAGGTATGGAAGTTAATCTCTCCAAATCTAAGATTTTTTTCTTTAATACTCACATTGCTATTCAGAGAAATATTTCGAGGATTTTGGGCTTTCAAAGGGAGTCCCTCCCTTCAAAATATTTGGGAGTTCCTCTAACAGCCAAGCCTTTACACAAGAGCATCTGGGAGCCAGTGATTAACAAACTGCAAGATAAAATCAGGAAATGGACCACCAGATCTTTAAATTTGGCTGGTAGGCTAGTGTTAACCAAGGCGGTCCTTCAATCAATCCCAGTCTTCATGCTATCTGCTCTTCCAACACCAAAAGGAGTCCTGCAACAACTCAAAACCATTCAAAGAGATTTTCTTTGGGGCAAGGGGGAAGAACGAAAGAAATGGGCCTTGGTAGCATGGGAAAAAATCTGCAAACCTAAAATCTACGGTGGGCTTGGATTGGATGATCCTAAGATTCTAAGCAAGGTTTTAGGAGCTAAATTATGGTGGCGATGGGTTAAAGACCCAGAGGCTCAGTGGGCAATGATCTGGAAAGAAAAATATGCCAGCACTTGGTTAAATAACGATCTCATAAGAATGTCAGGACATAGAAGGGGCTCATACCTTTGGAATAAGGCCTGGGATAATAGGGACTTAGTCTAAGGAAACAGCTTCTGGGAAATCAGAGATGGAAATCTGGCCCTATTCTGGGAGGATAGATGGCAACAAGAACCCATATTGTTCAAAGATGATTGGAGGGATCTCAAGGATGATACAGAAACCAAAGGGTTATCCAAAGTAAAAGACTTTTGGGATCAAGCCAACAGTAATGGAAAATGGAGAACTTGGAGAAACTTGGATTTTAGGGAGGACAACCCCCTAAAAGCTAAAGCAGAGACTCTGGCATCCTCCCCCCAAGGGCTTTTTGAAAGTCAACATTGATGGGACTTCAAAATGGGACTTCAAAAGGTAACCTGGGCACCGTTGGTTATGGAGGTGTGTTAAGGGATGAGAAAGGTAGTATTCTTTGCATATTCCACAGTCATTTAGGAAAAGCCACCAATAACATGGCGGAGTTGATGGCTATGGAACAATGTTTAGAACTCCTGAAACAGGAAAACCGTCAAAATTTGATAGTTGAGGCTGATTCGGAGCTTATCATCAACTCAGTCAAAAGGATCCACTGGGAAACCAAGCCAGAGAAAGTTTCAAAAAATGGGAGGCTGATCCAAGGCTTTCAATGGATTCAGATTCACCTACAGATCCTTTGTATAGTTAGTTTTAAACATGTTCGAAGGTCGGCGAATAAAATGGCGGATCTTCTAGCTAATCAAGGTGTTATCAATACACAGAACAGGATTGTGTTGAACTGGCAAGAGCTGCCCCCGAGCAGGATAAAAACGATTTGGCATGAGCAGGCAGAAGAAGATAGAGTCGTGTTTCGAAGAGGAGCCATGGCTACAGATCCCAGGTGATTTAGACAATCAGTTTTATAGCCAGTCGGATGGCTCTGATTCTGAGATGTTGGGCAGTTGTGGGGGAGTCTCTTCTTCCCTTAGCTCCAGAAGAAAAAACACATCGGAAAGCAACCTCGGCGGCCACAATACCATTAGCTTTCCATCCGGGTTCAGAATACCGGGTGGGGGACGGTTTTCCGGCGATCGCGGGCCTCGTGGGTGGAAAACGGTTTTTCTAATTTTGAAGCGATCACATACAGATTGCAACACGTGGCGGTGGGGTCAGTTTGAAAACCGCCCTCATCGCACACTAATGTTCGGTGACATTGGCCAGTGCGATATGATCATCGGCCGTTGGATCATCCGCAGCGGATCGACAGCTGGGAATGATCGAGCTAGTTGGTGGTCGGGTTGGGTAAAGGTCGCACTTCTTACCGTTGCGAAATATTTCTCAGTCGTTGGATTGGAACTGCTGGATCAATGGTGTAGATCAAAGGATTAGGTTACTTGGTTGGCGGGAAATGCACTTGTCCTCTTTTTTGGCAGATTGGTAAATTGGGGGGATGTCCTTAAGTCAAAGCCAGTTCAACATTCCCATGAATTGTTGGGACTCTCACTTTTGACTTCGGCTCAGTCCTTTGTTTTGGTTCTGATTCCGGTATCTTTTTTGTTTAGCCTTGTATAGCTTGTTTTGATTTTGAAAGTTGGGTGTTCTACCCATTTTCGGTTGGGTGTTCAGGACCCTCCCTTGATCCACAACTCCTTGTGGATTGTTGTAATTTATGTATATCTTTAATGAATTAGAAGGTCCTACTCTTGCTTTAGCAAAAAAATAATATCCTTAGTCCCCAAGATGATATCCTCCTTTATCCTCCAATGGTCGAGCCAGGACTTGGCATCCTTATGCCAACCTCGCTTGAGGCGAAGGTGGTTTTGACTAGAGTTAGAATCAATTTTGGGGAGCCTCTTGGCTTCCATGTTTTCTAACTTCTTCTTATACATCAGTTAGCTAAACATAGCCGTGCTGTCAATGGGGGAAAGCTAGCTTCAATCAAGAGAATAGGGTAGGGAGTATTACCTTTAATCCTAAGGTTGTAGGTTATAAATTTCTTTTGGATCATTTGAATATTTCTCCATGAATCTCTAAATATATTGCAACCCCACATCTCACATCCATATAAAATAACAAGGGTGACGAGAGTCTCGAAGAGGAATTTTTTTTTACTCCAAACTCAAAGATCAGTCAAATTACAATTGTTTTCAAGCTTATAGTAAGATTTCCAACCTCCTATAATCTTTTTTCAATGCTATAGTTCCAGTTGAGTTGATGATGAATGTCAATACCTAAATATTTGTATGAAAAAACCTTCTCTAAGTAATTGTTATCATAAATGAAATTATCTTAGGTGATCTTTTTTAATTTAATAACCATGACTTTAGTCTTATCAGTATTAATAGTCGTACTCGTCTTGCAGCGATAAACATGTAGGGTTTTACGTTGTTTGTCGAGATCGTTAGGGCTCTTGGCAAGAAGAATGATATCATCAACATAAAGGAGAAGAATAATGAGCATACTAGTGAGCTTCGTTCCTTCATAACTAACAACTTCTAAGCACTCTTCAATCTTGTCAATGTAAATGCCAAAAAAGATAAGAGATAGGGGAAAACTTTACTTAACATTGATGTTGCATTTAATCTTTGTAGACCAACCCTCAGTGACCTTAAACTTGGCAATAACAGTTTCATATAATCTAGTAACAACAACCCTCAACTCGAAAGAAACAATTATCTAAGAAGTAAAATAAAATTAGATAATGAACATAATCTTATATGTTCTTGTAATATTAGTGTGTAATAAATTTTTCTATTATAAAAATATTTTTAATTTACAAAATATTATAAACATTTTATTAATTTTATTTATGAAAAATATTTAAAATATATATATATATATATATATATATATATATATAATTGTTTTTTTAATGCATATTAAAGATATTATAAAAATCCAAAAAAAAATCTTAAAACATTAACATATATGTTTTATTATTTTTAATCTAGTTGAATTAATCATTTTATAAAATAATGCAAACTTTTATAGAATATGGAAATTTTCATTAAAAAAAAAATTATACAGGTCTGATGATGATAAGTGAAATATCCACCCAAAAAAATAAAAAATTTCATATATTCTATAAATAAAATCAATAATAAAAATTAACAACTCTGTAATATCTTCTTTAAATCTATTTTTTCGTTAAACTAATTATTTATTAAATTTTTTATATAATATTTTATTACATTTTTAATATTTAAAAACCTATTAAAAAAATATAAAATAACTTAACTTTGACTTTATATATATATATATATATAACGATTTAAAAGATTTCATAGTATCATCCACCACAATTTTTAAAATATCATATTTACTTTCATATTAAAAAGATGATACCCAACGTGCAATATGAAGGAACATTTGATACATGTAGAACACCACACATCTTTTTAATATGGAAGAGCATTTGATAACATCTTTTTAAAATGGAAGAACACCCGCTAAGATTGAAATCGCTTTCAAATCACATTTTAAGTAAAATTTTTATGATTTTTTTTTTAAATTACTTTGGCATGATAGGTTGATTTTTATTATATTGTTTTTTTATTTTTTTTAATTGGTTAATATAAGTTTTAATTAATATAAAAAGAGTGTAATATGCGGCGTTGTTATTTAGTATCTAGGTTTTAAGTCAAAATAATCAATCATTATTATTAAAGTTAAAACAAATTCATAAATTTAACAATGAAACACATTTGAATATGACTAAAGAAAATAATTAATTAGATAATTTTAGAGCAAAATAAAGGTCATTGCATAAATAATTTTGGATGAAACATTAGCCCTAACATCATAGTTTGTTACAAAAGTTAAGAATTGATTGAAATGTGCTTGTACACGTTTTATTCCATCTTTAGCTTATAAGATCAAATAAAGAGGAGAAATTACATTCTCTACTATCTTTATATTAAATAATGTTTATATAAGATATAAATAAAATAAATAATTCATCCTAATTCAGTTATAAATAAATATTCTATAGTAGAATTTCTATGTCGAAAAAAACAAATTAATACGAAGCTTCTCGTGACATCTTAATCGTGTGGCAAAGAATTCATTTTTTTTTTTTTTTTTTCAGAAAGAAAATCTATATAGATTATATGAAGGCCATATAAAGATCTGAAATACAAAGTTCTGTAATACAAAACAGAAACTGTGTAAAGCTAGTTGAAGCGGTCCAAAACAGAGACTGCTGATACATGGATCCAAATAGAAGAAAGAAGGATATGCATATAAGCATATGAAGCCGCATAAGAAGCCGCATAACCTGAAAAAAACAGGTATAGCCAGATAAAGAAAGCCCGTGAGGTCCGTAACCAAAAAGCAGTTTGACAGTTAATACAGCAAAAAGAAGCTCTCCAGATGAAGCGAGAGCGCATGCGCAGAGTTCAGGGGGGCAGGAGGCCCAAACTTGAATTGAAATGGATTGCAGAGGCCTGTTGAGATGTTCTAGAGCGCATGTACAGAGATCAAGGGGGCAGGAGGCCCAGAATTGAATCCGAAATGTATGCCAGAGGCCTGTTTGAGTTGTTGAATATACGTTCGTTCCTCCGTGACCACAGGAACCAGCAGGAGATAACAAAAAGGGAGCGCCATGCAGGGCGTTGAGAGCTCCACCAAGAAAAAGCATCCTGTACAGAGGAAAACGACTGATGAGAGAAACCAAAATGTAAAGAAAGATCATACCAGATAGAAAGGGTGGCTGCACATTGGAAAAACATGTGCAGGTTCGATTCTGTTTCTGAGAGGCACATCTGACACCTGCTCGGCCCTTGCCAGCCTTTCCGTTGTAGGACCTCCCATGATAGATTTTTGTCTGTGAAGAGGAGCTAGGCGAAAAGGATCATCTTTAAGGGACAGGACGCTTTCCAGAGCTTGAGAGGGAAGGAAGGGGAAGCCTGTTGGAGCCCCTTTGTGATTGCTGCATAGATTTCTTTAACACTGTAGGACGAAGATGTTGCCTTCAGAGACCAGATAAGTTCGTCCCTGACGCCCGAAGACGAGATACCTTTTGCTGTAAAAGAGTTAACAGCGGCTTGCCAGCTGGGACAGAGATGGGGGGGCAGAGAGAGCTCGACCGCATCCTTCCAGACAGGGCCCTGAGGAGACCATGATTTAATAAGTTTGTTCCAAGTACAGAAGCCTTGTGCAAGAAGGAAGGCAAGCAAGATAGGAGGGATCGACGATTCCAGGTTGAGAACTGTTTTGTCGATGCCTATGAAAATGTTGGACCCTGTGAAAAGCCTCCACCTAAAGTTATCTATGAAGAAAGGGAAGGTCTTTTTGAAGCTTCGCCAGATTGCCGAGCCCGACGAGATGCCGAGCGTGTTCCTTCTGTACCAGTAAACCAAGGGACGACCTTTGAGATATTTTTGTTTGAAGAAAGAGCTCCACGGGCTACTCCCATATAAACCCCTCAATATCGATTTACACAATAGCGCTTTTCCAAAAGACTTTTGATGGAGGAGACCCCATCCTCCCTGCTCCTTTGGTCTGGAAATCAAGTCAAGTTTAATTAAGTGGATTTTATAATGACATGTGCCGCCTCCCCATAAAAAATTCACCGCCAGAGAATTGATCTTCTTTATTATAGAAGCTGGGAGAAGAAAGAGATGAGCCCAGTATATGGCCATTTAAGAGAGGACCGATTGGACCAATATGAATCTACCAGCCAGAGATAAGAACCTTAATTCCCATCGAGAGATTTTTTTATAGAACCGGTCAACCAGCCATGACCAGTCCCGAGTGCGATATCCGAGTGGCTTTAAGTGGAAGCCGAGATAAGTGAAGCCATCCCTGATAAGAGCAATCTTGACCCCAAATAGAGAAGCAATCCACTTTTCCAGATCCGGATTGGAGCCATTATGGAATAGAGTGGACTTTTCCCTGTTAATGAATAAGCCTGTGGCGGATTGGAATCGTTGTAGGATGACGAAAAGGCAGACCCAAGAGGATTTATGCAGCATTGCCAGAGAGAGAACATCGTCAACAAAGAGGTTATGAGAGAGATATGAATCCCTGCAAAGTTTAATGGGCAGATATCTACCTTCCTCCACTGCCTTATTAATATGCGAGCTGAGGGAGTTCATGACCAAAATGAACAGCAAAGGGGAGAGAGGGCACCCCTGGCGGAGGCCTCTCTCGGCTTGGAAAAAGGGAGTGGGGATGCCATTTATGAGGACAGCGAAATTTGCACTTTCAACACAGGCCATAACCCAGTTTATGCCTTGCAACCCGAGCCCAATTTTTGCCCGGAGAAATCTGAGAAAGCCCCAGTCAACGCAATCAAAAGCTTTCTTTAGGTCAATCTTGAGGGCTGCTGCATCTATGTTTTTGGAGCTGATGGAAAAAAGGCATTCTTGCGTTAGAGCAACAGCGTCTAAGATGAGCCTGTCTTTTAGAAAAGCATCTTGATTCTTGGATATGTAAGTATTGAGGATAACCTTCAATCTCTCCGCAATGATCTTGGAGATGATCTTGTACAGGGTATTACACAGAGCAATCGGCCTGTAGTCCTCAAGGGCAGTCGATTTGTCCTTTTTGGGGATGAGGGCCAAAAAGGTTGCAGCTAAAGATTTGTTGATGTTGCCTGAAATACGAGATACATCCACCAGACGCAGGAGATCGTTTTTGAAAAGATCATAAAAGTGGGCAAAAAATTCAATCGGCCAGCCATCAGGCCCCGGACTTTTGTCCGATTTGAACTTTTTGATGGTGCTCACTAGCTCCTCTTCAGAAATCGGCTTGCAGAAATCCTCATTAGCTTGTGCATCAAACATAATAGGCATCTGATTGACCGCCCAGAGGGAATCCCTGGGGTCACTTGTACGCTTTTTATATTGCTTTTGAAAATAACAGAAAGCCTCCTTCGAAATGTCCTGTTGGGTATGATAAAACCCACCATCACCATTGTCAATCTGCCAAATGGAGTTCCTTAACCGTCTAGAATTTGCAAAATTGTGAAAGAATTTGGAATTGCGGTCGCCCTCTCTGAGCCAGGTAGCTCTACTTTTCAACCTCCATGAAGCTTCCTCTTTTGCCAGCAGCGCCTGCCTTCTTTTCTCCAGATCTCTGAAGAGAGTTTTCTGGTCAAAAGATAAGCCATTTTGAAGGACCGAGATGGAAAGGAGGTCCAATTCCTTCTTAATCTCGAGAATCTCCACTTTGTCCTTTCTTCTCTGTTTAATTTGCCATTCCTTGGCAGCCTTTCTGAGCAGTGAGATTTTTTCACGGAATGTAAGTAGAAAGGCCTCTTGCGATTGGTTAATGTCCCTCCATGAATTTTTGATAAGCTCATTGAAGGACTCATCAAGCAGGTGATACCTATTGAATTTAAAGGCGTAGCCTAACCTGCGATCCATGATTGACCAATCAAGGTAGATAGGCTTGTGATCAGAGGAGAAAACGTTCCCCGTTTTTGCCACCGGCATCCCCCAATTTCCAATAACACTGACCTTTAGAAGGAAACGGTCGATTCTTTTTGCAATATATGCCGAGCCCGTTCTTCCATTTTCCCAGGTGGGTTCCATTTTCTCCGGAATGATGTCAACAAGGTTCCTGTTTAAAAGCTCTATGCGAATTTTATCAGCGATGCTGTCCTTTTTTTTGCAACTGCCCCAGCATTCCTCTGGCCCGAGAGTCAGATTGAGGTCACCTGCGATCAACAGGGACGCTATATCTAAGATTTCTGATCCAAACAAATTATCCCAGAAGGGGACCTTGTTCCTATAGGGAGCATAAATATTTAGAATATTAATTTTTTGGGATTGCCCTCTGATAGAAGCCGAGATAAGGATTCCTGCTTGACATTTGAAAGCCCGTGCTTTGACCCAATGAGGATCCCACAGGACAACCAATCCTCCAGATAGACCGTCAGCTCCTGTCGCAGCCATATGCCAAGCTGGGAACATTTTCCTAAAGAATGCCAGTGACACATCCCTTGGATGCATAGTTTCTTGTATGCATATGATGCAGGGGCGCGCCGAGGACAGAGTCTCCTTGAGTGCTAAGAATTTGGGGGAAGCACCCAGCCCCCTGATATTATATGATATCAGGAAGGTGATTTCAAAGGTTTGCCAGCCGAGCTTGCTCTAAGGGGCTGTGACTCAGGCGGTTCCAAGATCGGGACATCAACGAGTGAGAGATTGGAGACCCCCAGGTCGGGTGCAGTCGGTCTCCCTCTGAAGTGGCGGCTTCCTCCTTTGTGCTTTTTCCTCGTGGTGATGTTCCTAGCTGAATTAGGGCTGATGGTAGGAGAGGCGGGTTTGTGAACCGTCAGGGGTTCAAGGAGCGAGGGATTCTGTTGGATCAAGAAATCTATGTCGCTGTCCACTCTATTAATCGGAGAATCGGAAGGAGAGTTGTAAGGGGTTGGCGAGACCATTGGTTCTTTCCCTTTTTGGATGGCGGAAGGGGCGTTCCTGGGCGATGGCGAGGAGGAAGATATGGGGATGGGGTGTGACCCCACTACAAGATTTGGTTTTTCCATCACCGGGGGGGAAGGAACCGGAAAATCATCACGCTGCTCCGGGATAAGCGGGCTGTTAAAATCTGCTACAGTTTCCGAGAGCACGGGTTCCGTTGGCACTTCCTGTGTCTCCGAGGAGGGAGGGCTGTTTATTCTCGCCACCTTTGGGGATCCTGGAAGGGACTGTGATAAGAATTGAGACAGATGTTGAGAGTGCTTGAACTCAGTTGCTCTGTAGGAAAAAAAAAAATCTGCATCGTCTGAAGCGAACCCCGAGTCTGAGGTTTTCTTTCTAGCTATTGGATTCATAGAGGTTCTGCGTTTTCGGCGAAACCTGCACTGTCTTACCAAGTGACCCGTCCGATGACAAGAAGAGCATCGGAAGGGGATACCCCAGAAATCTAGATGCTGAGAGATTTTGAAGCCCTCCCACACAATATCTATCTGGTCAGGGTAATTACCCTTGTATGGCTTCTCGATGAGAATCCAAGCGATTCTCTTATCCTTTTCTCCCCTTATCCATGGATCTACATATATGAATTTACCGATTGCATTGCCAATCAGGGAGAGGGTCTCCGTGGTCCAAAGCTCCAGAGGCAGATTAGGAAGTTTGACCCAAATCATGCTATGGGCAGGGGTATTTTTCAAGGGGTCAAAACCAAGATACCAGTTCGCCAGGGAAAGAAAGCTTCTACCGAATACCCATGGCCTGTTTAGCACTGCTTCCAAGTCAGTTTCCTTCTAGAAATGGAAGGAAAACCAGTCTTTCATAAGGCGGGAAATGATGGGAGTGTAGCCAATGAGCGGGCCCCAGGAGGAGGAAATCCATCTTCTCATTTCATCTTCGTTCATCTCCGGAAAATACCATTTTCCAACTAAGGCTAGCTTTTTGAGACTGTCAATCCTTTTGACAAGAGAAGAACCGGAGACCGAAACAGCTTTCAGCGGGGGGGCCGTTTTGACAGGACCAGGCTGCCTTTGGCGGGGCCTATCAAGTTTCGAACTGTTGGAGGGCCCACTGTGCCGCTGACTAGGATCAAGGGATGGACGAGCTTTTAATCCCGAGCTTATCATCTCATCCACAGAAGCATGCCAGGCAGGCTGAGAAGGGGCGCATTCCCGTGCCATTTCAGATTCTATAGCGGCATGGAACAGAGCCTTCGTGGCAGGGGAGTCGTTGTCGACAGACATGTTGCCTCAAGAGAAAGGGAGGCAAGTACAGCGAAAGGACCAGAGCGGGTAGAGGATCTTCTAAGAAGATAATGTCAGGATCTCCCACATCATGACCCAGGTAGGAAACCCAGATACTGGAGACAGATACAGCACGGATATACTTTCCAGTGGGGAGAGAAGCAATGCTTCGCCGCCGAAAAGACAAAAGGAAGGAGAAATGGCCGTTGAGCAATTAAGATGATGGGATGAGGGAGATGGATCAAGCTCTATGGTTGTTGGAAATTAAATTCAAGCATGCAGAAACCACCGGAGAAATTTTGAAAATTTTCCGGTGGGGGAGGAAAGACGGGAAGAGAGAAGTCGGACGAACCAGAGGGGGGAATTGGAACCGGAGAACACTTCAGGTGCAAGTAGAGGAGGAAAGGTCCCTTATGTTGCAGACTGGTTGCAGTCAAGACAGCAGCAATAGACTTGAAAGACGCACCACCAATTTCCTACATGGAAGCGGACATCGCGACATGGGCTATTTACGTAGAAAAACTCTCTGAGTTTGCTTAGGATGGTCTTTAACATCATGTTCGACCAGAGGGTAGACTGTTAAGTTGCTGGCATTGCGAGGAGTCCTAACAGACTATGACTAACCTAATGAACCCCAACCATATTGGTCTTGACGGGGATGAAAAGCTCAGAAAGGACCTTCAGAATGTACCCTTAGAAAATACCCTGCCAACATTACTGCAAAAAAAACTCTTGAAATTTTCCGAGCATTAGCATAATTCAGCTAAAAACTTTCATCATAAACATAAAAGGAGCGTTTAGTGAACTGACCTGGTAGGGAGCGCCACGAGCCGACGAGAAACAGGGAGCCAAAGCGAAAAGCAGACAAACGACAGGACAGTGAGACAAGCGCAGAAAAGGTGGCGAAAGCACATAAAACCGGCCAGGAGGGCAGGGACCAAAAATGCCGAGAAAGAGAGCCCAGGAGTCGGGCGGGAGCGAGAGCAGAGGGAGGAGGAGAAAACGATACACTCCCCGGCCAGGAGGGCCGAAGACGGAAAACCGAAGGGAAAGCTGATGGAAGGGTTAAATAAGGGGTTCTCTCAAGCAGGGAGTGGCGGGCGTCGATACATGCATGAAGCTGAGAGACGGGTGGATGATTTGAGCAACCTGGCAGACAAGGGCGATGGCGATTCTGCATGTAAAAGGACGTCGAGGGGCGAGCAGCTGGCAAGGGAGGCTTCCTGATTGGGCGCTGAGAGACGAGGCGTTCACTGTATGGCCGAGGACGAGTCAATCATCTCTGGTTGGCAGTTGCAAACAGATGGCTCCGCCATTTCCGCGCTGCGTGGACGCTCTATCAATATCAATATTTACAGTATGCCCTATGATGTCTAGTAGAATTTTTCCATGTGCCCTATGATATCTGGTTGAATTTTGCCCGTGTGGCAAAGAATTCATATGTAATAAAATATCTAATATAAAAAGTTACAATGTCTAAGTATATTAAAATAAAAAATTTAGTTACACAAAGGCTAAGTGTGAGTGCAAAAGATTAATGACAATTCTTTTTTTATTTTTTATTTGTAATTTATCATTAAATTTGTGAAAACAAACGAGAAAATCTTATGATAGCTCTGTTTTGTCTTTGAGTGTCTATTAGTTTGTCTTTGACCAAAAATTTATGCCACTTATCTATAGTTTAACATTGGGAATTCATTTTTTTGTTATTTATTATTATTATTTAAATTTATTTATTTGTAAGGTGATTGGTGGAGCTTTTATTATGGTTGGTTTCATAACTCCCATATCTATTAGTTACTAATTTTTTGTTTTTAGTTTTATTTCCTTTCTATTTAATTTTTTTATTTTTTTTCTATTATTTCCACTTATGAATTATAGTTTTTTCTACATATTTTCAATTTAAGATGACAAATTTTAAAAAGAAAAAAAAAAATTATAATTTTTTTGAGTAATTTTTTTTAGTTTTATTACTTTTTAATTTGACTTGGATCTTCTTTTTGTCTTTTTTATGGTTTTTTTTAAGATGACAAATTTTTAATGAGAAAAAAATAATTAAAAAATATTTCCCCATTAATTTTTTTTAGTTTTATTACTTTTTAATTTCACTTGTATCTTCTTTTTGTCTTTTTTATGGTTTTTTTTAAGATGACAAATTTTAATGAGAAAAAAATAATTAAAAAATATTTCCTCATTAATTTTTTTTAGTTTTATTACTTTTTAATTTGACATATATTTTGTTTTCTTGTCTTTTTTTTTTTTTTGGCTATTTTCAATTTCATTTACATTAATCATAATTGTTTTTATTGTTTACACAGTGGTCCCACATAGCTTTTATAATTAATAACTATTATGATAGTTAGTTTTTAGTTTCTAGAATTTGTGAGTATTTCTTTCTTAATTTTATTAAGAAAGTTTTATTGATGTATAATTATTAATTTTTAGGATTCCCTAGTATTTATTTTTCTAATTTTGTTGAATTTGTTTTATTTAAGCATAGTTTTTATAATTTATGTTTCAAGTATATCAAAAATTCAAGAAATTGATCTTATAACAAGAAATCGAATTCAAGAATATATATAATAAATAGACCATAAAATAGATTTTTTTTCTAATCAAACTAATAAAGAGACTCATTTTATAAAATAGTTTTTTTTCTAATCAAACTAATAAATAGATTTTTCATATCCAACCACAAAATAGATTTTTTTTCTAAGCAAACTAATAAATAGACTCATTTTATAAAAAAACTGAGATCTATTTTCTCTTAAGGTAGTTGATCTAGATCTAACTCATCTTATTCATCTATGACTTTAGCCTCAGAAGAATTCAATACTTCATATTTATTACTAGAGGGAGAATGCTAATGAGACTTATCCCTATTGGAACGAGGCCTCTTAGATGGATGATTCTTGTGCTTCTTTGAAACTGGGTTGAGTTCTCCTTTCTCGTCATTACTTTGAGAAAAATGGCAGAGGGATAGGTGGAGACTGAGATGATGGATCTTTTGGACAACTTTTTGAAAAATGTCCATACTGTAATGTCTCATAGTAATAAATCAATAATAAATAATAATAAGAATAAGAATAAATAAATAAAACAATAAATAATAATAATAATAATAAGAAAAGATAATAATAATAATAAATAACTAAATAATAATAATAATAGCACATAAACAAAACAAAAAATAATAAACTAAAGTTATGAATCGATATATATATATATAAATAAACTATAAAACCATTAAGACTAAGTAAAGTTAACAAAAGTAAAAATGAATAAAATAAGCAAGAGTTAAATTAAGAAAAAAATTGAGTTGATTAAAACTTAAGACAAGAAATAAAAATTGGCATGTTGACACATGGATTGTGTGCATGCAGATCTCTTTCCAATCCCTTTCCATTTTTGGAACAATTTGTTCTATTTAATGGATGAAATGAGAGATTAGAAGCATTTGTTCTTTTTGAAGGAGAGTGTTGTGAGACACAATATTTTGTGGCAGTAGTAGTTGATTGAGGGCTCGGGGCTAACCAGTTGTAGAAATAATTTGTTTAGTTGCGCCTATGGTTGAGTGGAGAGTCATCCCCAAAACTTTGTTGTGGTCAATAGGATTCAATTAGCACCACAACTCCATAATCAACAATAAGAGACATCTTCGGTCTACAAGAAAGTATTCATTGCTCATGGTTTTTCGAAAATTCTATGCTAAATCAATGAATGTTTTGTGTCAATTATTATTGACACTATTTGATACAATTTGTTTATATATTTAAATTATGGGTCATTACATATGGTATGAAAGCAAGTTCCCACTCTAAGTAAAAATTTGAAAAACATACTTAATTAAAAGATTTGTTTATTTTTTCTTCTACTTAAAAATTGAGATATATATTCATATTTAATATTTTTAAATTCCTCCCCGAATGGTCTTCTTTCTATTTTTTTTTTGAGGAAATTCTTCCCATGCCTTTATTCAAGTTTTAAGGGAGCCTAAACTTTGGAACCCTACACCTCGGGCTAAGGAACCCACCCTTTGTTCTAACATTATTTTGAAATTGTGATTTTGACTGGCACAATTAGAATACAATGGTTTTTAAGTTTATTTTCTTAGTTTTATGGTTTATTTTGTTGAAACCACAAAACAAAAACACATGCCTTGTCCTGAGTTGTTTGAAAATCCTGAGTTCCATTGAGGGTTCTACCTAAAGCCATGACTGTGGGCATGTTTAGTGTGGTAAAATAAAAACTCAAGTGTCATGTTGAAAGAAGTCTAATTATTATTTTGGTTGAGAAATAACAGAAGTTGGCATAAAAACATGACTTGAATTGTTAATATTTCTCTATAAAATAGGTGTGAAAACTCTAGATCAAACTCAAAATAATTTCTCCTTCCATTTAAAAAAAGCAAAGAAAAAAGAACATGGAGATTTAGAGATAAACAATATACGTAACTAGGGGCACCACCTTCATTAATTAATTGATAGATAGATAAAAGCCCCATCAATTACACAGATAAAGGACTACCTCATAATTAAGCCTCCTATTTAAATAATTATATTCTCCCTAGGGCATATCATGCATTAATTATCATTTCTAATGGATTGTAGAGGATGCAAAACTAATTAATTAATTAGCTGGTATGCTTTCATTGTGCTTAGAACCCGCTATGATTAATTATAAGTTGTGTGGAGCTTCAATTAATTATAACGTTACTTCATGCTATTAATTTATCTTCAATTTTACACTATATGATATATGTCTCAACAACTATGTAATATATCCAAAGATGTACAAAGTGGGGAGTGCCAAAGCCTCTCTGCACAATGATCATCTCCAATGTCGTTTGTTGGCATGGCACCACTCATGCCTCTTTTCAAATAAGTTCATAACCATTCCATTTCCACTACATGCCTATCACGAAAACGAATAACACTAATAACAAATAATTAAGCAAAAAGTAAATTTTGTCGCTCCCAATTTCCAATTTGATTGTAAACATTTACAACAGAAATCTTGTAAGATCTCAAATGGTTAATGGTTAAATTTGCGATAGAATACGTGGGACTTAAAGGGATGTGAGAAAAAAAATATGTAGTGATTTATTTATATTAATAATTGTAAAGATGTTACATGTTTATATAAATAAAATTGAAGCCTTGGCTAATGGTATGCATAGTTGCTCATCAAATTACTAAGCCAAAATATTGAAGCAATCTTGGATGGATTCACTCAACATAGATCACTGTGGGGTTTTCGTCCCGGGCTCAAACTGGAACTGGCCACACCAAGTTCTCAAGAAAACACAATAAGATAGACAAACTAAGATGATCCAAATGCCTAGCTCCAATCCCCTTTTATAGGATTGATGGACTCTCTAGAAACCTTATCTTATTATTTTTCCTTGAGAAGCAAGGCAATTACCATGGGCCGATACCATGGGTAAAACCATGGGCAGGTTTCCTCCACTTTCACTAGATCAAGAAAGGGAATATTACAAATCCTCTTGTCCAAATATTGTTTTCCCTCAAGAAATCCACTTCTATCCACAATAAAAGCATCTGTATACTGATCCTAGGACCACATACAAACTAGCCAGTTATCATATGCCTCCATGCTAAATGATCCTGAGCAGATCCTTCGATACCTGGATCCCGAACAATCCTCAGGCTAATCCTTCCCTCAATAGATCCACTTGGATCCCAATGCCACCTAAGAGCTGGGACCCATTGGTTCTGATACTGCCTCAACCCTCCATCATTGTCTATGCCTAAGGGCCCATGTTGTGATATGCCTTAAGATAAGAGTGTCTTCCTTAGAATCATCCCATCAATAGAGTACCAACTCATAATCTCTCGTCAATCCATTCCGTATGAGGGATCTAATGTAGGAATGTCAGCACATGGAATAAGTCTACTATGCTGGTGTTGCATGATGCTCAACTCATGCTGCTTCACTTGGTTACTCAACAAGATCCATTTGGAGAAATCTGCCATGCTCTCCCCAATGTATAAAGACAGGTTGGTAGTGCTACAAGCATTATCTATGTACTCCTGTAGAAGGATGCTCTAGAACTCCCAACTGTACTCCTCTTGCTGCCTTGTGAGGGAATTGAGTCGTTCCTCCACACTATATAGCTTGGTCATTGATTTAGCACCCACCCCTATGAGCTCCTCAATTTTCCTATTCTCCTGTAAGACAGTGTCTCAAAATATCTAGACTCTCTACTTCAACATCATAAGATCTGTCTTGAAATGCATGATCTTTTCCTAAAAATCCTCTACTGGCAATTATGGTGCCCTGCTAAATGCCTCTATATTTGTCTACATTTGATGCTCAACTCTCATAGCTCCAGCTTGAACCTTTGACCGACTCTCCAGAAATGGCTCATCCTACATACTATATTTGAGTTTCCTTGAATGTCTTTTCTCTGGCCTTCTCCACATGTGGGGACAATCTATTGTTCACCTTTTCTAGTTGTCAAACATGGATGTACTGGTGGACTGTTATCTATACTTAATTGCTCATACTCTTTATGGATGTCCTCTTGTATATCTATGGACTCAATTGTACGAGAGTCTACCACGTCATTAGGGGGAATTACCTCCTTCCTTTCCCCATGTACTTTGTCAAGCTCATTGATTATCAGCAGCTTGTCCTGCGAAAGATTGTGATGTTGCTCACCATTTGTACTTGACTGCTTGGATCCTTCGTGGGTGCTCTCCTGAAAACTGATGAACCCAACTATAGATGAATCCGCATAATCCAAAGGAGTCTCCATTTGTTCTACCCTTGTTGCCTCCTTATCACCTGGACATGAATGGTTGAGTGCCCAAGGTCCCTAGCATACAAAGCACAAACCTTTCCTCCCTAGTTCATTCTTGTTGTCTCCTTAAATCCTTGTTAGTTCCTCCTTGGTTGAATTCTTTCTAAGTAGTTTGATGTTTTGTTTGACCAACCCCTCAACTAGTTCATAGGAAACAGGTTATACAATTAGATCCTTCCTCCAAATGACCAACAATTTGAATCTCAATTCTTTGTAGATGGCCTTATCTTCTCCTAAGATCGGGGAAGTGATATTTTTCATGTCTGTTTTGTTGAAGTTTGGGTGAGATATTGTAATGTTAGTGCAGAAGTTTTGGAGCATCCGAAGGATTAAGTCATCACACTCTAGATCTAGCGTACGTATACCAAATCTGAATTTCGCCATGCGTTCTAAAATTCCACACCTCTGAAAAAAATAAGAAGGGTGATGTTGTCCAACCCTTGGAGTGCTTCTACCATTACTCAACAAATCCTCCTCATGATGTCATCATTTTAGGGCGGTAGCGGTGCTATTAAGGCTATGATTTTACCAAGACAAGAGGCGACTGTGAGTCTAACCGTTTCACAAGAATGCTCCAAGAATCTAGGTTGTATCAAAGCAAGAATGGATGGATTCAAGTCCCAACTTGACTCTTCCCATTTTGATTGCTTTATTAGGCTCACAGCCATATCTAATGTGTCCAACCGTAGGAGGGAATCTTCCGAATTTGTACCCTACAATTTGGATCCAAGTTCAAAGAGACACTTGCTTTTTACATCTTCCTTCTGAATATCCTTTCATTGTTGAAGGATAACATCGACCTTCTGAGAAAAGATTTTTGTTCTGTTCTTGCTTCTGTTTTGTAAATTGTTGCAATTTTTTATCCTCTAACGTATTATTACGCTAATTTCTTAAACGTTTCCAAAAGTAAAATGATGACATTATAACTTCGCATCAATGGATCTTGAAATATTATGACCATCAAACCTCATCCCTTTTGGTGAAATGATAATGTAATGATATTGTACTTTGACAAAATCTGTTATCACCTATTCATTAGATGATTGTTCAACAAATCAAGGTTGTTCTATGTTGGAGGGGAAAGAGGACGCGTAAAAAAAAATTGTGCGCAATAGTTCTTCCCAGATCTCTAAGCTACTCATGCATGACTATACAATTTCATTGTCCACTTCGAGAAGACATTTTCTTTGTAGAATTTCAAACTCCAACAAACCTTCACAGCCTCTTCTATCTAGAGGTCTTATGGCCAAAGCCCTCTTTTCTCCTATGCAAGAACATGCAATATGTAAAAATATATGTTGTCCTTGTCAGTAATATCTGTTAATTTTCCCACCAAGAAGTGCTTCCGAATGACATTTCACTCCTGGAAGTGTTGTTGCTGCTCTCTGATCAAGAAATCGCAGAGGAATTTCCAATAGGAGAGATTGGGGAATTCTTGTTACTATGGACTCTCTGGTGATGAGAAAATAAGTTTCCACTGGAATACACTTACCATATTTTTATAGAGAAGAAACCTAGCATCTCTCTGATCCCTCGATTCAATTGACAATGTGGAATAAGTTGATCACAAAGAGAAACATCACGGTTCCTTCAATTTATTTGACAAAGTTGTGATAAAGGACAGAGTACAATACACAGTTCTAAGGCCAGCGTGCCCGCTTACAACTACAAGTGGTAAAGAATTGAAGTGCATAAAACTCAATTACCTCGAAATGTGAAGCCACCAATTTATCCATGTGATCAATTCATGGCCCAACCCATTTACAAAATTTTCCCCAATGCTTACTCTCAGTCGCTGGCCATATATCCACCGATTTCGCAAGATAAGAGATTCGACGGCCTTGGTTCCTTTACAGGTTGCAAGTGGGAGATCCCACAATGTGGTTGCTACAGTTGTTCAGTTAGACACTCAACGGATAAGAAGGTGACTTCATCGCAGGCCCAGGGGAAATCAATGGCCTCACGTCCCCACCTCTGTGATCTGCAATCACGCTCACCGTCTCGTTCCATCATGCTTCCCCTGATGCTTCTGTTATCACTCAGGTTTTTCCCCAAAGTTGTAAGAAATGGAATAATGCCGAGGTAACCACAGACCAGTATTTTAGATATAGAATCTATCCAATATGTATCCAGAGAGGGCTCTCTTTATATGATTTAGCTTTGTTTTTAAAGGTATTAGGCTAGTTATGAAGTTCAAGGGTCTTTTTTGAGTTTGGGTGGTGAGATTCAATATAACAGAGAGGTAAAACAGAACAGTTCAGTCCATTGGGCTAATGGAGTCAAAGAAGACAGCTTTCTGGATTTAGTTTCTTAACAGAGGATGGTTTCACAGAGCAAGGTAGTCAAATAGGGAACAATTAAAGACTGAAAACAGATGGAATGGGCTCAAATGGGTAAAGGACAGTTAAGAATCCTTCAACACATTGAAAGAGGGAAAATGGATGATTACTGATAAGGAGTAGTTAAGAATTCCTTAGCAAATAATCAACATGAAAGAACAAGGAAACAGGAACAATTAAGAGTTCATTGTTTATGTTAAGTTCTAAAGAAAACATAGAGAATAATAAAGATTGAAAACATAGTGCAGTTAAGCAAGTTTTGAAATTAACCTTTTTCTTTACCATTCAGATTATGAAACATAGATGATATAATAAACAAGAAAACTGTAAAACACAAGATATAGAGGACTTATTGATCCAGTGGTTGATTCAAGAATTCTATGACAAGTCCTCTGCTTCAATTCTTCATCCAATAAGCGATACAACAGTTTGATCCCAACAGCTTTCTATTCCAAAGTTCAAATTTACCGCAAAGTCTAAGGAAATCTACACACCACAGACCACCCCAATACTCCAATGGAGGGGGTATTTATACAACAAAACATGTACAGCCAATATCTCATAACAGTTGTGAGATAATATCTAGGTTTAATAAGAATTTACAAGCAAGATAGAAACAACTGATTGATGTTGTGCTTAAGGCAGGCCTTTAGGGTTCGGCTTGCAGTTGTCTTCTGTAGTAGCTCTGCGCCGACTGCCTGTCTTAATTGATGCATTAATTCTGATGTGATACACTTTAACGCTGAACTGGTACTCTTCAACGCTCCTCTTCTTTGCCTTTAATGTTGTATTGATACACTTTGACGTGTTTTCCTATGTTCATCGCTGTCTGGCAAAATAGAACTGCTAATGTGTCTCCTTATCTCCTTTCTCTGGAAAATCATGTCTTGGAAGGTTCACTGGTTTAGGGTAGCAAAATATCCCTATACATCTTTAATTTTTTCTCCTGCAAGCACGAAAGTCCTTCAGTTTGGTTTAAACTGTATTTAGAGAGGAAGGCTACTCTTATGCAGGTTGAATGGTTGGCCGCGGAGCTTGCACTGTAGCTTTTCTGTTTGGGCAGACTGAAAACGCGACCTCAGTCGATTTTATGCCTCGAGCGCAATGCGCAAAGAAATACAACAAAAAATGACCTTTTCGGTTTTATTGGATAAAATTAAGCTTGGTGGGATTTTTTGGATTTAATGGGCGAATGACGTGGCAGTGACATGGCAGGTGACATCAGCAAAGGACAACGGACGTCAGCGGAGGGCGATGGTAAGCGATTTTTCCCACAACGCTTTTGGGGCTAGGCAGTTTCGGGCAAGAGGTGAGCGATCACAGCGGGAGCGCGACGTGTGTCCTTGGTACAGTGCAAAACCACCAGCCGATCGCGCGTTAATGCTCAGCGGTGAAGGGGGATGTGAAACGGATGCGAACCGTTGGATGGCAGAGCGGGAATCGGACGGTGGACGCGCTATGGAGATGGCGGGAGGTTAACACGCAGCCCTAAAATAAATAATATTATAATCGTTCTGGGGTTTGATTGGTTTGCGAGGTATGGTTATTTAATCAACCCGAATGGTTAATAAAACCCATTTATGCGTGGTGGAGGCTATTAACAAGTTCCAATTAAACTCGTTAATCCATTTTTAAACAGCGATATGGTCGTATTCGACCAGGGGAGGGATATTAATATTTTTTGGGGTTTTTTAATATATTTATATACAATACGGGAATTGGGAAATAGAGTGGGATTTATATAATATGAATTAAAGTTAATATGAATTTTGAAGTGGAAAGCGCTAAGTTATATGGTTAAAAACTTAGGCTTTGGAGTGGAAAAGGGGTTTTATACAAGAAATATGGTTGATTTCCTAAGTAAAATAGGGTTTTACTTAGGCAATGCTTTATGAAACGAGATGAGTGATCTATGGAGAATATTAAAAACAGATTCTTAATACGTTTGGGGAAGTTAGTGAATGATTAAAGAAGTACATGAAGGGGAATTAGTCATTGAAACCTTGTGTTACTTGAGTTGCTCCAAGTCTGATGTTTGCCTTGTACTTGTGATAAAAGTAAAAAGTTAATACATTGAGAGACATGATCCATCACAGTATCATTCTGCAACACCCATCTACCTACCCTGCCTACTTGCCTAGCATTTTTTCTTCTTTCTTGGGCGCACTTAGACTGGAAAACCCTTTTCAATCTTCTTTTCTTTGCATGGCAAGCCTATCTAAGTCTGCACTTATTACTTCCAAGGGCTCAGATTAGACTGTTGAGCTCCTTTGCTTCTCTACCATCTACTTATCTGCCAAGATTAAACATTTTGGTCAGATTTTATTCTCTATCTCTAAAAAATGAAATTCAAACATGAACTAGCCAAGATTAAGCTATTTCGGCCATTCATCAATTGTGGTATCATTTTAACAAGCTACACACAATGTTTTATTACAGAAAATGAAAAAGTAGTGGCATTTTGGACTTGCACACTTTCCTGGTCTTTTTTCGTTTGGGATTCATTTCTTTCACTTTTTTGACCATTTCACTTTTTTTACCCTTTGATTTTTCTTTTAGGGCATACCCTTTTTACATTTTTTACATTTTTTGATTTTTTTTTTATAATATGGAAAACCATTGCAAAACGGATGAACATATTATGGAGCTCATCAAGTCAATCATGAAATATGACACCTATTGCTATAGGGGTATAACAATGGCTCCACTTGGGGATGGCTTTCCCTGGAGGAAAGTCAAGAATAGCAGGTCAGATGGCCTTCCAAATAACTTTAGACTGTGCTCTCAAATCTCCTTCTAATGAATCTAGAAACTATACAAAGGATCATGTAAAATATATACATTATTCTTGAGCTGATTCAAACAACTATACATCTGTTCTGGATAGTCTGCCCTTCCGTGAAACTGAAATGGATTACTTGATCATATGTTTCCTGCTTTCAAGTCTTCTTGTGCAACCTGAAATTCGATGGCATTTTGGGGCTATGATAAACTGAAATGAGGTAAAACAAAAATGGTAAAGTTCCTTCACTGATTTCAAAATTTTCTGCACTTTCCTCCTCATCCTTATAGCTGAAATGAACAAGCTGATCATTGTTTTTCAAGCTGTTGAAACTGAACTTCCTTACTCCCCAAATTAGCTTCTGATTGCTCTCATTCCAAACTACTGCTTGATTTAAGTGCTTGGCCAATCATTTCTCCTCTTTATTCTCCATTGTATCCAAGTGCTCTGAATACTCTTCATCTTCATCAAATATAACAATCTTATCACACACAACTGAAAAGTCTTCATTGTTGTTTTTTTCATATAGAAGCTCCAGAGCTCGGGACTGTTGCTGCTTTTCATCGTTGTTTCCTATTTGAGCAATTTCAGGGAACTGCATTTTTTCTTTATTCTCATCAGTTTGTAGTGCTACAAAAAAAAAAAATCTGTGGGGAAACTTCATGGGTTTCTGAACAACATACATCATCTTTTTCTTTCACAGGGGAAGATAATTCAAGCAAGGCTTCCACTTTTTGAAAAGGCTTCTTTTCTGGCTTCAACTGCAGCAAGTTACTATCCAATCCAAACTGTGAAATTATTAAATATATAGTATGTATATGTTAGAGTCAAAGTACATCAAAAAACTGGATCAAAGTAATGTTTCAGCATTGGACCATTCACTGGTCCTTCTTCTGTTTCTGTACCATCCAGGCTCTTCAGAAAGTAAGTATTGTTCCCTTGCAATGCCTGGATGATAAATGGCCCTTTCCACAGGGAGTCGAACTTCCCATGTTTTCCTTTGTCTTCTCTCCTGGAATCCCACCTTAGAACTTTGTCTCCAATGTAGAAGTCTTCAGCTTTGGTCCTTTTATCAAATATTTTCTTGAGTTTTTCTTGTAACACTTGGGATCTTTGGTGCACTTCTTCTCTGGTCTGCTGCAAATGGATGGTCTGATTTATTCTCCTTTGAATTTCATTGGGTTCCACCTGAGCTTCTTGCAGTAATTTCATTACAGGAACTCCTAAAGATGAAGGAAACACAACCTCCATTCCATAAACTAACTCATAAGGGATAGTTCCAATAGACCTCTTTGTAGTAAGTCTGTCTGCCCACAATGCATTTGTGAGTTTCTTGTGCCAGTTTTTCTTGTTCTCTTCCAAAACTTTCTTAATAATATTAATCAGGATTTTATTGGAAGACTCGGCTAGACCATTACCTTGAGAGTAATAGGTTGTGGAATGGCCTAAAGTGATATGGTATTTGTTACAGAAGTTCATCATTTTCATGGACTTGAAGGCAGCAGCATTATTGGTTATGATCTTTTCAGGACAGCCAAATCTAGACAATATGTTGGTTTCTAAGAATCCTATAATCATTGTATCATTGGCTTGTCTAGAAGGAATGGCTTCTATCCATTTGGTGAAATAGTATGTGGCAATGAGAATCTATTTATGTTGGCCAGAAGAAGGAGGGTGTATTTCTCTAATGAAGTCTAAACCCCATTGTTGAAAGGGCCTTTCAGTGGCAATTGGTCTCAAGGGTAAGGGTAACAGTTTCCTTTTGCCTTCAAAAATCTGGCATTTGTGGCAAGCAGTGACAAACTTCTTTACATCAGCGAACAAGGTTGGCCAGTGAAATCAATCCCTTAAGATTTTGACTGCAGTTGATTTCCAGTAAAGGTGTCCGCCGCAGTCCCTGCATGAAATTCTTTGAGAACTTTGTCAGCTTCTTCTATTGTTAAACAATTCAATAGAATACATTCATGATTTTTCCAAAAAAGAGCACCATCTAAAATACAGAATTTTGAAGCTTTAATCTTTAAAAACCTTTTCTTTGTTCTGGATAACCCTGGAGGAGCCTGCGAGTTTAATAATACATGAATTATATCAGCATACCAAAGGGATTCTAAGAAGGCTTGTCTGATTTGTGGAGTCGCCATCTCCTGTTCATTATCCAGTTCATTAATATCCAAGGCTTGAAAGTTTGTTTCAGTCATGAGTTTAGCCAATCCCTGTCCTTTTACAAGCTTTCTAGGTTTTATCTCAATATCATTTTCCAATATATTAGCTATCCATTTACCTCGTTTGCCTTCAATTCCATCCTGAGTCAAGATGTCTTTGACAATAGCATTTGGTACATAAGCTATTACATGGGAGTACAATATATAGACTCTGAAGTCTTGAAAAGATTTCATAAGTGCAAAAGCCTGCTTTTCCATGATTTTGTAATTCATAGGTGCATCTTTAAGTGCTTTATTGAAAAAGGCTATGGGTTTTTCACATCCTTGATCATCTTTTTGTAGTAAAATAGCTGTTATAGTGTGTTCTGATGCAAATGAGAAAATTATGAAGTCTCTATCAAACTTTGGACTTGTAAGGACTGGTGTTCTAGTCAAAACCATTTTAATTTCTTCAAATGCTTGTTTGGCTTCTTCTGTCCATTTGACCTTTGAATCCTTTTTTAACATATTGTTCAGAAATCTAATTAATTCAGCCAAATTAGATATGAATCTTCTTAAAAAGTTAATCTTCCCTAAGAAAGCTTGAATTTATTTGACATTTCTGGGGTGAGGTATTTGCATAATAGCTTGTATTCTATCAGGATCAATTCTGATGCCATCTTTGGAGATGATGTGGCCTAACAGTTTGCCTTCTTCTAGACCAAACAGAGACTTTTTAGGATTTAACGAGATACCATATTTTCTGCATTTTAAAAACAATTGTCTCAAATGATCTAAATGTTGTTGATTTGATCTGGAAAACATAGTGAGGTCATCTAGATATACAACCAGAAAATAGTGAATTTCTTTTGCATAGCTATTTCCATTTCTCGTTGAAAGGTTGCCCCTACATTCTTAAGTCCGAAAGGAATTTTAACATATTTGAATGTACCCCATGGTGTTGTAAATGCAGTTTTTTCTTGGTCATCAGGGTGAACCAGAATTTGATTAAAACCTGAAAACCCATCAAAGGAATAGACTGAAGTAGCTTTTATTTACTTCTACAATTGCAAAGCAAAAGCAGTTTCAAAGGCTACCTGGCTAACTTCAGGTTCCATCTGTAGCTTATGAAATAAACATTAGTAACAAACAATTATTCAGGTCCCCATTGGAGTTGCCAATGACGTTATAACTCAGGTTTTTGCCCAAAGTTGTAAGAAATGGAATAATGCCGAGGTAACCACAGACCAATCTTTTAGATACAGAATCTAGCCAATATGTATCTAGAGAGGGCTCTCTCTATATGATTTAGCTTTGTTTTTAAAGGTATTAGGCTAGTTATGAAGTTCAAGGGTTTTCTTTGAGTTTGGGTGGTGAGATTCAATAGAACAGAGAGGTAAAACAGAACAGTTTAGTCCATTGGGTTAATGGAGTCAAAGAAGACAGCTTTCTGGATTTGGTTTATTAACATAGAATGGTTTCACAGAGCAAGGTAGTCAAACAGGGAACAATTAAAGACTAAAAACAAATGGAATGGGCTCAAATGTGTAAAGGGCAGTTAAGAATCCTTCAACACATTTAAAGATGGAAAATGGATGATTACTGATAAGGAGTAGTTAAGAATTCCTTAGCAAATAATCAACATGAAAGAACCAGGAAACAGAAGCAATTAAGAATTCATTGTTTATGCTAAGTTCTGAAGAAAGCACAGAGAATAATAAACACTGAAAACAGAGTGCAGTTAAGCAAGTTCTAAAATTAACCTTTTTCTTTACCATTCATATTATGAAACATAGATGATATAATAAACAAGAAAACTGTAAAACACAGGATATAGAGGACTTATTGATCCAGTGGTTGATTCAAGAATTCTGTGACAAGTCCTCTGCTTCAATTCTTCATCCAGTAAGCCATACAACAGTTTGATCCCAATAGCTTTCTATTCCAAAGTTCAAATTTAGAGCAGAGTCTAAGGAAATCTACACTCCACCGACCACCCCAATACTCCAATGGAGGGGGTATTTATACAACAAAATAGGTACAGCCAATATATCATAACAGTTGTGAGATAATATCTAGATTTAATAAGAATTTACAAGAAAAATAGAAACAGCTAACTGATGTTGTGCTGGAGGAAGGCCTTTAGGGTTCGGCTTCCAGATGTCTTCTGTAGTAGCTCTGAGCCGACTGCCTGTCTTAACTGATGCATTAATTCTGATGTGATACACTTTAATGTTGAACTGATACTCTTCAACGCTCCTCTGCTTTGCCTTTAATGTTGTATTGATACACTTTGACTTGTTTTCCTCTGTTCATCGCTGTCTGGCAAAATAGAACTGCTAACGTGTCTCCTTATCTCCTTTCTCTGGAAAATCATGTCTTGGAAGGTTCATTGGTTTAGGGTAGCAAAATATCCATGTACATCTTTAATTTTTTCTCCTGCATGCTCGGAAGTCCTTCTATTTGGTTTAAACTGTATTTAGAGAGGAAGGCTGCTCTTATGCAGGTTGAATGGTTGGCCACGGAGCTTGCATTGTAGTTTTTCTGTTCGCGTGGACTGAAAACGCAACCTCAGTTGATTTTATGCCTGGAGCGCGATGCGCAGAGAAATACAACAAAAAATGACCTTTTTCGGTTTTATTGGATAAAATTAAGCTTGGCGGGATTTTTTGGATTTAATGGGCGAATGACATCAGCAGGAGTACGGGGCGAATGACATGGCGGTGACATGGTGGCTGACATCAGAAAAGGACAGCGGACGTCAGCGGAGGGCGGTGGTAAGCGCTTTTGCTCGCACCGCTTTTGGGGCTGGGCGGTTTCGGGCTGGAAGCAAGCGATCACAGCGGGAGCACGACGCGTGTCCTTGGTACGGCGGTAAAACCACCGGCCGATCACACATCAACGCTCGGCGGTGAAGGGGGGCACGAAAAGGATGCGGACCGTTGGATGGCGGAGCGGGAATCGGACGGTGGACGCGTTATGGAGATGGCGGGAGGTTAACACATGGGCCTAAAATAAATAATATTATAATCATTTCAAGGTTTGATTGGCTTGCGAGGTATGGTTATTTAATCAACCCGGATGGTTAATAAAACCCATTTATGCGTGGTGGAGGCTATTAACAAGTTCCAATTAAACTCGTTAATCCCTTTTTAAATAGCGATATGGTCGATTTCGACCACGGGAGGGATATTAATATTTTTTGGGGTTTTTTAATATATTTATACACAATACGGGAATTGGGAAATAGAGTGGGATTTATATAATATGAATTAAAGTTAATATGAATTTTGAAGTGGAAAGCGCTAAGTTATATGGTTAAAAACTTAGGCTTTGGAGTGGAAAAGGGGTTTTATACAAGAAATATGGTCGATTTCCTAAGTAAAATAGGGTTTTACTTAGGCAATACTTTATGAAACAAGATAAGTGACTTATGGAGGATATTAAGAACAGATTCTTAATACGTTTGGGAAAGTTAGTGAATAATTAGGGAGGTACATGAAGGGGAATTAGTCATTGAAACCTTGCCTTACTTGGGTTGCTCCAAGTCTGATGCCTGCCTTGTACTTGTGATAAAAGTAAAAAGTTAATCCATTGAGAGACATGATCCATCACAGTATCATTCTGCAACACCCATCTACCTACCCTGCCTACTTGCCTAGAATTTTTTCTTCTTTCTTGGGTGCACTTACACTGGCAAACCCTTTTCAATCTTCTTTTCTTTGCATGGCAAGCCTATCTAAGTCTGCACTTATTACTTCCAAGGGCTCGGATTAGACTGTTGAGCTCCTTTGCTTCTCTACCTATCTACTTATCCGCCAAGATTAAAAAGTTTGGTCAGATTTTATTCTCTATCTCTAAAACATGAAATTCAAACATGAACTAGCCAAGATTAAGCTATTTTGGCCATTCATCAATTGTGATATGATTTTAACAAGCATAATGCTTTATTGCAGAAAATGAAAAATTAGTGGCATTTTGGACTTGCACATTTTCATAGTCTTTTTCGTTTGGGGTTCATTTCTTTCACTTTTTTGACCATTTCACTTTCTTTTACCCTTTGATTTTTCTTTTAGGGCATACCCTCTTTACATTTTTTACATTTTTTGATTTTTTGATTTTTTTTTGTAATATGGAAAACCTTTGCAAAAGGGATGAACATATTACAAAGTTCATCAAGTCAATCATGAAATATGACACCTGTTGCTATAGGAGTATAATAGCTTCAACGACCCTTGTCGGGCATAATGGCTCTCCCTCTGTCAGCGGTGATGAATTTGGCCTGTTGACGCTGCCCTACAGTTAGATTAGTCACCCTCGGCCTCTGCAATCATCTTCACTCCTCCTCATTCTCTACGTGATGGTCTTGGCATCCTGCACTCTAGTACAATGGAGATTGGGGTAGATTTATGGTGGCTATTTACCGACTTCTTCCCACAAAGACGGTGAATACTTCACTGCTACTAGATATGTGCATCAACCGTCATCCAAGCTACGATTTGGCCATGTAATATATACGCTGATACCCTGCGATAAGGACTGATCTGATAATTGGGCATCTTCTTTGCCTTCTAGGACTCTCCGCCCAACCTCTGAAATTCTGAAATCCTCTCTTCAAAACTCTCATGAGCTTTCAAAATGGCAATGAAGAAAATCCTAATCCCATGTCTATATTTTTAACTTTTCCCTTCTTAAAAAATTCCTTGTGCAACCAATAGCTGTCTGAAAAAAATACCCACTCCAGAAAATTCAATAATAATAAGCTAATTAGGGTGTTGATAGAGAAGCATCGAAATTGTCAAGATTTTAACTAGGGCGAAATCACCGAAAACTAGTTTCTCTTGAAACCTTAAATCATGATGTTTTCTTGAAGTTGATATATAATAAACTCTGAAGTTGGCAGATGCACAATTCTGATACCACTGTAAGATCTCAAATGGTTAAATTCGTGATAGATCTGATACATTATAGTTTCCTAAAAATGTTTCAACACAAAACATGGGAGATAAAGGGATTTGAGAAATAATTATGCAGCCTATTTATATTAATAATTGTAAAGATCTTACATGCCTATACAAGTAAAAGTGAATCCCCTGCCCGCCAATGGCATGCACGATTTCACATCTAATAACTAAGCCAAAATATTGAAGCACTCTTGTGAATCCTTGATGGATCCATTCAACATAATTTCGTCCTCGGCTTAAACTAACAGTGGCCATGCCAAGTTCTCAAGAAAACACAATAAGATAGACAAACTCAGAGGATCCAAATGCCTAACTCCAATCCCCTTTTATAAGCTTTATGGACTCTCTAGAAACCTTATCTTATTATTTTTCCTCCAGAAATAAGGCAATTATTATATGTCTGTACCATGGCATACCATGATAAATTTTGTCCACTTTGACCAAATCAAGAAAAAGAATATTACAAATCCGCACAACACCCACAATGCAATGTATGTAATTTAACCAAACATAATAATGGTAACTTCATTCTACATCGAGGAAACATGATTTTCGTACCAGGTTTATAGCTCCACCCACTCTCCATGTACCAAGAGAAATATATAGAGAGTAACCCAGTGATAGGTGCATATCATATATTTCTATTACACTAGCACCACTCATAGTAGGAATATGATCAATAAAAGCAAATACTTACTAGAAACACTTCTAATATTCCTCATTTGAACTAATATTACTAATCACAAGAGCCAACTAACATCGTACGTTAATAATATACACGATAGGATAACTAAGATGAATCATCAAGTGGCTAATGTGTCTATAATTTATTTAGCGGAGAAAGGTCTACACTGTCGAAAGTGGCTCGAATCTCGGCAAAAAAAAATTAAAAATATTGTAGAGGCAATGTTTGAATCGTGTTTTTGATGGTGGAAATGGATTGAACACTATCAAAAACGTCTAGGGCACCTAAAATTTTGAAGTTTAACAACTATAACTTTGATTTACAAAAATCCTTGCCAGAATTTCACCGAAATTTCCATAACTTTCCGGGCAATTCCTCCAGCTAGTTAGACTACGGCTTTTAGAAATGCAGAATATTTTTAATTTGGCTCTCAACAAAGACTTTTGATAGGAGCCACAGGATTGGAATACTGACGACACATGACACCTTAGAGAAATATGTAAATATAATTCATTAATCCATTATGCAGAGGTAAAAATGTGTGACTTTCAATATGTATAGCTTTTCTTGTGTGAAGCTTTCGAAATGTGTGACTTTCACTGTGCATAGCTTTGCTTGTGTGAAGCTTTCCTCTGTATAGTATGTTGGAAGTTTGACAACTAATTATGTAAATTTTGGTAAAATGTAACAAGTTAGTTTTATACTGAATCTTCGATTATGTAACTAAGGAGGCACATATAAAACCAAATGAATGCCTAAACTATTGTATGGAGAATCATTATTGATTGAATAGAGAATCCAATCCCTTGCCCCGTGGATGTTTCCTTGACACCCTGTCAAGGTTTTACCACGTAAACCATGTGTTGTTACTTGTGTGTGTGAATTCAGTTTTCCAAACAGTTATCTGCTTTTGTTGGTCAATGCATAACTAAATGTTTTTCCTTCTTTCCTCATTTTTCCCTATTCGAACTACAAATGGTATCAGAGAAAATGCGTAAAGTTGAATCCTGCGCGATCATGTTTTTTGGAGGCATTTGTTGTTGAAAGAGCCTGCCTGCGTCTGAAGGCAACATGGAGGCTCATTCTTCTGTGTTGACTGCGAGGAAGAAGGAGCGTGGAACGGCATAGGCATTTGCTGTCTGAACCTCAGTTGAGAAATCCTTCTGCGTCTGTGTGAAAAGGGACCAGTCTACACTGCCCTGCGCCATTGCTGCGTGGAGAAGCACATCCGTCTGCGTGATGGAGAGCTTTCACCTCTGCATGTTGTTGTCCAGAAGCTTGGAAGCTTCTCACTGCCCCCGTCAAGCAGAACCGGAGTGCCCTCGTGTTGGTTAGTCGAGGAAGAAGGAGGAGAGTGGAACGGCATAGGCGTTTGTTGCCTTAACCTTGCTGCTTGAACCTCAATTCTACGCTGCCAAAGTCGTTTGCTCTCTGCGTAGCAGTCTCTATGCTATTTGCGAGGAAACCAGAATGTGTTGGACCTGCGTGTGAAGGTAGCCCTGTGTGGCTGTAAAGAGGCCCATTCTCAGCATGTTGGCCGCCTGCGTGTGAAGGAGCATATGAAGGTTGCCCCTGCGTGAAGGGCAACATTGCTTTGGTGGAGGAGCCTACGTGCTGCCAGAGGCCTGGCTTGTGGATCTGGGTAAAAAAAAAAATTGTTAAATTTGAGAGAAATTTTTTCCAGAAATTTGTAAAGGGTGGATTTATTTAAATTGAAGGAAATATTTCATTTAAATTGAAGAAAAAGTCAAAGGGTTTCTTCCATTAAATTGGTGAAAAGAAAACAAAGGATTTGAAATAAAAATCTGTTGAATTGGGGAATTATTTTTTTTCAAAAGTTTTTTTTAGGGAAACCCTAGTTGAAAGTCTGAAACCATAGGAAGGAAAAGAATGGCCAAGATGTCGAATGCAAAATTCTAGGTGGAGAAATTCACCGGCAAGACCAATTTTTCTCTTTGGAAACTGAAGGTTAGGGATTTGCTTGTGCAACAAGGGTTGCACAAGGCATTAGATGGGGCAACTAAGAAACCTGCAACCATCACTGATTCGGACGAGGAGTACTTGGATGCCCGAGCTCTCAGTACCATCAGGTTATGCCTGGCGGACGAGGTTCTCTTCAACATTGTTGAAGAGAGTACAGCTTCAGGATTATGGAAAAAACTGAAAAAACTCTATATGACAATGTCGTTAACCAATAGAATTTATCTGAAAATACAGTTGTATAGTCTTCGAATGAAAGAGGGTTCAAAATTTGCAGAACATTTGAATGTTTTTAATACACTTATATGCCAATTAACAGATATGGAAGTTAAAATTTAGGAAGAAGATAAAGCCATAACCTTGTTGTGTTCTCTACCCGAATCATGGGATCACTTCATAACTTCAATTAGCTTGAGCACTGTTGATTCTTTGAAGTTTGAATTAGTCGTGGGAGCTCTCTTGTCTGAAGAAGTATGAAGGAAATCCAGTGCTGAAACAGTTGCATCAAAAGCCATGATAGCTAGAGGACGGTCAAAGGAAAGAGGAGAAAAGACAAGGGGGTCTTCCAAATTTAAATCGAAGGGTAAGAAGTGTAAAGCAAAATGTTGGCACTGCAATAAAATTGAACACCTGAAGAAAGACTGTTGGAAACGAAAAGAATCTGATAACCCGAAGAAGAGAACGAACCAAGTCGATTCAGGTATGATAGACGAAGTTTTATCTGCTGAAGAATTATGTATGATAGATGAATTTTCACCTGAATGTAATGTCTCTAAGGGTTTAGAAAGCTGGCTGTTAGACTTTGGTGCTTCTCATCACATGTGTCCACACAGAAATTGGTTTACTCCATATGAAAATGTAAATGGTAGTTCTATGTTTATTGGTAATAATGTGTCATGTCATACTGTTGGGATGGGCAATATCAGGATTAAGATGTATGATAACACAGTTATAACATTAACTAGTTTTAGACATGTACCTGATTTGAAGAAAAAATTGATTTCTTTGGGAGTGTTGGATTCAGATGGTTATAAGCTTACAAGTCAGGATGGCGTCTTGAAAGTCTTTAAAGGAGCCCTAGTGGTTATGAAAGCAGAAAAGGTTGGAAATATTTATAGGTTAAAAGGAAGTACTCAAGTCAGTGAAGCAACGGTTGCGTCAGAAAAGGAAGAAGTAGGTACTCGTCTATGGCATCAGCGATTAGGTCATATGAGCGAGAAAGGTCTTCAGATACTGATGAAACGTAAATCTCTTCTCGATCTGAAATCCTTGAAGTTAGATTTCTGTAAACATTGTGTGTATGGAAAACAGTGTAAACAGAGATTTAAAGTTGGAAATCATAATAGTAAAGATATTTTAGACTATATTCATTCTGATCTGTGGGGACCATCCCCTGTTGTATCATATGGAGGTGCTCTATATTTTTTAACGTTTATTGATGATTTCTCCTCTAAAGTTTGGGTCTTTATGCTAAAAAAGAAAGCTGATGTATTCAATGTCTTTAAACAATTTAAAGCAATGGTAGAGAAAAGGACAAGCAAATCTATTAAATGTTTAGGAACTGGCAATGGTGGTGAATTCACTTCAATTGAATTTGAACAATACTGTAAGGATGAGGGAATTATTAGACATAAAACTACGGTTTATACTCCTCAGCAAAATGGTGTTGCTGAGCGTATGAATCGGACTCTTATGGAAAAAGCCAGAAGCATGATCAGCAATGCTAACTTGCAAAAGGAGTTGTGGGCAGAAGCAGTATCTACTGCTTGTTATTTAATTAAAAGATCACCTTCAGTAGCAATTAATTGTAAAATCCCTGAAGAAGTTTGGATAGGTCAGTCTTGTGATTATTCACATTTGAGGATATTTGGTTGTGATGCTTATTCTCTTATTCCTAAAAATAAGCGTTCAAAATTAGATCCAAAATCGAAATGTTATGTCTTTGTTGGGTATCACTATGCAGTGAAAGGATACAATTTGTGCGATCCTACATTGCGGAAGATAGTCATTAGTAGAGATGTAACATTTGATGAATCTTCTCTTTTAAAATCAAATGTTGAAATAATTGAACAGGAACAGGTATCGCCAAATCAACGAGTTCAGTTGGAGGCTAGACCTTTCGGTGATAGTCAAAAGGAAGGAGAGACTTTTGGAGAAAAAGGTGTTGAAGACACAAAGGAAGCCGTTGAAGCTTCTAAACTAGTTCAAGTTTCTGAACCAGTTCACCAACCAGTCGCTCTAAGAATGTCTACAAGGGGAAGAAAAACTCCCAAAAGGTATGAAGATTCTACTTCATCTTTTGCTTTGATTACTAAACATGGGGAACCTTCTTGTTATTAGGAAGCAATAGATGATACAGATAGCGAAAAATGGAAAACGGCTATGGAAGAAGAAATGGATTCCCTAGCCAAAAACAATACCTGGGATCTTGTAAAGCTTCCTGAAGGGAGAAGTGTTGTTGGATGCAAGTGGGTCTTCAAACTGAAACGGAAATTTGATGGAAGTATCGAAAGGTATAAGGCGACACTGGTAGAAAAAGGGTATTCTCAGGTTGAAGGTATAGACTTTCATGAGATTTTTCTCCAGTTGTAAAACTTGTTTCTATTCGTACTATGTTTGCACTAACTACATTACTTAATCTTGAGTTAAAACAATTAGATGTTAAAACAACTTTTCTACATGGTGATTTGAATGAAGAGATATATATGGAACAGCCAACAGGTTTTGTACAAGGTCGCAGCAGAAGATTAGTTTGCAAGCTCAGGAAATCATTGTATGGTCTGAGGCAGTCTCCCAGACAATGGTACAAGAAGTTTGATTCCTTCATGGTGAGCCAGAACTTTATAAGAAGTGAGTATGATCATTGTGTATACTTCAAAAGTTTCAATGGCATATTCATTATCTTAGCTTTGTATGTTGACGATATGCTTATTGCAAGCAAAAGCATGGAAGAGATCAACAGGTTAAACGCTCAGCTCTCTAGGATGTTTGTTATGAAGCATCTTGGAGCAGCAAAACATATCTTGGGCATGGAGATACAGAGAGACAAAGAAAATGGTAAGCTTTGGTTATCAAAGCAGAAGTATGTGGAGAAAGTACTTGAAAAGTTTTGTATGAACAATGTGAAACCTGTTAATGTTCCATTAGCTTTCCATTTTAAGTTTTCTTCAGTTTTGAGTCCTATAACTGATGAAGAAAAGCAGTATATGTCTCATGTACCATATGAAAATGTTGTAGGCAACTTAATGTATGCAATGGTATCTTCAAGACCTGACATTTCACATGCAGTTGGAGTTGTCAGCAGGTTCATGGAAAATCCAGGTGAAGAACATTGGCGAGCAGTGAAATGGGTGCTTCGATATCTAAGAGGCACAAGTGACCATTGCATCATCTTTAGTGGTAGTGAAGGATCTGTCTGCGAATATATAGATGCTGATTATGCAGGTGATTTGGACAAAAGAATATCTACTACAAGTTATGTCTTTACTCTTGCAGGTGGAGCAATTAGTTGGATGTCAAAGCTTCAAGAAACAGTTGCATTGTCCACTACCGAAGCTGAATATATAGCTGCTTCAGATGCTAGTAAAGAAGCAATCTGGTTAAAGGGTCTGCTTGATGAGATTGGAAGGACGCAGGAGAAAGTGAATGTACTTTGTGACAGTAAAAGTTCTATTCACTTGGCTACAAATCCTGCTTATCACAGCAGAACCAAGCACATTGATGTAAGGTACCATTTTCTAAGACATATTATCGATGGTGGAAAAGTAGCTCTTCAAAAGGTCCATACGCGAGAGAATTGTGCAAACATATTCACAAATCCAGTTACAGTAGAGAAGCTGCGATGGTGTTTAGCTTCTCTTGGCTTGTAGAAAAGATGATGAATGGGCATGGGCAAGGGATTAGGAAAATTGTTGTCAAGGTGGAGTTTGTTGGAAGTTTGACAACTAATTATGTAAATTTGGGTAAAATGTAACAAGTTAGTTTTATACCGAATCATCGGTTATGTAACTGAGGAGGCACATATAAAACCAAATGAATGCCCGAACTATTGTATGGAGAATCATTATTGATTGAATAGAGAATCCAATCCCTTGCCCCGTGGATGTTTCCTTGACACCCTGTCAAGGTTTTACCACGTAAATCCTGTGTTGTTACTTGTGTGTGTGAATTCAGTTTTCCAATTAGTTATATGCTTTTCTTGGTCAATGTATAACTAAATGTTTTTCCTTCTTTCCTCATTTTCCCTATTCGAACTACACAGTAAGAACTCCACGCATATTTTATCGTTTTTTTAAAGTGGGCCACATAAAACATGTGGTACAAGCAAAATCATGGCATCTGCCATCTGCTACATAGGTTACATCAAAAGTGTTAAATGTCAGAAATGGATATCTATCAATTGAAAAAACATATATCAGACTATTTGTTTCTTATAACCTGTAGTTGTGTGGTAGTAGAGGCATGAATGTTTGTTTTCGCGTAGTCTAACTAGCCGGAGGAATTGCATGGAAAATTATGGAAATTCCGGGCATATTTGGAGAAAATTCGGCAACAATTTTTGTAAATCCAAGTTATAGTTGTTAAACTTCAAAATTTTAGGTGTCCTAGACGTTTTTGATGGTGCTGAATTTATTTCCACCATCAAAAACATGATTCAAGCACTGTCTCTACAATATTTTTTGAAAAAAAATTGCCCGGATTCCGGTCACTTTTGACTGTCCGGGCAATTCTTCCACCTCGTTAGACAACGCCATTCGTTTTAGTATGGGTGCGGGAGTGGATTGCTTATTAATGGAGTACAATAATAATTAATTATTACTAGTGAGCTAGCTATATAAACATGAACCGTAATGATGGCAAACTAGTCTCATTTATTAGTAGATACAGTTACACTATCTGGGAACCACTAAAGATATTCAGCATTGCTCTTAAATTCTTTTGTATCAAGCTGATATATTTCTTGAAGTTTGAACCAAGTTTGGCGAAGGAGATATGAGACATATGAGTTGAGGACCCGACGTCTAATTAATAAGGTCAATGGATACAAGATTAATTTATTTTTTATTTGTGCAAAGAAATCATCATTCACCCACCTAGACCCTTTTTCTTTTATATACACATCATTTGTTTTATTTAACAATTTCAATGTTTTATACATTATTATATATATAAAACATATGTTTATTTATCATAAATAATTTAACATATAAAGTATTTACAACATCAAATAAAATATTTCCACATAAATATGAAAAGAAAGTTAATATATAATACGTATAAAAATCTAGTGCTACGTCACATATCAAAATAGTGAATCAAGTCTTGAATCTTGAGTCTCGACTCAGTGTCAACTCTCAAAAGTCAAAATATCAACAAAAAGTATAATAAATGTATATCATGATTCATCATCATGAGTCATCTACATGTCACTGAAATCCTCTGCCCCTTTTACAGGAATAGAGAATGGCTTTGTATTTTCCTTTAGAGGAAGAAGGCCATGCCCCTAGCACTGTAAATGGACTATATCGTCCTCTAAAAGAAAAGAAAAGGAAAAAAAAAAAAAAAAGTGGCCTATGTCCTATGTTGTTTCCCATCCTAGATGTTGTCACATCCTCCCTGAGAGAGAGTAAAATGCATACGTGACAGCAACAAGTCGACACCATGAGTCTCTCACATTGAGCAGCGGACAAATCTCCAAATCCACACCACAAAACTAGAAAATCTCTTTGACTTGGGCAATGGAAAACACCCCCTCTCTCCACAAGGATGAAGGCACAAAGAAAAGTGAAAAACGATTGAAATTTTTGGTCCTTTCCCTCACTTATTCGCGGCGTAGACGAGATTCACGATTTTTTTGAATAGACTCTCGATAAAAGCGCAACTTTTTCGATAAAATCCTGACTTTTTCATTTTCGGAAAAGTTGCCAAAAAATCAGCTGGTTGAAAAATTCAGACTTTGCCAATTTTAATGTGACTCTTTTGACACTGTTGTAAACATTTTTCAATTTAAGTTATCTCAAAGTTTATGCTTCCAAACAATTCCAGTCTACGGATCTAAAAAGTGAGAAGTTCATTGTAATTAATAACAATAACAAAATGTTGGATTTTGCTGAAGATCCCTTTGTGATTGTGAAGAGTTGGGCATGAAGACTCTCAGCATGAAAATTGTTTGTGATGGCCTATTTTTGGTAGCCCTTCAATTTATTTATTGTTAATGTTCTGACAACCCAAGTCATAAGTTTGCCTAGAATTTTATCACACACTAGAGACCATGTCAAATTTCTTGACTCATTGTTCATGGAGCAATGGAGATGCCAATTGATAGGATCACAAGTAATTATGTAGTCTGTTTGTTCGGTAATGTTCCAAAAATTGTTTAACGGTTTCAAACCACTCATCCAATTTTCCTTCCACCACTAGCACCTTGGACGATAACCATGCATCCAACCAACAAAATCATAATTACTATTATTTAGTGGTTAGTTATTATTAATTTAATCAACGTTTTATTTTTTATATTTTGAAAATATTTCAAAATGAAATCATGGAAGTCAAACAATGGTTTCATCATTGTTGGATTCTAAAATATTTTAAAAATCTACAATCAACATAAGTCCAATATTAAAAATTCATTTCATGATTTCTTGATAACTTGCATCCTCGAATATTTGTGCGACAATTTGACAACTTAGAGCGCTCATCTCCATTGTGAGGAGCATACTCCCAGACTTCTGCAGCTGCGATGCAACCCTGACAGTAAAGTAACTGTAGTACGTCTCGATCTTGAGAGTGCCCCTAGGATTGTATCTTGAAAGGGCGGAGTCGAGAAACTGGCCCTTATCATTGTCAATGTTCATGAGCCAATTGGTGTGCCTGTAGTAGGAATCTATGGCCTTTTAAACAGATTAGGGGTTTCCCCTCTCCACCGTTTGTAGGACGTGGTTGAGCAACGATTTTTCTCTCCCATCGCCAACTTGGCCTGTGTGCTTTAACCCCTTCATGTTCATAATTACTCTCATGAATGAAACAATGTAGCCATGTCGATTAATGAGCTTTCACTGTGTGGAGCTTTGCTTGTGCGGAACTTTCCTCTGCACAGTAAAACAATGTAGCCATGTCGATTAATGAGCTTTCATTGTGCGGAAGTTTCCTCTGCACAGTGAAACATTTGCATAAAGCAAACCTCCGCAAACCCTTTAATTTCTTGAAAAAAAGGTGGGCCATATAATGCATCTCCTATAAGAAAAAATCTTGGAATTTGCTATATGTGGCACATGTTAGATCTAAAGTGTTAATAGTTAGCATGGATATGTATCGAATAACATGGTTTATGCGAGAGCCAAATGTCTCATTTTTTTTTTTATTACTAAAAAATAAAATAATGATGCCAACTAAGAGTTCAGCAAACTTTGTAGTAACATTTAATGAAATTACTATCTGGATATATGGAAAGGCAGCTTGTACTTGCAGATGTTTTTGGTTTTTCAACTAGCTAATAATTGTGTCTGAATCATAATTTATTGTCCTTATTGGTTAGTCAAGGTATAAATACTTTATGTTGGCTTGGTTAACATATGGAAAAAATTGTTGGCGCGTGGACACATTTTCAATTGGAGCATTGAAGTGGATAAGATCGGTCAGTAGATACTCACTAGTCGATCATCCTAACCATGTTAGAATAGTATGATGTGGAGTTTGTCATATTTTTAACACAGTTTTATTTGAGTTTTATATATGTATTGAGCATGATTAAAAGCAAGTACATGAGTCAGTGGTTTCAAAATGCTATTGAATTTTTTGGCTTTATACAATTTTCCTACAAGTTTTTCATAAATATAAAAAAAAACAGGGACAGGTACAGGTTCAGGTATGATGTGGACTATTGTCTTACAGCAGATTGGTTGGTTAGATTTAGAGACAAGATATATGTGCAAAATAGCAGTGAGCTCAAGAAGGTGATCTTGGAAAAGTTTCATGTGAAACCATATTCGGGTCACCCAGGTTATCAGAAGACACTGACAACAGTGAAGATATTTTATTATTGGATGAACCTGAAGAGGGATGCAGTAGAGTTTGTGGCTAGGTGTTTTGATTATCAGTGTGCGAAGGAAGAATGTAAACATCCATGTGGACTGTTACAGCCGATCGCGATTCCAGAATGGAAATGGGAAGTCTTTTACATGGATTTCATCACAGGGTTGTCGAGGACAATGAGACAACATGGTACCATCATGGTTGTTGTGGATAGGTTGAAAAAGGTTGCACACTTCATCCCAGTTAAGTCTACATTTTCAACTAGTGATGTAGCACAGGGATTCATCAGAGATGTGGTCATATTGCATGGTGTTCCAAAGAAGATTGTGTCAAATAGTGATGCAAAGTTCACTTCCAAGTTTTGGAAGGAATTGTTTGTAAGTTTAGACACAAATTTGGCCTTTAGTGCAGCGTGTCATCCACAAACTGATGGACAAATAGAGAGGGTCAACAGGGTATTGGAGGACATGTTGAGGATGTATGTGTTGCATCAGTAATGGAAGTTGGATGAATATCTTCCCTTAGTTGAGTTCGCATACAACAATGGTTATTAGGAGTCATTGAAGATGAGTCCTTTCAAGCCATTGTATGGGCGGAGTTGCAATACTCTCATAAGTTGAAGCGATCCAGTTAACAGGGTGTTGATTGGACCGGACATGTTGGCGGACATGGAACATGAGATGCAGGTTATAAAGAAGAATCTAAAGGCAACACAAGATAAGCAGAAGAGCTATGCAAATTGGAATAGGTTGTTCATGGAATTCCATGTTGGTTAACAGGTGTACTTGCACATCAAACCAAAGCAGAGCTCCTTGCAAATTGGATCATGTGCCACGCTGACACCACGGTTTTGTGGACCCTTTAATACTATTGAGAAGATTGGGCCAGTAGCTTATCAACTTGCACTGCCTCCGACAGTGAAAGTCCATGATGTTTTCCATGTGTTATTACTTAAGAAGTATGTTAAAGATGTTGATCATGTGATTGACTGGTTTGTATTGCAGATGGAACCAAATGAAGAATTCCAATCGAAGCCTTAGTGCATATTGCAGAAAAAGGTGCTCATGCTTCGGAACCCAGCAATCAAGCAAGTTAAACTGCAGTGGAAGCACTTTGGGTCCAATGAAGCGACATGGGAGATGGAGGATCAAATGTAGGCTATGTATCCTTTTTTATTTGCTGGTTGAGGCAAAGCAGTTTTGGTATGGTGTTTTGGTACATGTCTTTGGTATATGTTTTGGTACATTCTTTGATGATGTTTTGGTATATGTACATATATATATGGATGTAAATACCGCCATGAGCTATTTTATGAAGCTCCAATAAGCAGTATAGGTGTCATGTTTTCATGTTATTATAATGTCATATTACTATGTTGTCATGTTATTATGATATCATGTTTTTATGTTGTCATGTAGGTTGGCATTCATTAGGGTGATCATTGTAAATACTACATCAAGCTATGTTATAAAGCTCCATGAGAAATATGTCTTATTTCCAGTTGTTTTGTTGAGGTATATGTGTGATTGAACACTGAGGACGGTGTCCCCCAAGGGGAGGGTTCTGTAACATCCCTGGTGAAAATTCCATGTAATAAAAGTTAATAAAGGAAAAACAATAACCACGGTTGATGGGACACTTATTCCAAGTTGAATGTTGGGCAAGACATCCTAAGGGGGTGTTCATTTGGTTTATTATGGCTAACGAAATTGGAAAAGACAATGGCTAAATATTTGGAAAGGAAAATGACATTTTTGGCACATTTATTTATTAAAATAATGCAAATTAGGAGGAAAGGGAGGTGAAAGATCACAGTTTTCATTTGAGGAGGAAATTGAAAAAAAATAATGGAAAATGAAGGAAATAGAGGCATCATTAATAAAAATGCTTCAGAGAATCAGTTGGTAACCTTTTTGTCAGTTCAATTTTGGAGCTCTCTCATTATTCTCTCTCTCTCTCTCTCACTCTTGGACACTTGAGTTTTCTTGGAGAACTTGCGCATTGAATCAAGAAAGGTAAAGAAGGCAAGAGGAAGTGAAGATCAAACGAGGGAAAACAGGGTCAAGCAGCTACAACAGGATTCTCTACAGGTATTGATTTGCATGTGTGCTTTCCTTGCTAGATTTGGCATGCATGGTATTGCATGTGGTTCTTTACTGTTACGGCATGGGTTTTTCCAAGTGTGACAATGTTCTTCAACCTAGCCTTGCCATTTCCTCGTAGCCATGATGAGATGGGTTTTCATACTTCGGTTGAGCTAGATTTCCAGATGGATTCGAAGTTGAGTGGGATGGATCTCCGAAATGATAAACACATGGCCTAGTGATCCCTGAACCAAACTGTGGATCACGGTAAATCCACTCGCCTAGTAAACCCTGAACCAAACCGTGGGTTGTGGTAAAGCCATGATTGTGTGCCTCGGTGGGCGTAGGAATCATAGCCAATGAATGGCGGGATATACGGTAAAGCCAAGAGGTGGATTGCTCTCCGTTGGGCCTAGTAGTCTCGGGATGGGATGTAAGGTAAAGCTTGCAAAGTGGGTCTCAGTGTAGGGCCTAGTAATCCCTGGATCAGAGTGTGGATTACAGTAAAGCCTAAGAGACTAAGAGACACTCGAATTCCTCACGATGTAGGTTGAAAACTCTGGTAGCATCCATGCTTGTTTGGTTCTTTTTGGTTGGTTATGAGTCCCACATTCATGCTTGGAATATGGCACAAGGGTGATTGGATGAAGAGATATTTGGTTCAGCCAATCTATGGTCAGGTGGAACGTGGTAGTCCCATCCCCGGTTGGTTTCTATACCCATTAATGAGAAATTCATTCTCTTGGTTTTCATGTGTAAATGTACTAGTTTATATGTGGATTTTATGGCTGATGTATTTATGGTATTTTTGTTGTTACTATGCTGGTTATGTCTATGTTTTATGACAACAACTATGTATGCCTCTCATCGTGTTTTACTTGTAAATAAATAGACAATGTATCTATGACATAATAGATGATAATGCAACAAATGACATGAGGGACCAATGGTTCTTAGCGATTCTCAAATAAGTACAAGATCCATATGCTTAAATCTGTTGGTTACACCTGTAGATTACATCTTTGTGGTATGTTTGACAAAATCCCTGTCATGGTTGGTAGGGGTCTGGTTAAAGGCTTGTTCAACTAATTACTTTTGCATCATTGTTTCCCTGTTATTTCATTGGTTTGAAGATGCCATTCCATTCTAGGCAGTCACCTGGGCTCTGGGCCTAAAAAAGTGACCCAAATCTCAGGGGCGCTAGCACAGAACTAGACAAAATGGTCCCTAGACGCTGACTTGTAGGCCTGTGAGAACGTCCAGAGGTAAAGTGATCAAAAGCTTCAGTGGGACCCAGGGGCAAGTTTCTTGAAGTGTTGGCATGGTTCTCAGGGGTCCTGTAGTTGATGTGGAAGTTCTGTATGTTGTGTTTCCATCGATTCCATTTCCTCAAGGTCACATAGGAGGTTGAGTCCAATCACAGTAGCCTCTCGTCACATGTTTACCCCCGTTGGGCAATTATTTGAGTAGATGTGGGAGGAGGGTGTTACAGTTATGGTCTAAAGCAGTATTGTTGTGAAAACACCTCCATGTTTCTTCAATTTCATCTAGAATTATGTCCAAAATTTTATGGGTGTTTTCTAGGGAAGGTCCCATCTCCCGACATACCAAATCTCTTCCTTTTTTTGAATGAAAAACACTTACATTATTATTTCTTAGGAAGGATACCAAAAATAAAGACTCAAACTTAGCCCATCTGCTCGAAGGTAGAGCAATAACCCCAACACAAAGTAGGGGTGACGGTTGAAATCAAATGCCAAATGACACAATCAATCAATTTTAAAATAAACACGGGCATATCCATGTTCTAGCTAAATGAAATTGCCTCTGACATTGGTATGAATCTCTTAGTTGCAATCACAAAATGCCTCATGCAATCTTGTACTTACGACTTATGCAACGTTAATTCTGTCTTGGAACAGTAAGTCAAACTTACTATAAGATTGAGTCCACTTCACGATTATTATGATCTGCTCCCAATCCTAAGAGATATGTTTGCAAATGGATGTCAATAGCAGTCTTGGAAAGAAAACCCGAAGTTTCAATCTGGTGCTGACAAATATGGCCTCACGGCCTTCGCACCCGTCTTACGATGTGACTGTTGGATCGGTCCACGGGTGCCTATTAATACAACGTTGTCATGTGAAGACACTACTGGTGAAGAATGAAGTAGTGTTGGCACAACTGAAAATAAGTAGCTTGCCAATGGGCATTAAATGAATGGGTCTGTTTATGTCAGCGTAGGATTTTGGCAAGCCAATTATGCAATGGTGAACATATACAACTGCCAATTTAATTCCCATTTGTAGACAACATATTTTTTGTTGTCGTATTGGCACACTGTAAGTTCTTGAGAGTTGCACATTGACCTCCATGGCTTGAGACTTTCAGTGATCAGAATTTGGATTAGGGGCAAATTTTAGCTCAAAAGTAAAAGTGCTTGGAAATGTGTGAAACCTGAACGAACGCCTCCATCTCAACGATACGATCCCAATGCAACTCGTTTCACTCGAAACAGAGTTTGTATGAGGAAGTTAGAGCCCGATGACCGTTTCACCAAACAACAACAAAAATTGCAGGGATTGCCTAATCAGCAATCTGTACTACTAATGTGGCAGGTGACTGAGCAACTCAAAGGTGGTCAACTCCTAATGAGGGCTGCCAAGTGTCACCTTGTGGTTGGTTTCTAGTTGGGTGATGTGGCGCAATTCAATTGGTTTTGGATGGCCAATGAGAGGCCGCCATGTGGCACCTCCCAAATGGCCAAATAGGGTCAATGAGTTTTGTACAAAATTTTGGTGGTAGTCGGGTTTGAAACAACAACCTCCCATCCACAAGCCACAACACTTACTGCTACACCAAACCTTAAGACTTGACATGTAATGGAATGCGCTCATGTTAAGGTTGAGTGAGAAGGTTAGGGGTTAACCACTAGCAGTTAACACTAAATGCACATGTGACCACCTCTACTTAACCGCTAGAATTACAATTTAACCACGAAGGATTGGCGCTAATTAAGCCATGATTAGCACTTAATTAAGAAAGTTTTAGTTGGTGGATATTTTGGCGGATTCTGCCAAATCTGGAACCACCCCCAAATTTAGCGGGGTTAACTAAAGTTTTCCATATTTGGAGGAGATTCCTAGAGTAAAATTGAAAAGACCATAACTTGATGCGATTTCGACCAATTTTTTAAAATGAATAGTCAATTTTGGATTATTTTGATGCTCTGAAGACAATGGAACAAGTTTTAGAGGCAACAGAAGACTTCTATAGGTGATGTTTCCATAGGGAAGTTTAGGGAAGCCCCGGGCCGCCAGGGAAGGAGGTCATGTCGAGATCAGCCAGTCAGTTTTCAGAGATCTAATAGTAATTTTTGGGGTTTTTGGGTCCTCTAAACCCAATGGTACAGTTTTCAAATCCATTGGAGTTGATAATAATCTTGTAATCAGACATTTGACCAAATAATTCCAAGAGGGCCTAGCTATTGAAAGAGGTCCTAGGAGATGTAGCATAGTACTGGAGGGTGAACTCCTTGATCACATTTCTCTTATGATTTTGATGTGTATATTTATCTTCATTTCATTTTTTGTCCATGTTATTTAAGCAACTAATTAACTCATAATTTTCTCGCACATGACACATAAAAGACATATAACTTGACACATAAACCTCTTGCATAATTGCATAAATGAGATGATCATAAACATATGTTTTAACTGATGAGAGATCTTGCATAGCATTTACAAGTTTGCCCAAAATTTCAGATCAGGTTGGTATCAGAGCACTTGTTAGCTGATTTGAACCCTAAGATGGTTTGCCAAGGTTAGCTAGAAATTTAGCTATTGGTTTTGAAATTGTGCAAGGATCATTTAACTGTGTGCAAGTTTGTGTGTACAAGCTAAAGCAAGGAGAAGCTCAAAATTGAGAGCTTAGTTCTCAAATCACAGTAAAGAAGTTTGTGAAGTGTTTTGAAGCTCTTTAATTCATTACACTTGTGATGGCAGCTTCAACAAGTGATGTTTCTAATCCATCTTATTAAGCAAGACTCTTTGATGAAGAGATGTTGTAGGAGTTTATCATCATAAGATATATGGTGCAAGAGATGTATGAAGATAGGAAGGAGAACACTATACTTCAAGAGCAGTTGATGGCCATGAATAAGGAGAAGTAAGAGCTTCTTGAAAAGATGCATGAGATGGAGATTTTACTCCATAATGCCAAGGACACCCTAGCCAAGTATGTGCATGAACATGAGGTATGCAATTCAAGTTTATCTTCAATTTCCTCTAACAATGAATGTTTTGGTGCTTTTGAAAGGCATACTATAGGAATAGGGTCCAAATTATTGATGAATATGGGCTATGAAGGTAAAGGGTTAAGCACACATGCACAAGGCATAGTTGAACCAATTGTTGTTGAGGAAAGGCCTATGTATTTGGGTCTTGGTTATGGACGACATGATGGAGAATGCTCCAAAGCCAAGGAGGCACATGAAGGTGTTCCAAGAAGGAATTTTGTTTTGAGTTCATCATCTCAAGCTTGTAAAGTTTGTGTTCATGAAGAATGCAAATTTTTTATACCCGCTTTGCAAGAAAATGATCATAAGCATGCAAACAATGGTTTCAATGAACAAGAGGATGTTGAAAGCTCTAAGGTTATTAACACCATTGTTGGTATCCCGAAGAGAGCCACTACCTCATCAAATTCACCTCCTCAAGAAGGAGACAAAGGTGAATCTGCAAGGTATAATTCTGTCTTTAATCAAGTTTCTTTTGATTATGACAAACATGGTAAATATTCATGTAAGAATTGGAGAAAATTTACATGTTACTTTTGTGGTTTGAATATCCATAATGTCTCAAGATGTTGGAAGAAAATGGCCACATACAGGAAACTTTCAAAGCAAAAGCGATAGAAAACCAAAGGTCCATTAGATAATGGAAACCATGTTGTAAAGAAGATGCCATTGTTGTGCACTCATTGCCATAAGCAAGGTCATCTCATAGACAAATGTTGGACTTTGCATCCAACAAGTCATCCATGGCATTTGAAGAAAATGGAAAGGACTTTGGCAATAATGGAAAAGGAGATTTCGTAATTGATGTGGGTCAAGATGATGTGCAGCTGCAAGAATCGCCATTGAAATGGTTTGGTAAGAGGTGGTTGATTTCTTATCCAAATAAGGCTTGCATTTCTTTTGTTGATAGATGCAATTCTTTGCCTTAAAAATGCATTTCTTTGCCTTATGAATGCATTACTTTTCTATTGAAAGTATGTTGCAACTTGTATGATGCAAGATGTTGAAAGTGGAGTTCTGTTTGACTCACTTTAATGCAGAAAAGAAGGCAATTTGTGGTTACAAGTTTGTATGTGAATGCATTTCTTTTGAAAGCATTCTTGATGTTGCATATATTCGCCAAGAAGGTGTGTGAAAGTTGGGTATGTTACTCACTTCATTTGCAACAAATTGGGCATTCTTGATGTTGTATAATTTCGCCAACAAGGTGTGTGAAGGTGGTGTATGTTACTCACTTCATTTGTAGCAAATTATGCATTCTTGACGTTGCATATATTCGCCAAAAAAGTGTGTGAAAGTTGGGTATGTTACTCACTTCATTTGCAGCAAATTGGACACTCTTGATGTTGCATAATTTCACCAAGAAGGTGTGTGAAAGTAGTGTATGTTACTCACTTCATTTGTAGCAAATTGGGCATTCTTGATGTTGCATAATTTCGCCAAGAAGGTGTGTGAAAGTAGAGTATGTTACTCACTTCATTTGTAGCAAATTTTTCAATTCAGCTCTTTATGTACCCATACATGTTTTTGGGCTTATTGTACTTGTGTTTGTACTTGAAAGAGAGTTGAATAATTGTACACATTTATGAGAGTTTGTGTGTGTGAACAATGTAACTAGCAACATGCATGAGTGATTGACTTGTATTGGTCAATTGCTTTGTTACCATGTATGATTGACAACTTGAGAATTTTTATTGTGCTTGAACATGCATGAGTGATTGACATGTGTTGGTCGATTGCTTTGTTACATGTATGTTGTCAACTTGAGAATGTTGATCATTTGCACATGCATGAGTGTCGACTTGTGTCGATTGTTGTCACATGTATGTCATATCGACTTGGAAGAGTTGATTTTATCTCCAAAGATGAAATGGCGATGATGACAGATTATTGCATGAAATGAGAAATTCTTGTTGTTTATGCAAAGAATCGTCAAGTTGTGCACATGCTTATGTTTTGGCTCTTAAGTCAAGTCAGTTGCTTGAAGATGATGTTTTGTTGACTTGTTTAGTAAACCATCGACTAACACACCAAGATGGTTTGTACACCAAGATGCAAGAGAACATGGCGATGTTACATGATGTGGAAATTGTTACTTTAAAGGAGCAAAAGAAGAGGTCATCGATTTGCATTTCTTGCATAATGTGTTTTTCCATTTAATGGGTGTTTCTTGTGACAAGATGTTGTAGGATTTTGGAAGGTCCATTCTTGAGCAAGATTCTCATGCTCAACCTTCATTCTCAAATCATGACATGAGCAGCATGTTGAATTGGAGGATGACAGAGGTAAGAAGGAGAAAGTGGACGAGATGCCAAAACTTTTCAGCCATTGTAGACCTTTGTATGTGTTGACGCCAAGATTCTCAGTGGGAAGGCTATCAGATTGTGTCAGTTTTCCAAGCACCGAAAGATCGATGTGCTACATAAAAGTTATTTTGCAACCAGAAAGTGCCCAACAAGTGTTGGATTGGGTCAACAGCAAAAGGAGAATAGTGGTTGAGGGACATAGCCATTTGCAATTCAAGGCATGTCAGTGTACCTAAGTGGTTGTCATGGAGATTTATTCAAGTAGAATCGGTTGATAGAACTTGGAAAAGAGAAGAGTATCCAGCTCTCATCAGATGACCAGATTTTGTCGGACCAAACGCCTGTCAGTGGGAAGGAATGATCGAAATCTAGATTAGGGGCAAAAATTAGCTCAAAAATAAGAGTGTTTGGAATGGTGTGAAACCTGAACGACCGCATTTGTCTCGGCGATACGATCCCAATGAAACTTGTTTCACTCAAAACAGAGTTCGCATGAGGAAGTTCGAGCCCGCTAATCGTTTCACCAAACATAAAAGAAACTTGCAGGTATTGCCCAGTCAGTAGTCTGTACTGCTGACGTGGTAGGTGACTGAGTAGGTCAAAGGTGGTCAATGCCCAATGAGGGAACGCCAAGTGTCACCTTGTGGTTGGTTTCCAGTTGGGTGATGTGGCACAATTTTGTTGGTTTTGGATGGGCCAATGAGAGGCTGCCACGTGGCACCTCCCAAATGGCCGAATAGGGTCAATGCATTTTGGGCAAGATTTTGATGGTAGTTGAATTTCAACCCATGACCTCCCATCCACAAGCCATAACACTTACCGCTACACCAAACCTTAAGACTTGACATGTAATGGAATGCACTCATGTTAAAGGTTAAGTGAGAAGGTTAGGGGTTAACCACTAGCGGTTAACACTAAATGCACATGTGACCACCTCTACTTAATCGCTAGCATTAAACTTTAACCACGGAGGATCAACGCTAATTAAGCCATAATTAGCCCTTAATTAAGCAGGTTTTAGTTGGCGGATATTTTGGCGGATTCTGCCAAATCCAAAACCACCCCTGAATTTAGTGGGGTTAACTAAAGTTTTCCAGATTTGGAGGAGATTCCTAGGGAAAAATTGAAAAGACCATAACTTTATGGGATTTCGACCAATTTTTAAAAATTAATAGTCAATTTTGAATTATTTTGATGCTCTGAAGACAATAGAATAGGTTTCAGAGGCAATAGAAGACTTCTACAAGTGATTTTTCCACAGGGAATTTCAGGGAAGCTTAGGGCCACCAGGGAAGGAGGTCATGCCCAGATCAGCGAGAGTCATTTTTCAAAGATCTATTAGTCATTTTTGGAGTTTTTGGGTCCTCTAAAACTAATGGTACAGTCTGAAAAGCCATTGGAGTTGAGCAGAAGCTTGTAACCAAACATTTGACCAAATAATTCAAAGAGGGCCTAGCCATTGAAGGAGGTCCTAAGAGATGTAGCCCAGTACTAGAGGATGAAATCCTTGATTAGATTTCTCTTATGATTTTCCTGTGTATATTTCTTTGCATTTCATTTGTTGTACATGTTATTTAAGCAACTAATTAACTCATAATTTGCTCACACATGACACATAAAAGACATATAACTTGACACATAAACCTCTTGCATAACTGGGTAAATGAGACGATCCTAAACATATGTTTTAAGTGATGAGGGAGCTTGCATAGCATTTCCAAGTTTTTCCAAGATTTCAAATCATTCAGTTTTCGACTTCACAATCCTCCCAATGGTTGTCGCTACCATTGTAAAATATTTTATATTAAAAAAATCTTCCCGACTGAATGTACAAAAAAGGGGTTGGCCCAGAAATCGAACTACTTCATAGATGTATTATTTCAGGCCAAATGGTTTGGTGAGAAATGCTCAGAAATAATCACAGACTTCAGCCCTCAATCTGGAACCTTCGCGCTACAAATAAGCGGATTGTCCCACTGCACTATTGCAAATGGCCTCATGGCCTCCACAGTTTCAGATTTTCAAACTCATTGACCACTTTGTGCCCATAATTGAATTAAATCACCCCACAATAAGCTTTGATCTTGGAAAACAGACTACTCGAGTCTAGCACAACTCTCTCAACTGCAATTGTGTAGATATGTATATTAACAGTGAGGTGGTTTCTCGCTTGTGGCAGCCACTGCAAATTTTAAATGATTATGTCATTTAATTCTATTTATATTTTGTGTGCCCAAACCATTGCACACAAATGATATCCCCTCCGGCTCTTCACCAAAAGAAAACTCAATTGCAAATAATGACCAATTTGACCACCAATTTGGCACCTCAAGAAAACAGACATCAAGCAAGAAAAATCCTCCACCATATCCAAAATGACGAATTAAGACCCAAATCTTCTCAGTGGTGATGCATATATATGGCTTTAAACTCTGTGCAATAAGTGTGTGGCCTTTTTGGCCTTTGGAACCCTGCGTAGGAATGGCTCTCGACCCTAGTGCTTCCACCTGTGTCACGCCCCTATCCTGGCGATGGTCTTTCAACCGCACATAGGCAGGTGTGGCACCGCTACCCACTTTCTTTTCACTAATACTTATGAGTACGAGCTATGCCTAACATTCATCAATTAGTTCTTTTTCTTTAATTCTATTAAGCACATTCATTACACATCGGGAATAACATTTACATCATCTTCATTTATCAATATGCACAACGGAAATACTTTCTTTTCATGGGAGGGGAAACTCCCAAATTAGAGTCTGCCCAATAATAATAATACAATGTTTTACAAGTAATTTTACTTATACATCCTTTACCAAGAAACCCCAAAATTCACCTTAGAAAACTGCGAATTTATAACAACTCGGCCTACTCGTGTCGGGTCACCCACCTCACCAGGGCAGGTCGCCCTTACGTTCAGCGACACCCATGTTCTATTGTTCAGGGTGGCCCACGCCTGTATCATGTCGTGTAGCTCATCCTCGGGCAGAGGCGCCCACCCCGCCAGGTTGGGTTGCTCTCTACAGCTCCTCTCGGCAGAGGCGCCCACCCTGGGTTGTCCTCCGCAGGTCGTCGCACTTCAACACTCGTCTGCAACTCATTGCACTTCGTCCGCAAGTCGTCGCACTAGCAACTCGCTTGAAACTCGTCGCACCGGCAACTCACCCTCAACTCATCCGCACAGGAGTTTGCCGCAACTCGTTGCACTGGCAACTCACCCTCAGCGCGTCCGCACCGGAGTCTGTCGCAACTCGTCGTTGGGTAGGAGCGCCCACCCCGCTAGGCAGGAGCACCCACCTGCAACTCGACCACCAAAACAATTTGCCTGAAACCTGTGTTTTCTATTTTTTTCACTCGTTACTGTGGCCCTCGATCTGCCTACACCTCGCCTTCTTCTTTCGCTCCTCTCCTTAGCTCGTCTAAGTGTTTAACCCAATGCTTTTCACTTGAACTTTATGATCCTTTCCTCCTGCAAGACATCATCAATATATATGAATTCTCCATGCATTAAGGTGGGTCGGCCTGCCTAGGAAGACCACCCAAGTTGCCCATGAAAAATTCCAAAGAGTGCGTCAGCCAATCAACTCGTCCACTTTCTGCATGTCGGCCCGCTAACTTGTCCACTCCGGACGTCAGCCCAACAACTCGTCGGTTTTTCGACACCTCCTATAACTTGTCGCACGTGCTCCCCATACTTAGTCGATTTCCTCAATCTCGGTTTTTCGAATCTCCAAGTAACTCGACGCACCCTCGCAATTCGTAATCGCACAACTCGCCGTCACACACTCGTTGGGGCACGTTTAACCGAACGCACTCGATCATTGTTGCAAACTCAGCTCATCGCATTTAACCGAAGTTTGTCTCCACCGTTGCCCAAATCATGGTCATGACATACTCCCCCACTTTAAACGGTTGTCATCCTGGACAACACCATCACATAACATCGCAAAGTGTCGCTAGCTCCAACATTTGCAAAATGTCCATGCTACCCATCTCTGCTCTGCATAAGACCTCCACATGCTACCCCACCGTGGACCTTTGAGGCTTTATTTGTAGCTCAATGATGTTTCCTTCATCTCTTTCTTGCTCATTGGGTGATGCTTCTTGATGTGAGTAGATATTTTCTTGGAGTGAAGCTCCACAAAAATCTTCAGCTGGGTCATCGACCTCAGGAATGTCTTCATCATTAAAATGTGTGCAACAATCTTCAAATAGAGCATTCGGTGGATATAGTCTTTTTCAATAATGATTGAATGCTATATGAAATTTTTTAAGGAAGATATGCTGCCATGAGGTATTGTTTTGTACCAAACTCTAGCATCCTCATCTAAAGAATACATGAACAATTTCATTTGTACATCTTCAAGAAAAATACCCTGTTGTTCCATGCATTCATGAAATTCTTTGAGGTGCTGGTCAAGCCTTCTATCTGTGCTTCCACTGAATCTAGGCAAATAGGTATACCATTCATGAAACGAAGGGACATGATTGGGATAACCAGCAATAGAATAAAAATCCAATGGGGCAAATTTGTTTCCCAAGAATTCAAGAATGGTCGTTTTGAAAACCTCCCTAGATGAGTGATTTCGGGTTCAAGGCAGGGAAGTTTTCGGCTACTCTAGCATTAGGGCGAGTATGAGGTTGCTTGAAAGCCAAGATGATCAAATAGAGAAATGAATAGTGAAGTCGCCGGGATGTTTACCATAAAATTGAAACAATGGAGTTGCCAAGGTGAGAGATCTTCAACCACACTTCCCTTGCTCACCTAACAAAGGGAATGTAATTTTTTTCATACCCAGGGACAAATATTTTAATCCGTTCCCCGGCAACGACGCCAAAAAGATGTTGTCACTTTTAATGGCACACGGAGCACAAGTGCTTTGGGAGACATAGAAAGCTTCCTAGAGACAACCTATGGGTTGATTGTATACTAGTGTCTCGGACATCTTAAAGAGAGGAGTGCATGGAATATTATCTGTGAGGGGGCTTCTGCAGCACTCCAATTGTCACGTAATTAAGAGAGAATAAAGGGGGCTTGGTTCAATAGTTTGTCATCAAAGTAAACTCAAAACGATACATGGATCCAAACGCTAAGGGGGTAAATCAAGCCAACCTCAAAGAGAAACGTCTGGTTATGGTGGCTAACACACAACAATAGGAAACTTTGTATTGAAGTTGTAGTAAAGTGAAGAGGAGGAAAGGAAGGAGGGAATTTGATGCATAGGGCTGTAAACAACACAGAATCTTATGAGACAATTTTCCAATATGAATATGGAAGAGGCAGGAGATGAAAGAACGGAAATAGTGGAGCGCAAATTAAGGTTTCATGCATATACATCATGGGTACCTCTATCACCAAACAATGTGAGTAAATATGTGCTCATACAGGTACTGTAGGTTAATCTAATAACACAAGTAAATCTGTAATTACTACAGGTATTGTAGGCTATTGAATAACACAAGTAAATCTGTAATATGCACAGGTATTGTTCTCTATTTAGCAGCAAAATATATGACCATGAAAGCATGAGACTGACAACTTCATTACACAATTTCAATAGAAAGAAAAACATATATGAAATGAGATTTACAAAGGGGAAACATACTGCACATCGCTCTAATTGGAATCACCAAATAGTTTCATTAATCCAATATGAGTCCAACATACAAGTTCATTACATTCAGCGAAATATCACTAAAGTCCCCCCATGAACAGACAAGTAGAACCAAAAGTGGAATCGCAGAATTCAAACCCTCAGGGGCAAAATTCTAGAACCTGTCTTAAGTGTTTCTCCCCCTTATTTATACAGAAAAGGCGGGGCTTTGAATCAACAGTTTACCAAAATATCTTCTCTTGAGCTCCAGCTGTTTCACAGACTAAACGTCTCAGCGTGCAAGGTTCTACTGCCCAAAATGATTACAATCAGGATTTGATCCCTTCTTGGAAATAAACAGAAATTACAGAATAATCGGAAATAAAGAAAACTGAAAGATGATGGGAGGAAGTATCCCTATATTGTTTCTGTGAAAACCCTCGGTCAGGCTACGTCTTTGTCATTGTGCGTCCCTCTAGCTACTCAGTTGGTCCCTGTCACTTTTGACTTAACTGTTTGGCTTCACCACTCGCAGGAACCGGGAGTGATCAGTTGTGGTTGCTTGTTACAGAGTAGAAATGGAGCATGTCCTAACAATCCTTCGTTGTGTATCGGAGTGGAGCCCCATGCCTCCATTTACTGTCTGAAGTCATGTGGTGAAGTAGTCGAATTTATTTCAACAACCCGTGTAGTCCTTAGTTTCTTGTTGCAGGGGCTTATACAGGATTAGCCCATATCGCTCTGCCACTACCCCATAACTCTATTCAAAGTCTCAACTGCCGACCCATCCGCCTTTAAAGCTCTGTACCACGCTATCGGGGCATCGCTGCATCGGGACCCTTACGCTAAGAGGCATCACAGAACAACGAGTCCCGATCTCCTTTGGCCCCCCTTGGTTTAGCCCTTTCTGCCTTTCTTCTCATCTGACTGGGGGCTATGACCAGGTGCTTAGTCCTTGGGCGTTAGGGCCTTTGGACTCCCCTTGACACCTGCGATCGTCGATCTGCGGGAATGGGCCCACCTGGGATATCGCAATCACAATATAGGAGAGGGCCTTCCTACCATACTTCGTAGAGCTTTCCGATTGTCCGGACGCGAAACTTCCATAAGGCATATCACATAAAATATCGCATCCGGGAGAGTTCCCACATATCGCAATCACAAGTCGGAAAGGAGCTCGGCGGAGGAACTTTGACCTGTGCGACTGCCGATCTGTGGGATTGGTCCCTTTTGTGCTTAGCCCTTGGTTCTTCGGCCATCCATGAGATCACGGGCCAACCCCCTTATCAAAGCCTCTTTACCGCAAATCGCAATCGACGACTTTTAATTGGAGTTGCGATCTTTTACCTTTGCCGATCACCGATCTGCAGGATTGATGACGTCATCAGTGCCATGTGTCACGTTGTGAGCGGTGACACGTGTCACCTTGTTTGGCCCCTTTCAACCCCTTAAAATGCTGAATCTACATGCCACATGTCCTTCGTACCGCCACATCATACTGACGTTAGCTACCCTGTGTCATTATCAAATCTAATGGTGCTCTACCTACAACTCGTCGCCCCAGCAACTCACCCTCATCTCGCCCGCACCGGAGTCTGCCGCAACTCGTCTCCAGGCAGGAGCACCCACCCTGCCAAGTCAGGTCGTCCTCCACAACTTGCCAGGAAAGTGTGCCTACTTATAGCTGGTCCGTTGGGCAAGAGCGCCCACCTGTAACTCGTCCACCAAAATAGTCCGTCCAAAACCTGCGTTTTATGTTTCCTAGGCTTGATACTACAGCCCTCGGTCCACCTGGACCTTGCCCTCTTCTCTTAGTCTTCTCCTTAGCTCATCCAAGTGTTTAACCCAACGCTTTTTGCTTAAACTTGATGATCCTTTCCTCCTCTAAGGCATCATCAATATATATGAATTCTCCAATGCATTAAGGTGGGTCGGTCTTTAACACGGGTCGACCTGCACAGGCCGACCACCCAAGTTGCCCATGAAAAATTCCGAAGAGTGCGTCGGCCAACCAACTCGTCCACTTTCTGCACGTCGGCCTGCCAACTCGTCCGCCCACCAAATCGTCGATTTTTCGACACCTCCTATAACTCATCGCACGTGCTCCCGATACTTAGTAAATTTCCTCAATCTCAATTTTTCAACTCTCCAAGTAACTCATCTCAACTCGTCATCGCACACTCATTAGGGTGCGTTCTTGGTTTTTCGACTCTCCAAGTAACTCGTCGCAACTCGATGTCGCACACTCATTGGGGTGTGTTTAACCAAACGCACCCGCTCGTCATCGCAAACTCAGCTCGTTGCATTTAACCAAAGTTCGTCTCCACCATCGCTCGTCGCACATGAGTGCGCCTAGCTCGTGGTCATGACAACCTGTATCCCTTTGTAGGATGAAATTGTTTCTTGCGAGGTGCTTAGCTCTTCGAAATAATATTTAAAGCCCTGGGAAGACTACCAAAATTAATATTTGGCCCTCTTTTATTTTAAATACAGCCTCTCCAAAATCTGGGCTTGAATTTCAATTAATAATTTGGCCTTTATAGAATAAATTCTGCTCCTTGGCTTAAACAAATATTCGGGCCTCAAATATAACCTTAGGATATAAACATTTTTCCCCTTTAAAATAAATAGTTAATTGCAACTTTCAACTCTTTTAATGAGTTTTGGCCAAAACCGAAATATTTGGGTCAAAATATTATTCGCCCTCCTTAAAAAAATATATTCCTCAAAAAAATTGGAAGTCACAATGGCTTTTTCATAGATCACCGAATTGGTAATCACAATGGCGTCTTCAACCCTTGAAAAAAATAAAATAAAAGTAACAATGATACCCTAACTAGGTTGGCTGTAGAGCCACCGAAATTGTTGAGATTTTAGATAGGGTGTTCATGGACTAATTTCTTTTAGATTCTTGATCTTTTGCAAAGTTGATTTGCAATAAATTCTCATAAAGACGAGCTCTGATACCACTGTAAGATCCTAAACGTTAAAATTTTTAACAGATCTAGAGCACTTTAGAGTTAATAAAAATAAACTTTCAGCGAGAATAAGAACACATAGATCTGAAAACACGACGACTTTATTTAATTAATTACTGCAAAATAATAGATCCCAGAATGATTAACATAGAAACCCTTGCCAATGACATCCAAGGCTGCTCATCAATAGAGTCAACCAACTGACATCACATAGAAACCCTTGCCAATGACATCCAAGGTTGCTCATCAATAGAGTCAACCAACTGACATCCAAGGCTGTTCATCAATAGAGTCAACTAATTGAACTCTAAAGCACACTTGTGGACCCTTGATGGATTACACAAGACAAATTCACCCACGTGGTTACCAATTGAACTCTAAAGCACACTTATGGACCCTAGATAGATTACACAAGACAAAATAGATAAAAAAACTCAAGATGATCCAAAGGCCTAGCTCTTATTCCCTTTAATAAGTTTGATAGACTCTAAAAATATTATTTTATTATTTTTACATTAATCTTAGACCTCAGGGAAATTGGTAATATATATATTTTACATAAAATGTTTAAAAACCTCACCCAAATTACTCTAACAGCTTACTAATTCATCGTAATAAAATATATATATATATATATATATATTATACATAAAATGTTTGAAAATGGACCAAGTAACATCATAAAAGAAATATTACATTGATCTTAAGCCTCACTCAAATTACTCTATTCACTATGGTAATATATATAAAACCTAAAATGTTTGAAAACCTCACCCAAATTACTCTAACAGCTTACTAATTCATCATAATAATATATATATAAATTACATAAAATATTTGAAAATAGACCAAGTTGGCTCATAAATAGGAAAAGTTACGAGTTTACGCCATGCTTTGAAGATAGACCAAGTTGCCTCATAAATAGGAAAAGTTATGAGGATATAAGCATTAAAGAGTTAAGAAAAGAAACACTGCAAAGAAGATTCCAGGAGTTCAACAACACTCGCAAAATTATATTATGAATTTTTTATTTTTTATTAAACTTAAAAATATAAAAATTACAAAGTAAAATTCATAAAACCCTTAAAATATATATACTACACAAAGGTGATTTTACAAATTAACACTGATCTGAGTATATTATTCTCTTAAAATGGTCGGTGCATTTACCTTGGAAGCCACATGAACTTTACATTTGAAATAGCATTATAAATTCTCAAATACAGAGATCCTGGATTACCTTCTAATCTCCCAATCTCCCGCTAAAAAATCGTCAAGATTACTTATTATTTAGACAAAAACAGAGCGTCCAAGCTCCGTATTAATTAGACAAATACAGAGTATAACATATAACCAAATTTGGTAAAACAGATTTCTAAAATTACTGAACAGAATGATAGGAATTGAGAGACGTGGAAGAAATGAGTCATTGAATGTGGGATCCATTAGCAAGGATGCCAAACATCACAAACTTCGGAGCAAAATTAGGGGCAAAAATTCTTTTTCTTGGCATCACTCTACTCATATATCAATGAGCTTCACAAATTGTACTTTCCATCTCTTAATTTGTGCTTCGTATAATCAATATGAGGCTAAAGGTGGTGGAGTTGCACAATTTATAGAGTTTCCTAGTTTAGTAAGGGGAGAGCCACTTTTATATTTAGTCAGTCAGGTATTAGGAATAAAGGAGGCCTTTGTTGAAGAGTAACCATGCCCACTGCTGGGAAAGAGTAGCTAATGGGGTTAGGGAAATTACATTCTTACTTGTTCAGCTTCTCTCAGGGGTTGTTCTACTGTCTACATCAAAAGAATAATTATAACTATAATGATTATGGCCATATCGTTGTCCAAGAAGCCAGAAGAAGATAATGCCTAGCATAACCAGGATTTATTAGATAGTGAATATACAATTTTTTTTAAGCTTGAAACATTCATTCATCTCAGTATTCCAGTCATTACTACATTACTTTCTTGTACAGTAAACTTAGTGGCAATATTGCAATATTTTCTAATCTAAACTGTTATTATTTGAATTTTTAAGGCATGAGGCCTTTATAATGCTGATTAGACCATAATTCATTTCTGTTAATTATTCTACAGTGATGGGCTTACAACGCTGCTTAGTCAAAGGTACGTCACCTTGCCCCTTTTTTGAGGAAACTCTGAATTTTGAGGAGTTTAGAAGGAAAGAAAGAATAGAAAAAGGTAGGTTTTTGTAAGAAGAAATAACAACTTACAACCACATTTAAAAGAGCAGTTCAAATGCAGAGAGCAGACTTTCATACTAACTCTTAGATGTACAGACCATATTCTGTACGGTCCTCTCCTTTCAGATAAGCCTCTCCTCCCCGAGATAATTTACATAAGACTTGCCAACTGATAGTGACAATCTGCCCCCTTTCAACAATATATATAAGTCCTTACATTCACAAATGTTACCTAAGCCTGTAACCGAAATAATGCAGTTGGGAGTACAGAACTAAAGAGGGGAAATGGAATGATCAACAGAAAAAGTTTGACCAAGGGAGGTAAAGGGCTCAGGTTGACACATCTCGACCTCCAGATTCCTTTTCTTCTCTGCTCGCTTTCTCTTGAGCCTCTCTTTCCTTTCATCATTCTCCCTCTCATCAATAAATCTGGCAAATGATTTCACAAACCTTGCACTAGAGCTTAAAGCATGGAAACGTTGCTTGGAATCCTCAATACCTCTGTGAGCATAACGACGGAACAAGCATATCATTCGACAGAAATATATAAACAAGGCTATAAAACACACAACTCCAGTCACTAAGAAGAGCCCCCAGAAAATCTTCAGGCCAAACTTATTGGAGTCGACTTTACTGCTCTGTGTCTCACATGAATCGTTATTCAGCCATTTATCATGAATCTTCTGAAGTTCCCCTCTCTCAGAGAGGGACAGGATTGCTTCGGAGATGTCGGCTGTGAACGGGGAGTTCTTTGGAAAAGCCTGTTGATGCCAAGAGAGTACTTATCACAATTTTCATACTTCCACAAAGAAGAATAAGATGGCAAAACAAAGTCTAGAGAAAGGCTACTTACAAATCCCCATTCTCTTTTGGTAAATTCTCCACCTACAATTCTAAATCCACAGTGCATGGACAAAAATAAATGAATGTAGGGAAGCTCGTCCACAACTGCTGCTACACCTCCTTTCTTTGGTCCCAAAGTCAATGCTTGAGCATACCTCTCAGGCGAATCTAAAGGAACTAGCCTGGATTTAGCTATATTGTACTGATTTGATAGATAATTTCTTACAAATGATCCTGTTTGATATCCTATTGGTGAATCACTTCTAACTAAAGTATGAATTCCTTGAATAGTTGGTGAAAGCTGCTGCGCTGTGAGGATTGCTGACAGATTTGCAGTGTAACTTGCCTTAATAATTAAGATCACAAATAGCCATATGATAAGCACTGCTCGTCCAAGCATACTCACAGTTTGCCCTGCACCATTGGCAAATATATTTGCATCATATTTGATTGCTTTTGCACAAACTTGTTAACACAACTTATTTTGGACACATGCTAAATCATGGCCTCTAAATTTATTTCGATAAATACTTTTCCATTACTGCTAACATAGTGAAGCTTCATCATTCTCACTATATCTCGGTAAGTTTCATACATTTTCAGCATATAAAACCTATCTTGGTAAGTTACATACAATTTAAGCATATAAACCCCTATAATGTATAAAGCAAACCAATGTGTTTCCAGGGGAAAATAAACGCCCTCAAGAGCAGATAAGATGAGAAGAAAGATTACTCACCCTGCTTAGAGAACATCGTAGAGAAAGCGAACCTGCATGAAACAATATTGCACTGTGGTAAACCATTTCATTTCATACATGTAAATAATCCTACTTCAAATCGAGCTACAACTTTTGTCACAAGTGATGTGATGTAGTTTGAATGAACGAGATCCTCATTCTTTTCAAACAAGGTATATTACTTCCTTTGAATGACTGAGATTCCCAAATTTCCATCACATTTGCAAACATATCCTAAATTAGATCTTCCTTTCAACTGAATCGTGTACTACTTTCAGTACTTCATATATAACTAGATTTTCACAGGTGGTATTTGCATTAATTGGATAATAACAGGTTTCATGGAATATAAAACATAATCTAACTAGCACAAAGAGGACATCTTGAAAACCTGGAATTTCCATCATTTGTTCCCGTAGCATAAAGTATTTAAGAGATTATATACCATAAGGTTATGATTGTTCAACATCTGCTAATAATCTTTAGGCTGATAAGAATGTTTACTTTGGAAGAAGCCTTTTAAAATTTAAAATTTTAATTTAATTAGGATGGTAAGATATAACCTCAATTAAATATTTACAAAATATTTTTGGTATTAGTCAAAACAGAGAGTTGAGATTTATGGAAACTTAGAGAGTTGAGATTTATGTAAACTTATTTCAAAAATTAGTTATTTCCTTTTTGCTTTTAAATTCAATTATGCTTATTAATTTTTTATGATTTTTAAATCTAGGTAATGTCATAGGCATTACTGAAGATTTAAGTTATATTGTAGTACCAGGAATTATAAGTGAACAATCAAAAACAAGAAATCAAATTAAAACTATACAGAGATGAATGACAGTGTACGTACCAGAGACCATTCCAAACTTGCTGCTTTGGATGCCCGCGAAACTCCTGGTTACTTCTATGCTCCAGAATCCATACAACAGCTCCTATGACAAGGAAAAATGCAGCAGTCGTACACCACATCTCTAATGTAAATGGACGTAGGAAAGCCCAAGCATTGGACCCTCTCTCTCTTACAGGAACCACCACCACTAAGCCTGATTCTACGTATGGCTGTGTGAAGTCCACAATCTTCCACCGATTTGTCAATATCGCAACATCTCCTACGACTGCATCAAAATTCTGCAGGATTCAACTGTGAATAGCTGCAGTGATGTAGTATGCATATACTTATTTTCAGACTACACGATAAATTATCTGAGGCTGTGTAAGAAGAGCTGCGAGCTGATCATCAGGGCAAACACATTTTCACATCAACAATTAAGCCACCAATGAATTAGGAGTTATTAAAGTTGAACACATACCAACCTGTAAAGCAACCTGCTCTACGAGATCATCGTAATTGGGGGTAGAATTCCCTGTTCCATAAGGTTTAAATGTGTACCGAACAGTATAAGGAAGCAATTTCACTGCAGCATCAAACACATCGATACAAAATCCTTTCACCGGCTTGCTACCATTCACTGTTACAAATTCTTTGTAGCCTGTCTTTCTAGGCACACCAATCACAAGTGGCTTTTCATGAACCCAACCCCTTGGTATTGTTTTGCTTTCACCGGGCCATATAATATCAGACAGTTTTGGCTTTGTAAGATATCGACCATCTCTGATGGCAGCTGTATTTTCTGGAGGGGTTACAGACAAGCCTGTTCGATTTGACCAGTAACCAATGCTGCGGACGCGTGTACCGGCTACACTGATAATGTCAAATGTAGAGCCCATCAAGTCTCTGTTTTTGTCTAACTGAACACGACCTGTAATGCCGTTGAAACTACTTCGTAATATTATTTTTCGTAACTGTGCTCCTCCTTTAAAGACCTTCAGTTTTGCTAGTTCTAACTTGCTTCCACTAGCACTTGACAGAGTATATTGTTCTGCAAAAGAGATCTTTCCTCCTTGGTTCAAGTAGGCATTGAGAGAATGAGCAATCATCAAGATACTGTCATAGGCATACAAACCAAATGCATTCAAAGAGACATTAACCATGTTGGCTGTTTGTAAATTTTTCCATCTTTGTCTCAACACATGCTGCTGTCCTGAATTTGGAGTATGTGGACGCAGGCTAATTAACCCTTGAAGCGACTCCATGTTGTCAACTTCAAGTAGACCAGAATCTAAAACAGAAGATAGCCAATCTGTGGCTATCCAGACATAACCAGTGCTCAACATTCCAATGTTCTTAGCTTCAGAAATAAGTTTAAGACCAGCATCAGAATACATATGGACTACAAAAATTCGTGTATCCATTGAAGTCAAGCTTGCCAAGACATTACCCATCTCGCTTCGGCCAACTCCAGGAGTCATAGCTGCCTTGTTGGAAATCTTGGCTCCCACACTTGCCAGAGCATCCCCCAATGCAGAAATTCCATTTCTCCCATAGTCATCATCTATATACACAGCAACAACTTCTTTCCAACCGTAGGCAGACACAAAATCTGCAATTGCTGCCATCTGAGAAACATCGCTGTGGGTCATACGGATGAAGTAAGGGTATTCATATGATGTCAAAGTTGGATCAGTGGCAGCAAATGACAACAGCGGTATTTGAAGTTCATTTGCTATATGAGATACAGCATGACCAAGGACGGAGAACTGCGGTCCTACTATTGCCACCACGTCTTTTTCCATTAATTCCAAAGCTGCATGAAGACCAACCATTGCATGAAAGCATTAGAAAGTATGTCTTTTCAACTGTGCACTAAGTAAGATTATATTAAACTCTACCTGAAAGCTCTAAATTGGCATACACGTAAAGAGCTTCCCAAGTTCAGTAAATTTGATTCACTGAGAGGATAAAAGTCAGTTGCAGCAGCTGCATAAGTTGCGGAGAACATCTGTAACTGTACCTCACTAAATTCATAGGAATAACTGGTACAGTTTCAACAGCAGTTATTCTGCTGAAAATTTGATATCATCCTTTCAACTATAATGAATGTTGGAAGTTTACTGTCTTTTCAATTATCATTTCCCTGGTTGATATTTGGGAGATATTATAGTTGGCGCACTGATGACAAAAATGATATTTACTTGCAAATCAAGAAATTAGATAATTTTACTGTAGAGAGGTTTGAATAGTCTTGATTCTAGTTCACAAGGATTCCTGATTAAAATGTCTTATTGTCTTTGTGAAAATCTTTTTAGATACACCGTGTTATATAATAAAAAAAACTTTAAATCAGAACCTGATAGCAACACATAAGGTTAACACAAGGGAGATGTGTCTTTAAAAAAAATTAAAGGCAATAATAGATGGATATTATAAATTATTTTGAGACTTTGGTAGGAAAATTAATCTTTAATAATTGTTTTTTATTTTTTGGTTCATTAAATAGCCTACATTACATTACATGAAATATCACGAGTAAAATTATGTATTACTAAAATTTTGAGGTTGTATTTTAATAATGATAAATTTTTTAATGACAATATTAAATTGATTTTATGAGTGGGACAAGTTTACCCTAACATATATAATTTCTTCTATAAGGTACATTATATATATATGTATATATATACTAAATAAAATATTTTTTAAATTATTGAAAATAAAAAATTTAGTTTTCTACATCTCAATAAGGGAGGTGTTCATATAGAGTTGAAATATTATATTTAGAAAATTATTTATAACAAAATAAATATTTAATCATAAATAAAATATTTCAATATTAACTACACCTCCCTTTCCCTCGCCTCTGGACACACACACATAAGAGGGCTTTCACAAGATAATGATGGCCTCAAAAGTGGCAATGGAGCCATCATGAATAAATACACATTCTTAAAAATGCAGACGAGTTACTAATCCTTTATCCTTGGTGCTCTTGAAACTGCCATGCATGCTCACTTGCTTGGATTTTTCATGAACATGCACATATTTTCAAAAGTGCATGCTTTCAAGAATGCATGTGCATTTTCAAAAGTATGTACATGCCTTTAAAAGCATGTGTAGTTTCCTAAAAGTGTGTGCATGATATTATGCCTATAACCTCTAAGGGGGAGGGAGAAACACGGGGGCTATTGTGAAGGAGGGAGAGAGGAAGACAAAGGAAGGAGAGAGGTGTAGATGGATAGAGAGAGAGTGAATGAAAGATAGGTAGAGAGTGAGTGGGAGAGAGAGGGAGGGAGGAAGAGATAGAAGTAAAGAGGGAAAGAGGGGGATAGGGAGGAAGGGAAAGAGGGGAAGAGTGGGTGTGAGAGACAGAGAGAGAGAGGGAGAGAGAGGGAGACGAAGAGAGATTGACACTAGTGGGAAATAGAGGGGAGAGAGAGAGAGAAGGAGAGGGAGGGAGAGACAAAGTGAGAGAGAGGAAGGGGGGAAGGGAGGCACACACACACAAGCAGTTAGGAGGAAGGGAGGGAGGCCCGACTAAGAGTGAAAGAGAGCAAGGGAGAGATAGGAAGGTTTTGAGAGAAGGGGAGAGAGGAGGGAGAAGGAAGAGAGGGAGCGAAGGTGAGAAGGGAATATGGGGAGAGAGAGAGAGAGTGTGTGTGAAGTAAAGGAATAGGTCGCAAGGTGGATAGAAGGGTAGAGGTGAGAAAGGGAGGAGTGGTAAAGAGGGGACGAGGCTAATAGAGAGTTGAAGAGGGTAAGAGGGGGGATAGTGGGGAAGGGAGAGTGGTAGAGCGGGGGAGAGAGAAAGATGGAGAGAAGGGGAGAGAGTGGGGGAGAGAGAAAGATGGAGAGAAGGGGGGAGAGTGAGTGAGCATGTGAGAAAAAGAGTGTGGTGGGAGATAGAGGGGGAGAGAGGGAGGGAGGGTGAGAGAGAGATAAGGAGGGAGGGAGGGATAGAGTGAGCGAGAGGAAGGGGGAAGAGTTGGGGAGGGGGGGAGCGCACAAGGGAGTAAAGCAAAAAAGGGTGTGCACACACATACACACACTCACACACACACACATAGAGAGAGGGTTGAATAGAGAGGCAGAGGGAGGGAAGAGGAGAGAAAGGGAGAGAGTGAGGGAGTGTACATAAGTGAGAGATTGTGGAGGAATTTTTAGAGAGAATGGGAGAGAGAGTGATAGATACAAAGCTTTGGGGGGGTTGTTGTGAAAGAGGGACTGGGGAGGGAGAGAGGGATAGAGAAAGAGAGGAAAGGGGAGAGAAGAAGTTGGAGAGAGAAGGGGAGCAAGGTGGGGAAGAGAGAGAGAGAGAGAGGTGGGGAGAGAGTGAGAGAGAGAGAGATGAAGAAAGAGGAGGGGAAAGGGGGCAGAGTGAATTATAGAGAAGGGGGGAGGGAGAGGAGGAGACAGAGAATGAGAGAGAGAGAAAAGGGGGGTCAGGAGAGTGAGACAAGGAAGGAGGGAAAGGTAGAGGCAATGAGTGAGAGGGTATATTGAGAGAGGTAGGAAGAGAGAAAGGTGAAGAAGGAAAGAGAGGAGATAGTGGGGAAGGGAAAGAGTAGGAGAGTGGGGGAGAGGGGTAGAGTGGGAGAGAGAGAGAGGAAGAGGGAGAGAGGGAAAGACAATAAGTAAGCATGTAGTACAGATAGGGGGGAGAGTGATGGGAAATGGAGGGGAGTAGAGTAGGGGAGAGAGGCAATGAGAGTGAGAGAGAGGAAGGGAGGGATAAAGTGAGAGGGAGGGAAGAGAGAGAGGGAGTGAAATAATGAAGGGAAAATTGACATAGAGAGAGAGTGAGAGAGTGAACGGGAAAAGAGAGAGGGAGTAAGATAGAGAGGTAAAGAGGGAAAGAGAGGGTATATTGGGGAAGGGAGAGAGAGGAAGAGTGGAGGAGAGGGGAAAAGTGGGGGAGAGAGAGCGATGGTAATAAAGAGAGATAGAGAGGGTGAGATAGAGAGAGGTAAAGAGAGAGTAGTGAGAGAGGGGAGGATAGAGAAAGAGGGGGAAAGGGGGATGGGGTTGGGTCATAGGGATGGAAGGAGTGGGGAAGAGATATAGTCAAGGGGAGGATTATTGTGGGGGGGGAGGGGCAGAGAGAGAGAGAGAACATGGGGTGGGGGGGAGAGAGAGAGAGAGAGAGAACATGGGGTGGCGGGGAGAGAGAGAGAGAGAGAGAGAGCATGAGAGGGAGAGTGAGATATAGAGAGAGAGTGTGTGAGAGAACGAGGAGGAAGTGAATGTAGAGTCTCTCCCTCTCTCTCCACATCTCTGCATCTCTCTCTCTTCTTTCCTCTCTCTCACCATCCTCCGATTTTGTATCTATGTACCTCCCTCTCTCCTTATCTCTCACTCTCCTGTGCCTCCCTCTCCCCTTCTCTATCACTTTCCCTCATTCCCACCCCTTATCTCAATATCTACCCCCCGTTGCCCCCCATCACTCTCTATATCTCATTCTTCCTCTCTCTTTCCCTTCTCTCTCTCCCTTCATCCCTCACTCTCTCCTTCACAACAACCCCCATCCTACTTTATCTCTGTGTCCCTCACTCACCCTTCTCTCCTTCTCTCTCTCCCCCTCCAACTCTATGTTTATCTCCCACCCTCTCTCCTTCTCGGTCTCTTTGTATCACCTCTCTCTCTCTCTCTCTCTCTCTCTCTCTCTCGATATATATATATATATATATATATATATATATATCACTCCCTCTTCCTCTCACTCTCCATCTGCCTCTATCCCTCTCATCCACTTCTCTCCCTCCCTCTCTCTCTTTCCTTGTCTATCTCCTTCCCCCCTCTCCCTCTCCATCTCCATCTCTCTCTCCCGCCTCCATCTTTATCTCTATGTCCCTCCCTCTCTCCTTCTCTTTCCCCTCACTCCCTCACTCTCTTTATCTATCTCACTGACCTCTAGTTGTGTCTCTATCCCCCTCATTCCCTCCTCTCATTCTCCCCCCCCCCTGCCCCCACCATTCTCTCTCTCTCTCACTATTATTCTCTCTTCCCCCTCTCCTCTCTCTCTGACCTCCAGCTTTGTCTCTATCTCCCTCACTCTCTCCTCCTCTCATTGTCTTCCCTCCAATCTCTCTATCTAGCACTCTTCCTCTCTCTTCCCACTCTCCTCTCTCTTCCCACTCTCCTCTCTCCCTCCCTCTATTTCTCCCTCACTCTCTCCTTCACAACAACCCTCATCAAACTCTCTATCTCTTTTCTTCCCTTTCTCTATCCCCCCTCCACCTTCATCTTTATCTCCCTCTCTCTCTCTCCCCCTCTCCCTTACTATCTCTCTCTCTCTCTCTTTGTCCCTCTCTTATTCCCTCTTCCCCCTTCACTCCCCTCTCTCTCCTCCCATCTCTCTCTCTCTCCAGTGCAATCTCTATATCCATTCATCTATCCCTCCCTCCCTAACTACCCCCGCCCCCGCTCTCACCCCCATCCTCTCTTTTTCTATCCCTCCCTTGTTCCCTCAATCCCTCCTTCACAACAACCCCCTTTCAACTCTTCTCTCTCTCCCTCTCTCCCTAATGTCCCCTTCTCTCTCTCCCTCTCTCCCTAATGTCCCCTTCTCTCTCTCTTATTCCCCCTCTCCATCTATCTACTGCTCCCCCCCCCTCTCACTCCCTCACTGTTTGTCTCTTCCCCCTCCAGCTCTGTCTCTATCTCCCTCTCTCTCTCTCTCTCCCCCCCATCTTCCCTCATCCTCTAGTTTTGTATTGCTTCATCCCTTCTCAATCCCTCATTCACAACAACCCTCCTCCAGTTTTCTCTCTATGGTTCCTTTAGCTCTATCTCTATATCCCTCCCTCTATCATTCTCTCTTTCTCTCCTGCACCCTCTTCCCACCTCTCCTTCTCCTCCCCCCGTGATTTCGTTATCTGTTACTTTTCCTCTCTCTTCCACATCTTTGCTCTCCCTCTTTCTCTTTCTCTCACCCCTTGACATTCACTCACTCACACACACTCTCTCTCTGTATCCCTCCCTCAGTCCCTCAATTCCTCCTTTACAACAATCCCCCTCCAACTTTTTCTCACTCTTCCTCCCTATGTCTCTCACAACCCTCTCTTTTCCACCCCTCACTCTCCTTCTCTCTCCCTGCCCCACACTATTTCCCTATCTCTCTCACTTTTCAAATCTCACTCACTCACTCTTTCCCCCTCTTTCCCCCCGCTCACTCATTCGTCCTCATCCCCCCCTCTCCCCTCTCTCTCATTGTTTCTCACTTTATCTCCCTTGGCCCTTTATCCCTCCCTCTCTCCCTCTCCCCCCAACCCTACCTCAACCATTTCCCATGTGTTAAAATTCCTAGTTGTAGGAACATGTGGATGTTCCTAGCACCACGAATATGCTCACTCCTCTTTCCCTTGCACTCTCTCTCTCTCTCTCTCTCACACACACACACACACTCTCCCCCCCTCCTCTCTCTTCCTTGGTCCCTCATTCACAACTACCCCCCTCCAAATCTATCTCTCTCTTCTTGCATACGTCTCTCACAACTCTCTCTCTTCCCCCAATTCTCCCTCTCGCTCCATTCCCCACCCTCTTTCCCTATCTCTCTCACTTTTGACTCTCACTCACACTCTCTCTCCCCTTCTTTGTTGGTCACTCACCAACTCATTTTGCACCTCCCGCTCCCCCATCCCCCACTCTCTCTATTCTCTCTTTATCTCTCTTAGCCCCCTCTATCTATCCCTATCCCCAACCTCACCCCAACCATTTCCCATGTGTTAAAGTTCTTGGCTATAAGAACATGTGGACAATCTTAGTGACAGGAACAGGCACATGTCACTAGCACTAGGAATGTGTATACATTCCTAGTGTTAAAAATGTGCATCATTCCTAGTGCCAAAAATGTACATCATTCCTAGTGTTAGGAATCATTCCTAGTGTTAGGAATGTGTGCACATTTTCAGGAGTAGGAATGTGCACACAATTTTTTGAATTTTTTGGCAAGAAGCTTACATATGTGATGAGTTGGTTGCTCCAAATATAAGTTTGGTTCCAAATACATGAAATCATCAATTTAAAAAGAAAACATATATCTATCTCTATTTTTGAAGTTATTTTTCTATACGTTAGATAAATCTATTGCCTATGAAAATAGATTAACATAATATTCAAAAAAAATTAATAGTATCTAGTACTTTTTGTATATTTTTCTGTTGACATATGTTAACATCTTAAAATACATTCTTCTTTTATTTCCATTATAACTCTTTTTGGCCTTAACCATTTAGAAAAACAAATATATGATGTACTATAGGACATTAAGACCTACAATCCAAAGAAGAAAAAATAATTTTGATAATGTTAAGACCCTTTTAGGTTGCACTAATGAAAAAATTTGTAATTTCAAGGATATAATGACTTTTATAATTTAAAAAATATATAAAATTAAAATTATAAATGTCGAGAAAATAGTCATGGACATGAACAATTTGTTCTCTACAACTCTTTGAATTGTTGTAACATGATTCCATCATTTATGTACTTAAAGGTTGCACTAACATACCACTGTTAAGAAAACTCAAAATTTATATAGCTAAACAAAATTTCTATAAATAAAAATTATAAATTCATTTGATCTTTTAACATCATCTTCAAATTCATTGTATAAGTACTTCTAATGATCCCTCCAAGTTATAAGATAATTGTTTTTCCAAAATTGCATTGTCACTAATGAATCATGAGAGACCATCATTAATTTGTACCCACCCTTACAAAAAATAAATAAATAAATAAATCTTATAATAAAAACATTTAAATAACAAATTATTTACTACGAAAAATTTATATAATTCTTTCATATATAAATTTATTTTTAAATTTTAATACTAAATTAAATACATGTAAAAAGGGTACATTTCTCAAATCTAGCATGGAGGATAGATAGACAAACCGTCAGACTCAATTGGCCATATAAATTATCATAGATGCATCAGATTTATAGATTTGTGCTCGAAGTTGAAGAACTTTACAAATCCATACATCTAATGGCTGGTCAATGTCCACTTTTAAAACATTTAAATAATAAATTATTCACTAATAAAAAATTATATAATTCTTTCATATATATAAATTTATTTTAAATTTTAATACTAAATTAAATACATGCAAAAAGGGTACATTTCTCAAATCTAACATGGAGGATAGATAGACAAATCGTCAGACTCAATTGGCCATAAAAATTATCATGGATGCATCAGATTTATAGATTTGTGCTCGAAGTTGAAGAACTTTACAAATCCATACATCTAATGGCTGGTCAATGTCCACTTTTTGGCCCAGAAATGATTATAGCTGACAAAAGTTTTATAATGGAAACATAATTGATGAAGAACATAAGATTCCACATGCTCTTATGAGTACATAAGAACGTAGACAGGGGACTCTTTCGAGATAGCATTGAGAACAAACGGATAAACCATCCGACTCAATTGACCACATAAATTATCACAGATTCATCAAACAAAACTATTCTTATTCCTCATTAAGAATGAGGAAACATTTGCTTGAATCATATTCAAATATCAGAACTATCCAAGATCGAGCCTAGAAGACCAAAATCTATTCCAAAAATCAAAACAGAAAAACCCTCAAGGGACAGGGTCTATTCCAAAAATCAAAACAGGGCAGCGAGGCAGGGAGGCACAGATGCATCATCTTTATAGATTTGTATTAGGAAGTAGAGGAACTTTAAAGAAGTGTATTCTATATTTTATTTTTTTAGATTTTTTTAACGTATTATAGTATTTTTTATTTAAAATTTGATAAAATAGCTTAGAATTATAAATTTAAATTGTATAATTTATAAAATTTAAATGTTTTAATTTAATATTTAATCTAATCTATTTATATAATTAAAAATTCATTTTAAACCATCAAAAATCAAAATCTCACCACAATTATATATCTCAATGGTAAAGCCTAAAAAATTCAAAACTTAGTTAAACAACATCTTTTACATATCCATATATCCAAGGTTTACACACAGGGCAGTCTGTCAATGTCGCAGAAATATCATAACTCCCAAAAGTTTTCTAGTGGCAGCATAATATATTAGGACCTAGGATTCCACATGCTCTTGTCAATTGATTTAAATTCCTTAAACACTATCAATCTCAAGGTTTACACACAGGGCCGTCCGTCAATGTCGCAGAAATGATCATAACTCCCAAAAGTTTTCGAGTGGCAGTATAATATATTAGGAACCTAGGATTCCACATGCTCTTATCAATTGATTTAAATTCCTTAAACGCTATCAATCTCAAGGTGTACACACAGGGCTGTCCGTCAATGTCGCAGAATGATCATAACTCCCAAAAAATTTCTAGTGGCAGCATAATATATTAGGAACCTAGGATTCCACACGCTCTTATCAGTTGATTTAAATTCCTTAAACATTATCAATATCTCTCGACTGGATTCTTCAGTACTAACTGGAGTTGCATGTTACACAATGGAAAATCTTGTGTTCTTATATTCAAAAACCTAAGCATTAGGTTAGGGGCATATGACTATTCTCTTTATTCTCATTTTCTTGTGCAAAGCTTACGGCTCTCTTAAAGCTCATGTTCACGTTATCCAGGGCATTTTATATGTTTTTTCTTCCTTCTTCTGCATAAATCTCCATATTAACAAATGTTGCAGTTAGGGGCTCAACTGTCTTGGAAAATCTCGAAAATGTATTAACACATCTCCTTTTCATTTATAGAGTTTCAAATTTGTAATTCCTGACTTTATTTTCCAGGTTCTACTGTCCTGAAGAGGATTTGCAGACCATGGAAGGCAGGCTACTCATGTAAGGATTAATCCATTTGGTCAACTCCCTGTGTTAAACTCAGGGTAATTGGGTGGCAGGCTCTTCTTCGAAGTCCTGGTTAACAAACATAGATAGGATGGATCTGCCCTGACTGATGGTGGTATCTAGCACGGCAAGAAAGAAAATATTAGAAACATATTTTGGGATTGCAAAATTCACCAGACCACATTGCTCCTATACAGGGAAGTGGGTTCGTGATATTTTCTATGGGCCCGGATATTGGGGGCAGCTCTTAAGGTGAGCCTTAGCTCTGTAAGAAATTGGCGTGATGGCTCTGGCGTGTCCTCTGGATACCGACTCTATCTATCTGTGAAAAATGAGATGTAAAGCTACTTTTAAGGGTTCTAAAAAGGATTTCAATAGAATGGGTTTCCATGGTTTTTTTACATGAATAAGCAACTCAAATTTGGGTTTCCATGGTTGTTTACATGAAAAGCAACTCAAATTTGTTTTAGGCGCCTTTAATAATACATTCTCCTATAATACAGGAGCCCAGTCGGATAAGCTTTCCTAGCTTTCCTTCCTCTGTGTGATGTGGAAATTCAGTGTTTTGAGGACCTGCGTTTGTACTCTGTATTGATGTCACAACAATATAAGACCAGAGCAGACATAAATTAAAAAAAATAAAAAAAAATCAGCTTAAAGTTTTCATTTTAAAGTTTTCATTATTGTTTATGATGGAGTATGCCTTGAAACTATTTTTTTGTTTGGTTAAGAATTCATTTCCTTTTCAAGTAAGAAAACAGGTTAACTCTTCTAGACCCAAATGCATTTAGCAAGAACGTTTGCTTGCCCCTTATGAGGTAATTACAAGTGGTGTAGTTTTCCTTAAATAACAGGTTAACCCCTCAAGACCCAAATGCATTTAGCAAGAAAGTTTGCCGCCCTTTATGAGCTAATTACAAGTGGTGTAGTTTGTTTGGTTAAGAATTCATTCTCTTTCCAAGTGAGAAAACAGGTTAACCCCTCAAGGCTCAAATGCATTTAGCAAAAACATTTCCACGGCCCTTATTAGGTAATTACAGGTGGTGGAGTTTTTCTTAAATAACAGTGATGAGTGGAATTTTTCTTAAATAACAGTGATGAATAAACTTGAATTTGCCAAAACCAATCAATAATAATTGTTCCTATCAATTTAACATGTATGATATATATAATTTAAATGAAAACTCAGTAACCGAAGCCAATGATCTCTCTCACACATGATTATTCAAGAAAACAATTCAGCAACTACACTGTCCACAACCTCTACTTTTGGCATTGTTAAAAAAAATTCAGATTCGAAAAACAGATGTTAGCTAGTGTTGTATGAGACTTTACTCACGAAGAAGTTTCATAATTGGATTTTTCTTTTTTTTAATATTTTATTTAATGCCTCAATTGGCCTACTTTCTCCTATTCTCGTTTACCCAGTAATACCGTTCTATCTTGAGGATTTCATTGTTACTGGAAATCACTTCGCTATTAATAAATTCTAGAAGTGGATTTGCTTTTACCTGTTCTGTTTTTCTTTATTCTGATTAATTTATCCCTATGAGGTCTCTTGGATGGAGATTCACAATGTTGGTACTTAACCAGGAATAATTTCGCGCCATACTGAGAACCCGAAGGATGTTAAGAAACCGGAGGACCAGTTTGTAAAAATTGTAAAGGTCAGAGTTACCGTATCGTTATAGATCCAGCCCCATCACTCATATGGTTCTCAAATCTTTTAGGATTCATTTCCAAAATGCTTTCTATGTGTATATCTTATCCTCTTAGGATCTATTTCCGGAATGTTTTCTGTTTCAAAACCCTAATTTTACGAATCCCCAAATACTAAAATTTCGAGAACAGCTTGTGCCCAGCTCTCAAAAACTCAAACTCCTGGTCAGTTTAGCGAACGTAAATTTTTGAAATGGTACATCTCACATCTTGCCTAGTATATTGATATTATTTTACCATTCATTCAGAAATAAGAAGAAGAGGAATCCAAAGTTCTCAACAGAAAACTAAGCTTTCGTGTAAATATAAAGTTTAGTTGTGAACCTCTTTCACAGTGGGAAGGCATTGCGGCTAGAATCGACCATAGATAAGAAGCGCCGGAATCCAAAGTTATCAAATGAAAACTAGCTTTTGTGTAGATACAAAGTAAAGTTTAGTTGTGAACCTTCCACAGTTCCGACGAAGGCATTGCAGCTAGAATCCACTGTAGTAAGCACCAGTTTTGTCCCGTTTAACAAATTCTCGTTGCTGTTCACATCATTCACCGCCAATTCTATAGCCGTCTTTGCCACTCTTCCAATTGTAGAATTAAATGCAAAAAGAGCACCGACTTTCACAAAAGCAGGCCTTCTATTCCCAACATCCCTGACATTTGCATCAGCATCTGTGCAATAACTCGGACTTAATACAGAGAATGCTACAAACAAAAGGACTAAATAATCCTGGGAACGCGGGAAGAGGCGCATGTTAAAATATCCTGTTCAACGTTCTCGACATAAAATACAAAGATTATACAGCATACAAAGATTATACAGCATAAATATGAATGACAAATTCAAGTGTTTTGATATCATATCATCCAGTAAGAACGATAGAAGCAGAATGAGGGAAAGATCGCATCAACACAGTTGTGGACCAAAGAGATTGAAACGACATTCAAGTCCAAAATAGTACCTGTATACAGTGAAATCAAAGCTTAGAAATACGGCGGCTTTGAGGTTGAAAGGACACCTTTAAGCCTTTTATTCAAAATAAATTCCTACCGGGGTTGAAACCGCTGGATTCAAAAATAAATTTAAAACGTCGATTCAACGGAACAAAAAGTTTCTCGGTAGACAAGAATTTAAGGCGAATTTAAAGCTTAAATATCGACTCAGCTTAAAAAGTTCTACAGTGTCAGAATCAAGCATTGCAAACGTGTTCCGGATGAAACATATTGAAAAGATCGGTCTAGATACCGAAATATTTAAGTTCAAACGGGGAGTGCTTAAAAAATAACGGGAAATGTATGTTTTGCAAGCTCGGCTTCTTGCATTCTCCACCGAAATAAAGTCCGATTGCTCGAAAAAAGAAGTTAAAATTTGCAGGATAACAAGCCATCGACCAAAATGTCGAAATCGATACTTTCATCCGGCCTAATTACTGATCCTTTGATCCTTTTATGCGTAAATTTGGTCGTTGTTAAAGAATAATTTAATTGCACATTTTTCTGGTCACCTCCTCGCCAGAGTCGAGCAAACAGACAAAATTTAATGATTCAGACTGATTTCCGAAGTTGAGGGTCAGTCCAGAATTGTACAAAATGTTCTGCTACCGACGTCTGGCATTATGTCCGCTTTTGAGGTCCCCGGTCTACGAATGAAAAAAACGAAATCGGCGTGGGATCGGCGGATTCACTCTCCATTGCCTTTCCACAACATTTTTGGTCCGAAACACGGAGTTGTTCATTCTTGAAAATTGTCATCTCCATTGGTTTCAATGTTTCATACTTATGGTCCTTCTCCTTTCTGTATCTTTTTTTGATCTCTCAAATATGGGTGATCTTATATGATATTTTCCATTTCTATTGCATGTTTTTAGTAGGATGTTGAAGATATTTTTGCTAAATTCATACTTATTTGAGATTTTGTCAGTCTTTTGGCACAGGTATATACATGATGTGTAACTTTCTGTCATTATTTATACAGGACCAGTATAATATAATCTCGCTTTTTCCTTCCTGAAAATTTTCTGCAAATTGTAATTTTGTGCACTACAGTTATAGTGAAATTGGTTTACAGATATATTCAAATGATGAAAATCACGATCTTAAAGAAAAAATTTAGAAATTTAAACAAACTGAATTTGTGACATTTTAAAGAAATCGTAGACAAAATTATATATTATTAAATTTTAGAAAAATGTGTATATTTGGAATCAATTTACAGTAATCCTACCTGCCCACCAACCCACCAGTGTACTTAAAAAGTTGATCTCCTGAAAGAAATTGCGAAGGTCACGATCCTACGCGCCTGAGAAAGCGTGAAGGTCACGATGCTACGCGGCAATGAAATAGAAATTCTTGGACAGCGATTTCCCATCTAAAAGGCCAAAGGCGAATCTCAAGGACGATATTGGCTTAAAAAGTCTAGGCATTTAATTGACCAGAGAAAGTGATTAAATTTTCTTTGGATTCTTTTTATTACAATATTAATAATTTATTTTGATATTTTTCTATGTTAAAGATTTATTTAAATATAAAATATGTATAATATTTAATTTAATTTATCTTAAAAATATTATTATAATAATTTATTTCTTCTCAATTTTAAACGATAAATAATTTAATTATTTATATTTTTTTATTATAATTATGTTTACTTTAATCTTAATAGATAATCAAAAACCAATAAAACCATGATCATTGATAAAGTTTTGGACCTAAGTCTTTTAGGTCACACATTTTGATTTGTTAATCAAAATAAGTGACCTTATTGAAAAAGACCATTGAAACTCAATGCACCTCCTTTTTAAAGTTTCTTTATATTTTATTTATTTATAAAATTTAAATTAACAAATTTAAATATTTATTATTATTTTTGTTTAATATGAGTTATTTTTATGATTTTATTGTTAAAAAGATTTTTTTTCGTGTATCAATAATTAGTAGGGGTGTAGCCCCGAGGGATAGCTCAAATGGTCGAGTTCCCGTTGCTAGTACTCTCCCGGTTTGGGAGGTCATGGGGTCAAATCTCCTCGACGCCCTCGGGGTTAGGCCTGATATGGCCGACCGGCAGATCCCTTCGGGTGGAGCTGCCCCGCTTCTCTATGTGGACGTAGCGGCCACTCCGGTGCCCGTGAACCACACTTAAAAAAAAAAAAAAAAAAAAAAATAAAAAAAAAAATTAGTAGGGGTGTTATTATTTGTTCCCTACCAAATTTAAACTTAATTTTTTTTAACTATTTGTAAATGACATTCTTCATAAATTTATTGGCATAAACTAATATTTTTAAAAGTTTCAAACTAAAAATATTTTAATTTATTTTTCTTAATAATTAAGAGCATGTGTTTCCTTTTAAGAGGTTGTAAGTTCAAAACCAGAGGGGTAGAGTATATGTATGCCTTCGTAGACTTAGCAGTGAAATCGTTGCCCTAGTAGGTCCCTTATCCCACAAACAAGGAGATCTCATACACCAAATTGGTGTCTAGCTTGGCTGTGACCTTAAAATTAGATAATAATAATAATAATAAATGACATTTCAAGTTTATTAGCATAAACTAATATCTTTAAAAATTTCAAACCAAAAACATTTTAAAACAAAACAAGCAAAATATTCAACACATAGAAAACATCTCATTGAACTATTCTGTTAAATTTCATAATAATATCCCTTATCCCACAAACAAGGGAGTCTCATACATTAATTTGGTGTCTATGGCTGTGACCTTAAAAGTGAATAATAATAATAATAAATGACATTTCAAATTTATTAGCATAAACTATATCTTTAAAAGTTTCAAACCAAAAACATTTTAAAACAAAACAAGCAAAATATTCAACACATTAAAAACATCTCACTGAACTATTCTCTTAAATTTCATAATAATGTTATTATTATATCCGCGAGTATATTGCCATCACTTTGGGTCAAAATGCTTTGACTCTTAATTAATTTGCAAATTTTTAAAAACTATTTCCAAAGTTTATTAAAGTTTTTGTATAATTAAATATTAAACTTATTTTTTTTAAATTGAAAATTATCTTTTAAATTTGAATTTGTAATTTTTTATTGGTGGATGACTAATTTTATGTTGCTTAAAATCAATTTTTAAAAATTAAAAATTGTTTTAAAAAAATGGAAGGTGTCCTATAAATTAATTATCAATTTTTTTTTTCTAAATTTATGGATTTTTTTTATAGTTAATAGTTTCTTTAAAAAAAAATATCATTACATTTCGGACTTTTACTAACCATGCAAACTAAAGCTACATATTACACTAATTTTCCCTCTCTGATTTTCTTCATATTTTTTCCTTGCTGCTTTTTATTATTAAATGGCACTAATTTTCCCTCTCTAATTTTCTTCATATTTTTCCATTGCTGATTTTTATTATTAAATGGACTTGGTTCAATTGTTTTCTTCAATAAACCTTACCTATATTATATATTTTCACAATTCAATTTTCAATCATGATGCAATAAAAAATAAAATTTAAGTCAACACTACAATAAACAAGGGCTACATAGTAGCTAATACTTGTCGGTTAGCTTAAATATAGCTTAACTAGCAATTGCACCAGATGTTGCAAAGGAAAAACCATAAGGAATAGATTCGAGAAGAATCGTGCTATAAAAATTAGAAAACAAAAAGGTCATTCAAAGCTAGAAGATAAAGAGAAATCACTTACATTATGCTAAATTTATAGATTCTATAACCTTTCCAACACAGATTGCCTCTCAGTATTCAAAGATTCTTTTTCAAGTTCCAATAGCAAATATTTGATCAAAAGTTGTATCAAATATTTGATACAGATTGCCTCTTTTTCAATATTGAGTTGACTCACCTAATAAAAAACTCACACTCTTTTACCACTTGCTCTTAAGGTGGATTGCCTCTTTTTCAATATTGAGTTGTCTCACCTAATCAAAAGCTCACACTCTTTTACCACTTTCTCTTAAGGTGGATTGCCTATTTTTCAATATTGAGTTGTCTCACCTAATCAAAAGCTCACACTCTTTTACCACTTGCTCTTAAGGTGATTGGATTGCTTGTCCTTGCTTAACTTCTTTTGGGCATTTGGACTGGTTTGTGATAGAAGAGGTTTATTCAAAGCTATTTTGCAAAATGACAAATTTAAAATTTAACATTGGATGAACTAGTTTAAAGCAGAGCTACGAAATAAATATATCAATAAAGCTAGTAACTGACATAGCAACTTTACACTGTTTGATAGGAGAGAAGTGGATGTTTTGTTGAGCATTGATTAAATAACAAAATATATTCACTATAACAATGACTTCTAATAAGATCTCCAACAATTTCCTTGCTTTCAGAAACATAGACAAATGCATTCCAACCCTCTCGAATAGGTTGATGAAGAACAACTCCTGGCTTCATTGTGAAATCCAAGAACATTGTTGTAGTTTGGGTGTATGCAAGGGACTTAATGCCCAAAGCTTCTCCAACTATAACAACTGCTCTAACACCATCTTTCTCAACCTTTGGTATGTCTTTACCTTCCAATTCTTGATATGCAGGTTCAATCCTATACAGAAAACCAATGCCTTGTAAGTCGGTAACTGAATTAGAAATAGAGAATCTTAAATAAATTATCTTGTTAGAAACAAAGGTACTTACATTTTGTCTTTTGATGAAATATTTACCAAAAGTTGCAAGCCAATCTGGACCCCTTTGCTTGCTGGAATTTCACAGTGGACTGTACCTCTTCCAGCTTTCATCCACTACACAACCCAATAAATTTTTACTTAGAACGTTATCACAAATTCCAATGACCTAGGTCTAATACTCAATGCTTAGATCAATCCTACAACTCCTCGCTTCATTATGAAATCCAAGAACATTGTTGGAGTTCCGGTGTATACACAAGACTTAATGCCCAAAGCTTCTCTAGTTATGACAACTGCTCTAACACCATCTTTCTCAACCTTTGGTATGTCTTCAGAGGCTTCTTCTGGGGCTGCATGTTGAGAGGTAATTTACTCTCCCTCTCAACCACCAAGTCTCTAACCTTTTCCTTTCTCCTCAAGGCTTTGCATGTATCTTGAATCTCAAGAGAATACGGGTTCTCGACCCGTGCAATAATATGTTTCACCTATCCCTTGGTGATGTGTCTAAGGAAAACCTTTCCCTTACTAAAATCCACATCATAGTCACGGTCTTCCAATACTGCGACTGAAACAAGATTCTTCTTTAGTCCTGGAACATACATCACATCTGTGATCTTGAGAGGGGAGCCAGACTCCCTCTGAAAGGTAACCGTACTGATCCCGGTAGCTCTATACCTCTCATCATCTCTAAATTCTATGCTCTGCTTGAGGTCTGTTGGACACCTAATCCTAAATGGGTTAGTGTGGAAGCTGAATAGACTAAGTAGTCCAAGAGACCTTGGGATGTGAAACCCAACAGTCACATGTTGTACTATAAATGTATATCTCTTGTTAATAAAACAAATGTACTCTCTTGATTATCTTTCATATTGTTCTTGCTGCCCATGTGTGTTTAACATGGTATCAGAGCGGCGTACTCCTGCCCTGCATAATTTCTTTGAACCATTTGTTTTATGAAAGTGTTGCATTTGAGTTATGAGCCTTAACTTGGTCGATTCGTGTATGGGTCAATTTCTGTGTTAAGAGTTGAAATGATGAATTTGCTAGTATTTAATTTGTTGGTTTATAAGAGAAGAATTGTAATGTATGCTCTTCAAACGTTAGCAAAAATTTGCTGTGTGTGCCTATGAGAGGAATTTTGGAATCGAAGTATGTTTTGTCTTCTTGGATGATGAGCGATATTTGTATTAAAAGATTGTAAGCTCTGCTCATATCGACTTTGTTTGCACATGTTGAGGAAAGGCATTTGAAGCTGGTTGAATTGCATGAAATGGGCAATCACAATTAAACTAAATGACAGTGTTGTTGAGGTTAATAAATCGATTTTTGTGCAATCGAATTTCATAACAGGAAGACAGGATTTGTTGGGTCGATTTTTGTTTGTGAGCATTATGCAGTGAATTCACACCTGGAGTTGCTTGGTAAAGTCGAGTGCTGAAGAATTACATTTGATAAAGTCATGAATTAAAGCAAATTAATTTGTTTTAGCACTGATTAATCAATGTGCAGAGGTTGATCTAGACGTAGAATTTGTTAGGATTATGTCTGTCCTGAATCGATGAAACAGTAATTGTTTAATGCAGATGTGCAGAGGGGAGTTTTCAAAAGTCGACTTGTGTTTCAGCTGAGATGTAGAAAATAGCCTTGGAGCCGCATTGGTGGTATCATGAGTATATTTGAAGGTTGCGCTGAAGGATGCAATTCTTGAAACTCTGTTGAGAACCATGGTGAATGTTGCCTAAAGTGAACGCTGTAATGGGAGCATGACTGTGTTTGATAAAATGTTTCAGTGAGTGTTTTTTATGGCCAATCATTGCAAAATTCGTTGGGAACTCTATTTTCTTGGAGCGATGTCAGTTATGACATAGTTTGGCTCGGATGGTTGCAGTCGAATGTTGGGCAGTGAAATGCAGAAATTCAAAGAGGCGCAGATTTTTGTTTGAGACTCCGTTTATTCTAAAATTGATTTGTTGAATATTAATGCTATTTTGCACGCAGGAAAAATCATAGCATCAAATCGATTTAATAGGCAGTTTCAATTAAAATTGCAGAAACCAGAGTTTTCAGTGAAAGAACTGAATTAGGAGATGCGTAAGGAAGTTTTAAGTGGAATTGGTGTTGGCACGTTGGATTAGACAGCAATGTGGGCTCGATTTGTCATCGTGGAAGAGCGATTGAAGGATTGAAGAGGAGCTGAATTCAATTCCTATGGTGAAGACTGCGTTTAAGTTTGAGTCTGCAGAGGTATTGTGCGTTGAAGGGCGTTCAACAAGTATAAAAACCAACGTTAAAACAGTGGCAGCACCCTGTTGAGACTAGTGTGTGTGCAACGTTCATAGTTGCTGGCACATAAGGCGTTAATCAAGCTTGATTGAAGTAAAGGCGCACTTGAATTCGCAGAGGCATTCATGAGTGTAACCCCTGCATACGTGGGTTGAATGGTGCGTTACATTGCCCATTGGTATCAGAACCGTTTGAATGGTGGATTGAATGGTGCGTTACGCTGCCCATTGGTAACAGAGCCGTATGATGAACACCCAGAAGAACGTTTTGGTGTCAGAACTGTTTGATGAACACCCAGCTCCCATTGTTTGATGAATGCTTGGTATTTCCTACTGTTACGCTGCTCCTGGTATGCGGTATTGAATCATATTAACGTTGTCCCATATTAACGTTGCGTTTCAGTTGAATGCGGTTGAATAATAACATTTGAATGGTATCTCTGCGTGGGAGACAGCTCCTGGTATCGACATTTATATGGTTTCAGTTGAATGCGTTATTGAATGGTATTTGAATGCATTATTGAATGGTATTAACGCTGTGGTATTGAATGGTATTGAATACGTTGTGGTATTGAATGGTATTGAATACGCTGTGGAAGCTACACGACCCTTATCTTCTTAAGCAAGCAGAGACACCATTATATACAAGGCCTCCCCTTACACGATTTCAACAACTCAGAATATGCCATTCCTATCGATATACGCATTCCACATAGTCAGAGTTTTTGCAGCCACCTGATTGACGTCCACCAGGTCAATTGCTCTATGTTTAATACCCAAATTTTGGGATTTTCTTTTATTTTGTTCATCAATTGCGCTGTGTTTAGTACCCATTTGGGAACTTTGGGACTTCTCTTTGATTCCATATATTGTCTACTGTGAAAACATTCCTCTCTGTGACGATAGATATAAGTTTTTTCTTCCTGTACTCTCAGGCGTGTGCGAAATTGTCGTCTGAGTTTTAACATCTCGAGGGTTTGCAATTTTCTGTGCCCCTTGTATCGCTGGTAGAAAAGGGCTCTGCCGGCGTTATTGTCTACAGTTATATATCCAGAATATTGGGCAAAGTTCGCATCTGAGGGCTGACCAGGGAGTTCAGTGATTCTGTCCTTGGCCTGCTCATTTCTCCATTCAATTTCGTTATTCTTCTTCCATGTGGCTGTGGATTGCAACGTCAAAAGCAGAACCAGAACCAATCCCAAATAAACTTCGCATCTGCTCATCGAAATTTTTTATATTGAGGGAATCTTTCCAACCAGTTGAGCAAGAAGGTGTGTGAATCTTCAGCAGTTCGTTTGTCTCCTGACTTGGATATATCTGAAGAAGTGTTGGTGTAGGTACTTCAAATAATTATTTTATTAATTTCGATACTTGCATTCGAAAGGAAGATAATCCACAAGGGTATTGCCTTTTGATAGCCATCATTTCTGCTTTGAAAGTGATTATGTTGGGGGATTTTTGGGAATGACAGAGTTCAATGTTCATAAGAATTGGGGACTGTTTATATTCTTTAAAGTTGCAGCAATTTGGCATTATTTAGGAGTTCAGTGGAAATTGTTTCAAGCCAAGACTATCCTTTGTAGATCAAATTGGTGTTGTTTTTAATAAAGGTTGTTCATATCAGAGATTGTTATTAAACTAGATTGAAGTTGTTGCCAGGACAAGTTCCCTTGGATTCAAGGGTGGTACAGGAAAATATCTTTTTGAGGCATAAATTGCTTGTAGCTTTGTTGGTAGTTAAATTCTCAGGTGAATTGAAGAAAATTCATTTTTGAATGAGGAGTCTGTTTTCCGGATATCACCATTCTTTGTGTGTTGAATCTATTGCAAGCTGATTGATTTGAAGTTGTTGCCATAAGTTTATATAAAAGAGTGGTGTCCATCTTTTCCTCATTGTTTTACTATTTTTTGAGGTTAAAAATGGCTCCAATTGGTGCAATATTAGAGTTAGTGGACAATCTAATACTCTCTACTATGGATAATACAGTCAAAATCAGCATAGGATCTCTCTTAGAAATTCAAACATGTCTACAATATGCACAAGAAAAGATTGATTTTTTGCAGCTTGAATCACAGCTACAGCAAGAAGAGCTACATCAAAATAGACATCATTCTGAATCTGTTTTTGTTCAGAACATTGAGACAACCACCCATCAGCAGCAAGTTAATAATGTTACCATTCATTCAAATAAAGCAGCAGTTGTACATGCAGATGCAGAAACTCAGTCTACACTTCCCAAGCCCATCATCAGACCTTGGGAACAACTTGTCCACAACAAGCACAGAACTGGTCTTGGATATGACAAGGACTTGTCCTTTCATATTCCAGACTATGCCAAGCCCATTCAGTTTCAGAGTGCTCGATTCATTCATGACAGTTCACCTGATCCTCATGACAGTTTAGCTTCAGCTGTTCCAGACTCTGCCCCTCTTCCACAGCAACAACAACAACAACAGATTGTGAAATGCCAACACTGTGACTGAGTTGGCCATTTGAAAGATCATTGTTTTGATCTTCATCCATGTAAGCACTGTCATAAAACTAGCCATTCTTCACACAGATGCTTTAGCAACAAACACCCTGCAAGAACAAAGATTCATCTTGGATGGATCGCTTCTTGGCAATGGGCATCAACAGCCAAGAAGATATTCAAATCACATGTCAGAACTTGTTCCAGAGTATTGAACAGTCTTGCAGTTGAGTTTTCTCCATCATCTCACCTTGTATCTGACAGGGGGGGAAATGATGGTCATCTACAAGCTTCAAAGTCACATCAAGCGAACTTGAGCCACAACCTGCCACACCAGTTTCAGAGTTGTAGCCAGAAACAAAGATGCCCGTGAACATAACTTCAGTTGGCAATCTGGGACACTTCCTCTAACAGAATACTTCAGCTTCTTGCCAGTGTCGGAAGAATTCCAGGAACAAAATTGAGAACACTTCCTCTAGCAGAAGACTCCAGCTTCTTGCCAGTTTTGGAAGAGTTCCAGGAATTGCATTAAGCATTCCAGAGTTGTTGGTCATCCTTAAACCATCACAGGTTGAGACTTCCCTTTTCAGGTTGAAGTTTTACCTTTTATGCGGGGCGAGACCTCCCTTTTATGGTTGAAGGTTTCCCTCTTTAAAACAATAGGATCACTTCCTCTAGCAGAAAACTTCAGTTTCTTGCCAGTTTTGGAAGAGTTCCGGGAACTGCACTAAGCGTTCCAGTGTTGGTGGTCATCCTTAAACCACCGCCCTTTATACCAACATTTCATAGAGCACATTCAGCCTAGTGCTGCCATGCATTTTTTGCACATTTTGTATTACAGCTCTCTTCTTGGACTCATACATAACCCTTCGGATTAAGGGGGGGAATGTTGGACACCTAATCCTAAATGGGTTAGTGTGGAAGCTGAATAGACTAAGTAGTCCAAGAGACCTTGGGATGTGAAACCCAATGGTCACATGTTGTACTATAAATGTATATCTCTTGTTAATAAAAAAAATGTACTCTCCTGATTATCTTTCATATTGTTCTTGCTACCCATGTGCGTTTAACAAGGTCTTTCTCCTCAAAATCACTAAATAGATCTCTATTCCCTGTCATATGGAATGAGGCACCATTATCAAGATACCACACACCTCCCATGGTAGTGTCGGACATGCATGCAATGAGAGTGAAATCAAGTTCGAATTGTGAAGCTAGAGCTTCACTTGTTGCCGCTATTGTTGGCTCCTTCTTGCTTGCTTTCTTCTGTGGGCAGTTCTTGGCATAGTGCCCGTGCTTGTGACAGTGAAAACACTTGACTTTCATCAAGTCCATCTTCTTTCCGCCCTCCTCGCCTTGGGACTTCTTTCCCTTGGCCTTCTTTCCTTACTCGCTAAGGCAAAATCCTCTTCCACTTCCTTGGAAGAGGTCCCATCTCTAGTGTTCCTCCTGATCTCCTCTTGCATCAAATCTGACCACAGTCGTTCCCAATCTAGCAGCTTCTCCTGACCATTGACAGAGTCCTGATAACTATGCCAACTCTTTGGGAGTCCAAGAAGAGAAAGACTCACCATATCATCCTCGACAACAATGATTCCAACACTTCCAAGTTCATCACGACATTGAGTGAACTTGGTCAAGTAATTTGGAATTGAGTCGCTCGCCTCCATCTTGATTTTTCGAAGTTTATCTTTCAGTGCCAACTTCCTTTGGTCACTGTTGTTCTAGAAAAGTTCCTTCAATGCTTTCCACATAGCATGCGAAGTTTCCTTCCCATGGAGACTCAAGACAATGTGGTCTCGAACTCCCTCAAGGATTATCTGCCTCACCCTTTCCACACACTTCTTCCATTCGGCCAGATTCTGAGCATCTGATGCTGGTGGCTTAGGAATGTCCTGATCAATGAATTCCTTCAAGCCATTATCTTCCAACACGGCCTCCATCCTGTCCTTCCAGACTATATAATTTGAGCTTCCATCTAAGGCATACTCGAGCCACAAACTGTAGAACGCCATCTGCAGATCTTGAAGTATGAAATACAAATTCGAATTTCACCTATAACCTTGAACTCAAAACTTTGAAATATCCTCTAGTAGATAATCCTATAGATTCACAAGCTCATGTAATCTACTAAAACAAGAGACAAGAATCTACTTCTACTCTTTACAATAGAAGCACATAAAGATTGAGCAAAACAATAATCGATAAGAGGAAGAAAATTAATGGCACATAACACAATAAATATATGGGGATAGACACAGCTCAAAACCCCACTATTTGTATTGCATTAATAAAAAATCCAAGATGATAATACAATTCTTGTTCTCACAAGAACAATCCCAACACTCAGTAAAATCAATCTCCAACTCACAAGCAAACTCTTGGCCAACACTTAGCCAATTCTCCAGCTCTCCAAGTCCCTATTTCCTTGTGCAATTCCTATGGTTGATTAGCCCATCTTAAAGGGAAACCAGTGCATCCAAAATTGTGCAATCCCTTCAAGGTTCAGTTCCTAATTGCATGCACCATCTGTACAACTCAGAAAATTATACAACAAATAGTACATTGTCCCTGCACTCTAGTCTCAACTGGGTCTTTCTCAGAATCGACATGCATGAGTTTCTGATGAGGGAATCTTTAGTTAACTGGAGTAGCACTAGTGAATGCATTAGTGCACCAACTGACTGTTAACTCTCTATTAGTTCCTCAAACAGTTTGGAACTAATTTAACTATACTTAACTCAGTAAACTGAGTTAACTAATTAAAACTCATACTTAACTCATCTTGGACCCCTATAATATAAGGAGAACATATACATGACTTGAGAAAGATTTCCAACTTGAAATTCCTAAGTTAACTAAGTCAACTCACTCTAGTTAACTATTACAAGTTGCTATGAGAATAGAATTCGATTTTAATTCTTAGTTTAATTCAAGGACAAATTAAACTGGAATTTCTGGATTTTATTTTTATCATTTCTTGTTGTTATTTTCAACACTCCCTCTCAACAAGAAAGGAATTCAACTCAATCCCGATCTTGAACCTTTGGAATGTTTTGTATGCAACACTTCTCTCTAGTGTTGTTGCTCCAACAACTCCAGAAGCAAAAAAAAACATCCAACCTGAATCAGAATGATGCCTCTGTCATCAAAGTCTCTAACTTCTATTGCCTCTTTTGATTGAAAATTTTGTGCTTCTATTGACTCTGCCTTTCTACACTGTTATCGATCCTTCTCTGTGCTTCTTTAGTATCTGACCGCTCTAGCCTTTATCACTTTGATCTCTGACTGCATCAATCTCACTGATTCCTCTTGCTACTATGTACTTTGGGTTCTCATAGCAAGGTCCGATCCATGAGATAAAACCTCTGAATTGATCTTGCCCAATTTCAGCCCATTTGGGACTATCACTTCACATCGCCCCACCTCACACCTAGAGGTATGGCTGCATGTGATACCTCTACCCACCTGGCTTGAAATTCTCCCCTACTGGAGGTCCCTGCATGACTGGATGCCTCCACTCAGTCTCCTCTCAGCTTCTCCAATTATGGGTTCTCCAAAATTGTCTGAGACTACTTCTGAGACAGCTTCTTCTCTGCTTGAGTGGATCTCTCCACTCAATCTCCTCTCAACTTCTCTAGATGTGGTTGCTCCACAACTTCCTGAAGTTGCTTTAGAGGCTTCTTCTAGGGCTACATGTTGAGAGGTAATTTACTCTCCCTTTCAACCACCAAGTCTCTAACCTTTTCCTTTCTCCTCAAGGATTTACATGCATCTTGAACCTCAAGAGAATACAGGTTCTTGACCCGTGCACCGATCTATTTCACCTATCCCATGGTGACGTGTCTAAGGAAAACCTTTCCCTTACTAAAATCCACATCATAGCCATGGTCTTCCAATACTGCGACTAAAACAAGATTCTTCTTTAGTCCTGGAACATATATCACATCTCTGATCCTGAGAGGGGTGCCAGACTCCCACTAAAAGGTAATCATACCGATCCCGGTAGCTCTATACCTGTCTTCATCTCCAAACTCTATGCTCTGCTTGAGGTCTTTCTCCTCAAAATCACTAAAGATATTTCTATTCACCGTCATATGGAATGAGGCACCGTTGTCAATATACCACACACCTCCCATGGTAGCGCCGGCCATGCATGCAATGAAAGTGAAATCAAGTTCGAATTGTGAAGCTAGAGCTTCACCTGCTGTTGCTACTATCGGCTCCTTCTTGCTTGCTTTATTCTGTGGGCAGTTATTGGCATAGTGCTCGTGCTTGTGATAGTGAAAGCACTTGACTTTCCTCAAGTCCATCTTCTTTCTGCCCTCCTCACCTTGGGAATTATTTCCATTGGCCTTATTTGCCTTACTCGCTAATGCAAAATTTCCATCTCTAGTGTTCCTCCTTATCTCCTCCTGCATCAAATCCGACCACAGTCATTCCTAATCTAGCAGCTTCTCTTGACCATTGACAAAGTCCGGATAACTATGCCAACTCTCTGGGAGTCAAAGAAGAGCGAGACTCGCCATATCATCCTCGACAACCATGATTCCAACACTTCCAAGTTCATCACGACATTGAGTGAACTTGGTCAAGTAATTTGGACTTGAGTCGCCTGCCTCCATCTTGATTTTTCAAAGTTTATATTTTAGTGCCTACTTCCTTTGGTCACTGCTGTTCTAGAAAAGTTCCTTCAATGATTTCCACATAGCATGCGGAGTTTTCTTCCCATGGAGACTTGAGACAATGTGGCTCGAACTCCCTCAAGGATTATCTGCCTCGCCCTTGCCACACAATTCTTCCATTCGGCCAAAGTCTGAGCATCTGATGCTGGTGGCTTAGGAATTTCATGATCAATGAATTCCTTCAAGCCATTGTCCTCCAACACGGCCTCCATCCTATTCTTCCAGGCTATATAATTCGAGCTATCATCCAAGGCATACTCGAGCCGCAAACCCTAGAACGCCATCTATCGATCCTGAAGTATGTATTGCAAATTCGAATTTCACCTGTAATCCAAAACTCAAAACTTCGAAATCTCCTCTAGTATACAGCTCTCAGCTCCGATACCATGTCGAAAAATCCTACATATCTAGCTCTAATACCATGCAGATAATCCTATAGATTCACAAGCTCATGTAATCTACTAAAACAAGAGACAAGAATCTACTTCTACTCTTTACAGTGGAAGAACATAAAGATCGAGCAAAAAAATAATCGACAAGATGAATAACATCAATGGCACATAACACAATAAATATCCGGGGAAAGCCACAACTCAAAACCCCAGTATCTGTATTTCATTAATCAGAAATCCAAGATGACAATACAATGCTTGTTCTCACAAGAATAATCCCATCACTCAGTAAAATCAATCTCCAACTCACAAGAAAACTCTTGGCCAACACCTAGCCAATTCTCCAACTCTCCAAGTCCCTATTTCCTTGCACAATTCCTATGGCTGATTATCCCATCTCAAAGGGAAACCAGTGCATCCAAAATTGTGCAATCCCTTCAAGGTTCAGTTCCCGATTGCATGGACCATCTGTACAACTCAAAAAATTATACAACAAATAGTACATTGTCCCTACACTATAGTCTCAACCAGATCTTTCTCAGAATCGACATGCATGACTTTCTGATGAGGGAATCTTTAGTTAATTGGAGTAGCACTAGTTAATGCATTAGTGCACCAACTGACTGTTAACTCTCTATTAGTTCCTCAAACGGTTTGGAACTAATTTAACTGGACTTAACTCAATAAACTAAGTTAACTAATTACAACTTAGACTTAACTCATCTTGGACCCCTATAATATAGGGAGAACATATACATGACTTCAGAAAGATTGCCAACTCGAAATTCCTAAGCTAACTAAGTCAACTCACTATAGTTAACTATTACAAGTTGTTATGAGAATAGGATTCGATTTTAATTCTCAGTTTAATTCAAGGACAAATTAAACTGGAATTTCTGGATTTTATTTTTATCATTTCTTGTTGCTATTTTCAACAGTATTTACCTTCCAATTCTTGATATGCAAGTTTAATCCTATACAAAAAACCAATGCCTTGTAAGTCGGTAACTGAATTAGAAATAGAGAATCTCAAATAAATTATTTTGCTAGAAACAAAGGTACTTACATTTTGTCTTTTGATGAAAGATTTACCCAAAGTTGCAAGTCAATCTCAACCCCTTTGCTTGTTGGCATTTCAAAGTGGATTGTACCTCTTCCAATTGTCATCCACTGCGCAACCCAATAATTTTTTACTCATAACATTATCACAGATTCCGATGACCTAGGTCTAATACTCAGTGCTCATATCAATCCTTGTTGACCTTAAAGGAAAGTTCATCAAAACCATAAGAGAATGAAAATTGTCCAACCTACAGATCACCATCTTTGATGGTACCCTTGTGTACTGCAAAATCTTGATGTGTAAAAGCTCCCCTCAGACAAACCATGTCCTGTAAGTTATTTGAAAAAGTTGGCTCTCAAATAAACAAATAATGGGTTCAAGCACCCACACAAACCATCAAACATTTTAAATGGAACCAATTTTAGTCAATTGTGATGTTATAAAGTCCCTTTCCATCAAGAAATTTAAGCAAATCATGGCAGTAAGCATGATGATTGAAATAATATAGTCACCAACAAAATGTATTGGTGCTTGCCCCATCTGCTCAACGTAATAGGCAACCATTTCCTCTTCCAAAATAGATAGAAGAAAATATATCCATGTCAGATAAATAAACAATTGAATCCATGAAAGGCCCAAGTATTGGAATATGAAGCTTATTTAAGATGGGTTTACCTTCAACGTGTATGTGACAGTCTCAAAACCTTAATAGAAAAAGGAAGGACAATACAATTAGTTTTCAACAAAAGGACCTAGGCTTCCATAGGATACTACACACACCCAATGGAAAAATCAAAGTGTTATTGAGTTTTTAAATAGGAAAAAGATTGTACCTCTGTGAGGATGGTCCAGAAAGCCAGCAGGAGGAGAAACTACAAGCCAAATGAAATTCACCATTAAACAGATAGTTCTCTTGACAAACCACATTAAAAAATGACAAAAATTCAACTCAAAATCGACAACTTATGTTCTGATTTGATCAAGACCCATCGTCTCTATTGTAACCCAACTGTAGCCCAAGAAAGCTCAGAGGAATTTCTTACACGAGAAGGGCAAGAGTTTGAATCTCATCATCTGCTTGCTAAGCGAATTGGGTTCAATTAATTGCAAATTCCTCAAATAAAAAAACTAACCTGGAAATTCATCCAACAGAAGGAAAGGATCCAAATTCTTCAATTTAGGCCTGCATGCATATCGATATCCAAAAATTTGATGAAATCAAAACGCCGAACCTCTGAAAATAAAAAGAAAAAACCTAAAGATTTCCATGAATATTACCTTCCAATGCTTCATCTAACAACTGCACCATCTCCTTTAGGCTGCGACTTGGAAAGAAATTTTCTCCCTACCAGGTGAGGCCTTTCAAATGGGGTGATCTAGGTGTTAGTCATCTTGAATGGAACAATATTATTAATCTCAACAACTCTTGAATTTGAGAATGAAAGACTGATTCGGCGCTTAGAATTAACAACAAGATTTTAGGCAATTCTGTGCAGCAGGAAAAATGGCGTGGAAACAAACATAAGAAATGATAAGCAAACAATAAAAACAATGGGGATCCTTGGTTTGAAGTGAGACCTGTGGCCAAGGAAACTCTTTCTTTGCTTCAAAAGTCTTGAAATAAAGTCACTTTCAACAGATAATTGGGTTGCACCCAATTTTTCAAGACACGTGGATAAATTCATGCTTTACTTACTTACTGTTGGAAAAAAGGCAGTAGCAAATGGTGGAATGAATGAAGATGTCCTCAAATAATTAGACAAAGCAAAGTGTGGGGTCGTAATTGGTTTTGCATTAGGTGGAATGAAGGTAATCTTACAATGTTGTTATTTTGGAAGGCAATAATGTTGGAAAACATAAAGGAAGAGATATACTGCTTTGATGTTCTATAACATTGTAATTTGTAAGCTAGATAGATTTTGGATAGTTAAAGGTACATTCAGGTCCACGATCATGGCATAGACTATCTTGGTGTAGGTTACGTGTACTTATACTCTAACTGCTTTTCTGTCAATATTGCATGAGGTTTTCAAAGATGCAGTAGAAGCATTGAGGATTTCCTACAGGAAAATGAACCCGTTATGTGTACCATTTGCAACAACAAATATGGGATCAATAATGATGGCCATGGCATTAGGGGCATTTTAAGGTCTCAAATGGGCCTCCTAAGGAAATTATAAAATAACAGAGGAAATAATAAAATAAGATTAGATTACATCATCAAATTTTAGAGGGAAAAGAGAAAAAACTATTTTTTCAACTCGTATTTTCAACTTACCTCCCTATGGGTTTACTAAAATTTTGAGTGGAAACACTCATTGGATGTAGAATTTGATTCCTCATCCAATTCGTACCCATGTTGCATACTTTCAATGGACCCTACTACAAAAAAAAAATGAGAAATACATGAAAAACATGATTGCAATCACGTTTTTTCATGTATTTTTCAGTTTTCTTGTAGCAGGGTCCATCAAAAGTATGCGACATGGGAACTCCTTGAATGGGGAATTAAATTTTTCATCCAATGAGTACGCCCGCTCGAAATTTGAGTAAAACTTTAGGGAGATAAGTTGAAAATACAAGTTGAAAAAATTATTTTCTTATTTTCTTATTTTTTAATCGTTTTATTTTTTTACTCCAAAAATGGTGAATCATCCCCCATGGTTGACATCATCATCTTCAATCCTATTGGCTCTTATAAAGTTTATTTTGGTTGTACATTTTTCTTAGGATGCCCATTTAAGACCTCAAAATTCCCCTAATGATTTGGTTTGTCAAAAACTCTAGATACCTTTTCAATAATGTTTGGAATTGGATAAAGTTGTTACACACTTATTATTTGCATGCCGAATGCCCCTATTGCAAGGATGGATGGTTTCAAACTATTCCATATCCACTGCTTGTGCTACAAGCAATTTTTGCACCATAAGAGCTACAAATCATATTTTGTAGGGTGAAGCTGTAAGCTGTTTGACCTTTTCAATTCACTGCATTTGTTTTTGTAAAAAATGTGTTAATTTCCTTGCATGGGGTTTGATTCTATTTATTTTCAAATCATTGCATGCATAGGATTCCATGCTCTTTGGTGGCTCTGATGTTGCAATTATTCCAATTGGTAAGTTCAGCTAGGATTTATTATCGAACCCACTATTGTCCTTTTTTCTTAAATAGTTCATGCTTATCTTCATGTTCATGTGGTTACAAGGTGTCATCATGACGACAATAAGATTCCGTATGTTTTTTTTTTTTAGGGACTTATTGAGGCAGTGTTGGAGACTCCGTGAATTATCTCTAAAATGCAAAGATCTATGTATATTTGACATTCACTAGGGGAATTATTGATGGTCAATGTCAACATCCAATTGTAAGGGTGCACATGCATACGGTGACAGATTTTATGGAAATGCATTATGAAAGGCTAGAACTAATATGAATGGCTAAGTCTATTTTTTTTAAATAGCAGAGAGTTATACTAATTGCGGTAGTAGCATGAAAATTTTGGTTGAGGCCATGTAATACTGGGGGAGAAACATTTCTTTGAGGGTCAAAGTGGGAAACTCAGGTTTTATAATAAGCTGAGATGACAGATTGTGGATGTATGTTAAAAGATCGGGAGCATGATTAGCAGACACCATGGGGGACAAGGTTGAAGAAATGTTGAAAAGAAGACTCCCAGTTTGTGCTCAACAAAAAATGGCAAAGAAATTGAGGGTGGGCATAACTATGTTTCCCTGGACCACTAGACAACAAGATAATTGCTTTAAAACATAGTAGAAAAGGAAGGTTATTCTAATTCTTTATTTATGTGTGACTACTTCCTATATGATTAGTACAGATAAAATTGTGGTTCCATGATCTGAAATGTATAGGGAAACAATAGGATGGAGTCCTTGGAAATTGACATAACCATTGGGTAACCGTTGAAATTCCAAAGGTGCTAGCAGATCCCAAAGGAATCAGAGTTTGCTTGCCTCTGGGACTACTAATACTAAAAGTTACATTAGAAAGAAGTAAAGCATTGTATTTAGTAGAATTCATTGCAAGGTTTCCATATTTCCATATTTTCAATTATATACTTGAATTTCTAAAAGTGTTCATGTAACAATAAAGACCTTTCTTTTACCTGCTAATGTTCTAGAACAAAGAGGTAAAATTATTGAAAATAGTTGAAAAAAAAAAAAAAAAAAAAAAAAAATCTAACTAAGCCTGGTGAGGCATATTTTTTTTCCTTTACTCATCATTTTGCACAGAATTCAAGTAACTATATTACACAGTCAAATGCGAAAATATAATGATTTACAAAAATATTTCATAAAGGCACTGTAGGAGACTGTCAAATTTCCACCGGTATTAGTAAATCAAGGAATATCCTTATCTAGTATATTGAAGGGAAAAAATAATACCAAAATCACACTTATATATAATAAATAAGGTAATTTTGTAGGAATTTAAAAGAAAAGAGAAAAAAATACCACTTTATAGGCCATTGGTCATTGTAATCTTAGCTAAAACCACATGGAGAATAGTTATGTGTTGAAATTTTATTTTTAAGCCTGCACTATAATTTAATTGAATACAATAGTCGCACTACGCAAGGCCAACAATTCATAACCAAGAGGCAAGCCCTTTAAAACCCGAAAAGGTCCATTTTTGATCAATAAGAGAATCCTTAACTGAAAGATTATTTTCTGTCCAGACTAAGCTCTACTCTAGAAATCCTGAAAGCAAAAAAATAAAAGATAATTATTTAGAACCTATGTGTGTGTCACCGAGTATATTGTGGAGAAATTTAACATTGTTGACGCCATGGTCATGGTGCCTACCTGCATTGAGCAACCAACAAAGAGAGTTATTGTTAAACCCTAACAAAAAACATAAAGACCAACATATATGCATAACAATAAATTCATTTGAGGGTTGGAGGTACCTGTAGCAGAGAATTGGTAGCCTCGTTGTGGCCGAAAGGTATATTCTATTAAACAACAATTGTTTAATCCTGTCTTTTGTATCAACAATTAAAAAGGGTTTGACATGGAAGGGGTAAGAGTTACACATTTACCCTCATGGCCAATTACAGTTGCTCCCAACACCAAATATCTTGAAGCCAAGTTACCCAACCGTGAAAACCCAATGTTAAAGACTGTTAAATCACTAGTAGGATTGCTTAATTCATAATTTAGGTCTCGATTTGCATGTTTGCATGAAAGACCATCCATGATGAGGACGAGAAAAAAATTGACACCAAAAAGGGAAATAAAACACAGTTAAGAGAAAATTATGTTAAAAATAATTGAAAGCAAATCAAATTAAGAAATTGGGATCACCTTATGACAATCTTGTTGCAGTCATGCTAAGCGAAGGGTTTATAGAAATGATAATAGAAAGGAAAATATAAAGAAGGGTTGTTACTTGTTGAACAACAAACAATAAACACCAATCGAACTTGTAGCGAGAAACTCTTGGCATGGCCGTTGACTATAAGTTACAAGAAAACCAGATTTCAAGAGTTCAAATGAGATTCAACAGCAAGAACTTGAAATCGACTAATTTGTGAAGGCCTTGGTATACCGGAGTCACTTGTACCAAGGATGGTAGGAAAGAAAAAAGGAAAAGCCCCAATTCCATTAGGGTTAGTAGCAAAGCGCCGAACCCGAATGACAGTACAAAATGCAAATTTTCCGAAGGAGATAGAAGGAGGGGGAAAGTTACAGTAACCACCTTGATTTGAGGCAATTTTGTGTAGCAGGAAAAATGGTGTGGTAACATGGGTCATTACTGTAACAAACTCATCCTAACTTCCAGCGCAGCGTTTGGGTTTCCCACCGCCTACGATGATGATCCAATGGCAGAAATGTTTTTAATCGTCTAACACATTGGATCAACGATGAAAAATAATACATGGTGGCATAGAGGGGAGTTCATCCTAGAGGAAACGCCTTACGACGTAATTAAATAGAAAAATAATAAAGACAAAGATTTCATCATAAAAGTAAAACAATATTGTTGAATGTCATCACCAAGAATTAAGAAATATTAAATAATATGTTTATATTAACATACATCTATCTATGTGTGCGTGTTTTATTTTTAATTAATATATATAATTGTTTATAATTAAATTTATTAAAATATGTTTTTAATATAATAATAAGTCATTTTAAATTGAACATATTGTGAAAAAATTATAATTCATGAAAATAGAGATAATAGAAAAAAAGAAAAAGAAAAAATCAAATAGTTAAATAAAAAAGAAATAAAACTAAAAACAAAAATTGGTAACTAATAGAAATGGAAGTTACTAAACAACCCATAGTAAGACCTCAACAAATCACCTTACAAATAAATAAATTTAGATAATAATAAAAAATAACAAAAAATTGAATTTTTAATGTTAAACTATACATAAGCGTCATAATTTTTGGTGAAAGACAAAATAATACCTAGCCAAAGGAAAAACTGAATGCGTTATACCATGCCTGCGATAGTATATAATAAGATTTTCTCTTTTCCCTTCACAAATTTTAATCATAATATATATA